>JADLZN010008955.1:0-24900 GCA_018155175.1 Sinocyclocheilus anophthalmus
CACATACAACATAGAACAGACAGAGCGCCCTCAAGTGGCCAGTCCAGGGCACCACAACCAAACACCGTGACAATGATAGCCCTGATAGGTGGTGATTATGATGACTTGCTGGATGATGATGACAATGAGCATAGACGACAATGATGATAACTAATCTTTGTAATTGTGTATTTTCTTACAGTACATTAAGTATTTCTGAAACAAAAACAAATCTATACAAAGCAACAGGAATAATACAGGTTTAAAATCCCACTGGTACTGTTTTCACGAGCCCAGGAGTAAATCCAGGTTATATTTTATAATATTTATCTTGCTGTCTGTCAATTTCAAGCTGTCACTGTCTCAAAATGAAAGTGTACTATACAAGGCACAATCTGTTATGTGTTCAAAATGAAGCATTGATTATTTGTAAAAACATAAGTGCAAATCAAATCAGTGCTCCTAGGAAAAGATATATGGCCACCCACCTGCACACACATGAGAAGTGAGCCAATTATCGACTGATTGATTTTATGCACTGCACATTTTTCCTCCTGCTTTAATTCTATTCGTCCAGTCTTAAGACCCTACTTTCTTTTCTGTTCTCAATGGCAGTGACTATATTCTATGCTTCCATAAAGCCTTTATTCCCTGGTTCCAAATGAAACCTTTCCCTATATATTGCCTCTTATATATTTTGTTCTCTATTTCACTTTAATAGCACTAAAATTGGTTACATATTCTTTTACAATCCCCGGTGTTGTCATCTGGGGTGCGCCCATGTTGTCATTTGATTATTTATAGAAAACTATTACATGCTTACATTAGCAGCTTACTTCCCCCATGTGGCGGGCCTAACCATCTTTCCTTTTTTGTCTTTTTAGAAACCACAAGCATTCTTTACCAGTCTACAGGCCTCCTGTTTGAAGTCTTCACTGGACACGATCAGGGTGACGAAAAGTGCATATGTGTTTGATATTAGGAATATGTAAAGAGAAGAAAAGACTGTGAAAGTGTAAGGAGGCTAGGAATCTAGAAAAGAAAAGAGCCCTGTGATAACCCAACGAAACAGAAAAGAAGCCTCACAAACACGAACAAAGAAAAGTAGTAAAAAGGGAAAACAAAACAGTTTATAAAAATAGCTTCTGCAATCATTGAAATTTTAACATAAAAGTGTAATAATACTTTTATATGAATATTGTTATTTTTAATTATTACAGTGTATTATATATATTTAGATATTATATATCACTATATACCCCCATAACACTGACTATGCACTAAAGAAATTATAATTAGTACTTTTTAAATTTTCAAATTTTATAATTTTAGTAGAAACCCATTTTCAAATCAAGAAATTTGTTAACAAATCATTACAAGACTGTACAGTAACAAATGATTAAACATAAAATTCTTAAGCAGAAAGATTAGACGGTGTTCTTACTTCTTGTAAATGTACTCCGAATTTCTGAAAAATCTTTCCTATAGTGTGCAAAAGATTTATTTTTCAAATACTCCGTTATTTCGACTTTCTAAAAAAACTGAAAAAAAGTATCTGGTGTCGCACAACTGTACAACAGTTTTCAACATTGATAAGATTTTTTTTTTTTTTTTTTTTTTTTTTGAAGTGCAAATCTCATTTTGGAATGGTTTTCTGAGGATAATGTGACACTGACGATGGAAATAATAGCTATAAATTACTGAAACAAACTGAATAATTTATATTTTAATTATCTATGAAAAGATTTTTTATATATGGTAATAATAATTGTAAATAATATAAGATTTATGGTGTAGATGAATATGAAAGTTAGGTCAAATATTTGCGCATTTTACTCATAATAAATAAATAAATAAATAAATAGACAGCTGTGTAAACCAAACTGTTCTTGTGAATAGTATAATTATGTAATTTCCTATATATTATTCAGTCCACTTCATAATCTATTCATCACTTCATCAGCCTCCAAATGTCAAACAACTGAGAATTCAGACAGACAGATAAATTGATTTATTGGCTTTTGTTTATCTATAGCTCTTTATCTATTCTCATTTGTTGCTCCTTTATGTGAGCCCCATGTTTGTGTTCATGAACTCCCTGCTGCTCCGTGGTTCGGTTGATTTGTCACTGTTGTACAGGTAAAATTCATGTTATTAATGATCTCCCCAACTGCGCACTGGCATGGTACAGTGCGTGTCGTGTTTAAATTCCTCCCCCTATGCAGTGGAACAGAGAGGCCCAGCTGCAGTATAGGCCAAGAGATCGATAAGAGGTCAAGGAGGTCGGGGGTCATTCCTCCCTCCCATTATGACCTGGCCACTCACTTCATATGGTGACTAACGAGGTCTACTGGGTACATAGCAAGATAAGAGCAGTGTTCAGGGAAAGTGAATAATACTAGAGGGGCTATTCTTTCAGAAACAGAATACAGAGGTAATGGAGTACTTCCTTGTTACAGCGTCAACTTGTGTGGAGTATAAATAAAACATACTAACCACTGGGATGTGGAAAGCAACCTGGACCAATTGTATAAAAATGACAGTAGAGAGTGGGCTCCAGAAAACACTGGGCGGTGGATCATTTCTTCATGGTAAAATATTATGTGGTGTTATAGAAAACAGTTTGTAAAACAAAAGTAAATTAAACCCAGATGGAAAAAATGAACCGGTTTGGAGGTGCATAACTTCTGCTCTAGTTTGAAAAAGAGATAAGAAGTCTATTAGACATGGTTATGCCAATGATAAGCTTTAATCAATAATCAATACTCGATTGGATTGGTCTTTTCATTAGCTCTCATTAACCTGAGATGCCCTTTGTGCCCGAATGCTGTCTAATTTTTGTAATACGCACAGTCAATCAGGCACAAACAGCATATGCACACACAATAATAAATTAAGATTTTAGATTTACTTACATTAAACTTAAGATTCCAGCTTCATTTACAACTCTTTTAGAAATTGTTTTCTATAGCGCCACACTATATTTACGACCTGTAGGAATTTCTTTCTTCTGCACTACCCAAAAGGATATATTTTGAAAACAATTCTCAGTATTATTTTGTATAATTGGGGTCCAATGTTGTTTGTGGTCCCAAGTCTTTGAAATTTACAGTAAAAAATGTCAGTACTTAACTGCAAAAAAAATAAATAATAATAATTGGGTAGCAACTTTTTTAAAATGTAAAAAAATATATCATTAAATGAAAATGTTATCAAATTACTGAAGTCAGTTTTTTAAATCTTTATAATATACTAAAAACACCTTAAAACAAGGTAGTAAAGAGAAAGCCACACGATGAATCAACGTTCATTACAAGCACAAGCTGAGGTAAATACTAATATATAGAAGGTGCACGGTGTCATACACACAAAACACCATTGTGGTAACACACAATACTAAAATAATGCAGTAAACATGAATTAAACAACATAAGATGTAACAAACCCTAATGTACATTTCTAGTGTAATTTTGTAATTTCAATGAAAAACCATCAAATGTGAGCTGTCACTGTTTTTTTTTCACTGGAAATTATAGATTACTTATTTTTCACTTCCAAAAATGGTACATTTACCTGTATTTTGCTGTAAAATTACATGAAATGTCCCATTAGAGCTCTTACACCTTTTCACAATACAGAGAAAGGGATCATAGTTAACAAAATTAACAGGTTATCCATATCGGGCTTGTATATATATATACTGTCTATATATATTATATATATATATATCTATATATGATATGTATGTGTGTGTGTGTGAGTGTGTGTATAGTGTGTGTGTAATGTATAGACAAGTATATAATATATGCATGTGTGTGTGTGGTGTGTGTATGGTTGTCCTGTCTTTTTGTTTATGTGTACGTGTATATGTAATGTATATGTGTGTGTGTGTGTATGTGTATGTGTCTGTGTATGTGTGTGTGTGTGTTGTGTGTGGGTGTGTGGGTGTGTGTATGTATTTTTATTTGAATATGTATGTGTACGTGGCTATATGGTGTGTGTGTTGTGTGTGTGGTGTGTGTGTGTTGTGTGTGTGTATGTATTTGGTGTGTGTGTGTATGTGTGTGTGGTGTGTGTGTGTGTGTGTTTTTTTGTGTGTTTGTGTGTGTGTTTGTTTTTGTGTGTGTTTGTGTGTGTGGGTGTGGGTGTGTGTGTTGTGTGTGTGTGTGTGGTTGTGTGTGTGTGTGGTGTGTGTGTGTATTAGTGTGTGTAATATATATTCATACACACACATCCATACATACAGAATCCTTTTACCATTAAAAAAAGTCATAATGTTTTGGAATGACATAGGGTGAGTAAATGATGAATGGTGAAAAGTCCCTTAATGCTAAATACACACATCTACTTTAATCTGGTCAATGTACTTTCCATTAAGTAAATTTAATGGAGAAAACCATCTTCACCGAGTGTACATTGTACATACGCATGTAACCATTTGTGACAAAAGAGACTAAAACTAAACTATACACTATCCAAATTCAGCATTAAATCAACTGATACCAGTACCCCTGCCTGCTTTTTGAGAATTCAAAAGCCATTTCTAATTAATCTCCCTGGTTCAGTGCCCCAATGTGGCCCCACTGTCCGCTGGCTTGTGTAGAGCCGTGTGTTTTAAAGATTTGACAGAAGATGCTCTAAATTATCTGCCTTCAGACAGTGCCATCCATTAGTTCCCCTCTCAGCGCCAAGTATGAAATGCGAGTATTGGGGCAACTGTGTGTTGGGAGATATCATTCAGGACTATGAGCTATGGCCAAGCACTGACAGTCAGGATAAATGTCCCCACTTTTCAGGCTGTACAAATGGCATTTGGCCACAATAATTCAGCAAAGGACAGTTCATTCCCCATCCAGAGCGACTGGACCCAGTCAAAAGCTATTACAGCATCTTCTTTATTAGTGCCTATGGTTTTGGTGTAGAGATCCTCAGATAAATACAGCTAAAATGCCACTTCACTCAGAAATATTGGCCCATTCCTCTGTTGCCTGACTGGGCCCGAATGGCAGCCTGTTTCAGACATTATAAACCTTTCTGAAGTCACACAGCGCTCCTGCCAGCCATATGTCATTCTGTAAGTACCATCATTTGCAGACCAATAGAAGTGATCAGTAGTTTTCCCCCCAGGCTCCAAGCGAGGCATCATAGTCAAAGGAATTGATTATCACTTTATCATTTAAGTATAGCTTGCTTTGAAGACTAGTAACTCAGGTTTAAGGTGCCAAATGGCTTTGCATATTGCATATATTTAAGAATAATTGTGTAATTCGTCATTTGTGACGTTGCTTTATAGTTTTTTGCATCTCGGCGCGGCTGAAGAGCTCGCGTGCTGTCACCTGTGACGTCCGGCGATGCTTTAATTACCGATTATTGGGGGGATGCGCGCGCGTTCAGACTTCATAAGGTGACAGCGGTTTTATCGTGCGTCGCCTCGTAAAGTCACGTCATCTGTAGGACGAGCCCGACACTTTTATTAAACCGTATTCACCTCGTCGCGCCCGAGAGATGTGAGTGGGGGGGGGGGGGGGGAAAAAAAAAAAAAAAAACAAGCTAAATCCTCATGAATAACTGAACTGTCTGTTTGAGGATCGGCGTGTCATACTAAAGTCAGAACCTGATCCAAGCAGCACATATACAAGGAGGAGGTAAAATGATTGCTTTCAGGATATATAGGCATTAGGCCTAGACTTTCTACTGTGTATAATATATTGGCTATATATGAATATGTCTATATATATATATAGATATATATATACATATATATATATAGATAGAAACTCCATACCTATATAGTAGCTATTTGTTAGTCTGTTTGTCTGTATTTTCCTAAATAAAGTTTACTCTATTCTTTGCTTTGCTGGCATTCCTTTTATTCCTATTATTTCCTATACGTATTGATTTGATTTTGGTGCATATTCCAATCAGATTGGACCAGATTTTTAGAAAATGAGATCTGGCATTCGACTAAATGAGAATTTCCTGTACGGAGACATTCATTGGTTCACGCAGGAAATTAATGATAAAAACGGCCCTCTTTGTGTGTGTGGCGCGCGTATCGCCGCTAATCTGCGCCTTTGTGCAAATGTAACCAGGGCTGCTCTTTGGCAATCGAGCGCAACGCCACGGCTTTGAGAAAAACCACTTGTTCTGTCGCATAATTAGAGATCTCATACCCGCTTTGTGAAGAGGGGGGGAGGATGGAGGGGGGCCTTGTTTGCCCATTTAAAGTGTGATTCAGATAATAGTGTTCTCATCAAAGGTAGCAATTACATTCATTACACAGGCGGCCGCGAGGAAATTAAGTGGCAGGAAAATGAAAAGCTTAATATGTACTTCCTTTATCCTATTTCTTTTCCTTTCTCTGCTCCTACACACGCCCCGTGTCGCACAAAGGGTGGGGGGTGTAAGATAGGGTCTCTCCAGAAAGAAATAGTCTTGGGGGCGTGAAGAATAAATCCAGCCGTGGTCCTCCTTCACCCTTTAGCAGTAATGATTTGGCGTTGGGGCAGCCGTTTCTATAGCTGCGCTCTTCAGGCAGGATTAAAAGCCTTTCTTCGGGGGCTAATGTCCACGGCAGCCTTTAAATGACTCCAGCATATGATTGGAGTCTTAAAAAAGTGCTCAGGGGCCTTCTCCAAATTAATACCCAATTCCTTTTCAGGAGAAAATGAATTGTTACGCGTTCTATAAAACCACAAACAGCACATAAATCAAGCACTTTGGAGGAGAGAAGGGGGCCCGCTCATTCAGAGGCTTTTAAATGTGAATTAGGGCAGCAGGGGAACTTGGTCTGACTTACCCCCGAGCAGGTGTAGACGGAGCAGCTTCAGACACTCTGCAGATGCTAAATTAAAATGGAGAGTGAGAAGGGAGGAAACTATAAGCCAGATAAACAAAATGAACTGATACTCATTTGTGACCGAATGCCGTCATGTCATGACGTCTGTGCTGCGTGGAGTTTGAATGCATGTCATGCTATGATCAAATATTTGGGAAAGAAAGAAAAAGATCAGATGTCAGCCATTTTTAGTCATATTGCAACCTTTGGACAGACAGACAGATAGATAGATAGATCGAATGATAGAACGATAGATAGATAGATATATAGATAGATCGATAGATAGATAGATAATAGATAGATAGGAAATTAAAATAAATTATTATAGAAACGAAAGCAAGAGAAATGTCCAGAATCATGTCATGTATTTTTAGGGCATATTGAACCTTTGAATAGATAATAGATAGATAGATAGATAGACAATAGATAGACAGACAATAAATTGGAAGTAAATATATAAATTATAGAAAAGAGAAAGAATGAAATTATGAATGAATGAATGAATGATCATATTGAGATTTGTAGTCATATAATAACCTTTCTTGATACTTAAAAAACTTACAGTCTTGTTTATCTGTTATTTATGCAACTATTTTTCGCATGTAGCCTACTGTTGCACCCCAGCTTTGAAAACAATTCATGAAAAGAAGCCTACTTGAAACCCCAATTAATCTTTTTCAACTGACAAATTACTGTCACCCTGCTTGAATTATTCAAGGGGAAGTGGCTTCACGGGAAACCTGAGCATAATTAAATTGCTATAAAATAACATTAGTGTGGACAGGCCATTAGGAAGTGTTGTAATTGACTGCTTCAGGGGTCATAGTTCAACCCCACAAGGTCGGGCTGTCATGCCTGCCTTTGGATCAGTTTACACCTCTTTTCACTGGAAATCCCACAAACTGTAAATACTGCACCTGATAGTAACTGTTTGACTTCATTTAGAATTCCCATTCAATAATGCTAATGTAATAGCGCACTTTGAATCAATGGGATGCATCCTCACAAAGAGTTTTTTGCTCATTCATATGCAACAAACTAAATACTGACACGGAACACTCTTATTCTGTTTTGTGCATAATGCAACGCAAAAGAGTGAAAGTAGCTGTTACATTCTTGAGCCTTTTTATCATGACTTGCGTTTCCTCCGACTTGTATCAGAGTTATCTGCATCACAAGTGCAATAGTGTACCTGTCACAGAGTCAGGCCTTGTCCACAAGTGTTTAAGAAAAACGAAGTGTAAAAAAAAGATTTTCCTCCATGAAAATTCAAAAACACGCAAAAACAACAAATGCTGGAATTTGTTAATTCAAACCCAATAAAATTCTTCCCAATATAACATACTCCTCATATTCTGATTGTTTAGCTGAACCTAGTGTCATTAAAAGCAAATATTGTGCAAAAATCCCCTGCGGACATCACTTTTGGCCACTCTATTTACTGTATTAGCCAAATAAAGGTTTTGGGACTAAAAGTTATAGTTATCTGCGCACTTACACATAAACTTCACATATGGCACATGAACTGCTTTCTGAAAACCTGCCCAGGCCAGATTCGACAGGTTCCACAACATGTTTGTGAAAGTGTTGACAAAAGGTATGCATGTCTAACTATTTCGACGCATGACAACAGAAGAGTGAGAGCTCAAATCAGTGTAAGTAGTTCATGTCTGTTTCATTCATTAAAAGTTAAAGGTTGTGTCTATATTTTTTTTCAGATTTATTTATAGTGTTATTTTCATGATGTATTTTCTCCAGCTTCACAAAAGAGAATCATCATTATCACAGGTATCACACATTACCTCTCTCTCTCTCTCCGCTGCTCTCCGGCCCCACACACACACACACACACACATTTAAAAATGTTATACAATTTTATGATTTACAGTTTCAATTTTGCTGAATAGGGTCTATAACATGACAACAATGAGTGATAAGACATTTATGGACACAAATTATGCAAATGTAGCTTCGATGGTTATGAAAAATCTACAGATTTCTTTTATTTCAGTGGTCACCGTCAGATAAGGACAATGACAGGTATGTTAAAGTGTCATTTTTGTGGGAACACTTGTTACAGGAGCAGCAGCATTAGCTGCTGGGCCAGTTTTCCTAGTTTTCTTTGTTCTAGCATTTCCATTTGTAGGAGCAGCTGTAGGGTTTGTCATTGGATTGGACGCCGCACAAGAAGCTCATTCTGTGTATGATGCCTTGATTAGGGCAATCGTTTGCAACTTTGAGATGGCTAAACGTGTGATTGAGAATGCTCACCAATTTAAAGTAAAAGCAGATAAATATGTAAAATTACTTAGACCAAATGTACCAAAAGTGTTTGTAAGACCAAAAGTATCAAAAGTCATAGAGGTGTAGTCAAGCCAAGTCACTTTGATTTTTATAGCGCTTTATACATTACAGCGATCAACAGGAAACTATGATTCAATGATGCAAATAGAGTTCATTTTGGCTGTAAAGCAGCTCTAACAAATAATGAACTGCACTTATACAGCGTTTATTAATCTTTGTTAATGTTAATTTCAACATTTACTAACACATTATTAAAATCTTGTTAACATTAGTTAATGCACTGTGAACTAACATGAACTAACAATGAACAGCTGTATTTTTATTAACTAACGTTATGTGAATATTAGTAAATCAGGAACAAATTTATGCTCAGGTTTAGTTCAGTTTAGTTGTATACATTAACTAATGTTTAACTAATGAACCTTATTGTAAAGTGTTACCAAGAAACTCCAACTAACTTTGACTCTGAAAACACATACACGGCATCTCACGACACCCACAAGGGGTGTGCAGGGAAACCCTTCTCACTAGCCTCGTGCCTTTTCATCCTCCCTCCACTTGGTTCACTAAGAATGGTCAATAGTATAATGTTCTATATGAATTCAAATAAGATTTACAGTCATGTTTGGTTTCATTTGAATAGTCTCAGGGTGAGTGGTACAATGGTCTTAATCTTACAAACGTAGACTAAAAAGATAATACAGATCCTAAGAGTTAAGAGATACTTCGATTACCGTAGAGGGTCATTCCATGCAAATTACCTTCTGTTTCACATTGAGGAGTAAACTAGCCACCCAGATACCAATTGTTTGTACATGCCTCCATTTGGGAGATGTTTTATCTTGGTTTTGTATTTAAAGGATTGCAGCAAAAGGGTCAGCACGATTCTGTAGTCAGAGAGCCCGTAGTATGGAGTGTCTCCACAGACTCTGTACTATGTATTTTCTAAAAGGTCAGGTATGCATCTTACTCTTAGATTCATCTTTGAGAATTTTGTTTTGTATTGATTTGATATCTTTGAATTGGCTATGTAGATAATTGGCATAATACATATTTACCTGACTGATTAATAAATTGTTACATTTGATTTATTCTGACTTGCTCTGAAATAATTTCCTCAAGTAGATTAAGTGAATGCGTATCCGCAAATCTGCGAACAGGGTTCTGACTAACCGCTTGACCTTAGTTTAAGTTGTACTCAGTTACTTAACCATGTATATGATTTCAGAGTTAATTAAGTTGTACGTAGTTCTAGAAGAATAGCTGATTAATGTTTGAGCATTACATGGGTAACTGTAGGGGGCTAAACAGACCTACTATTTAAAGCATATTAAATAGTATTAGCCACGAACCTCTGAATAAGGATCAAACTGGCGAGTTTAAGCAAAGTAGATTCCTAATGAACGAGAAAAATACAAAGTAAAGCGTTAACTAGAATAATCAAATGTCAGAATAATTAGAGACCGACAAACAACCAATTTTCCTTTCAACCTAAATTCGAGGTCATAATTAAATGGAGTCAGATTAGATAATAAAATTGAGTCAGATTTGAGTTAAACCTAAATTTAATAACTCTGCGCGCTGAAAAGACCGAAAACGCAAGAAACCTTCATCCACCACTGCATACCTTCCTTGGGCCAAGTGTGTGGACCTTACAGTACAAAAAGCAGCTCTAAGACAAAAGTTGATGTCATCAATCCAGCTCAGCTCTCTCAGCTCAGTTTAGCTCATTTAAGTGAAAGTGAAGTGAGTGCAGCTCAGTTTAGCTCAGTTAATTGAAGGAAGGAAGGTCGCCAGTTACTCAGTGAAGTGAAGTGTCAGCTCAGTTTAGCTCAGTGTAAGGAAGTGAAGTGACTTTTCAGCTCAGTTTAGTCATGAAGTGAAGTCAGTCATTTAGCCTTTGTTCCCAGTGACTGAAAGTGAAGTTCACACTCATTTTAGCTCAGTTAATGAGTTCAGCTCAGTTTTAGCTCCGTGAAGTGAAGTGAGTCCGCTCAGTTTAGCTCAGTTAAGTGAAGTTCAGCTTAGTTTAGCTCAGTTAAGTGAAGTGAAGTTCTGCTCAGTTTAGCTCAGTGAAGTGAAGTTCAGCTCAGTTTAGCTCAGTTAAGTGAAGTGAAGTGAAGTTCAGCTCAGTTTAGCTCAGTTAAGTTAAGTTAAGTTCAGCTCAGCTCAGTTAAGTTAAGTTCAGCTCAGCTCAGTTAAGTTAAGTTCAGCTCAGTTTAGCTCAGTTAAGTGAAGTGAAGTGAAGCTCAGCTCAGTTTAGCTCAGTTAAGTGAAGTTCAGCTCAGTTTAGCTCAGTTAAGTTAAGTTAAGTTCAGCTCAGTTTAGCTCAGTTAAGTGAAGTGAAGTTAAGTTAAGTTTAGCTCAGTTTAGCTCAGTTAAGTTAAGTGAAGTGAAGTTCAGCTCAGCTCAGTTTAGCTCAGTTAAGTGAAGTGAAGTGAAGTTCAGCTCAGCTCAGTTTAGCTCAGTTAAGTGAAGTGAAGTGAAGCTCAGCTCAGTTTAGCTCAGTTAAGTGAAGTTAAGTTAAGTTCAGCTCAGTTAAGTTAAGTTAAGTTAAGTTAACTAAGTTAAGTTTCATTTTAGCTCATTTAAGTGAAGTGAATTGAAGTGAAGTTAAGTTAAGTTCAGCCTCAGTTTAGCTCAGTTAAGTGAAGTGAAGTGAAGCTCAGCTCAGTTTAGCTCAGTTAAGTGAAGTGAAGTTACTTCACTTCACTTAACTGAGCTGAAGTTAAGTTCAGCTCAGTTTAGCTCAGTTAAGTGAAGTGAAGTTAAGTTCAGCTCTGCTCAGTTTAGCTCAGTTAAGTGAAGTTCAGCTTAGTTTAGCTCAGTTAAGTGAAGTGAAGTTAAGTTCAGCTCTGCTCAGTTTAGCTCAGTTAAGTGAAGTTCAGCTTAGTTTAGCTCAGTTAAGTGAAGTGAAGTTAAGTTCAATTCAGCTCAGTTAAGTGAAGTGAAGTTAAGTTAAGTTCAGCTCAGTTAAGTGAAGTGAAGTTAAATTCAGCTCAGTTTAGCTCAGTTAAGTTAAGTTAAGTTCAGCTCAGTTTAGCTCAGTTAAGTTAAGTTCAGCTCAGTTTAGCTCAGTTAAGTTAAGTTAAGTTCAGCTCAGCTCAGTTAAGTTAAGTTCAGCTCAGCTCAGTTAAGTTAAGTTCAGCTCAGTTTAGCTCAGTTAAGTGAAGTGAAGTTAAGTTAAGTTTAGCTCAGTTTTTAAGCGCTCGTAAGTTAATTCAGCTCAGTTTTAGCTCAGTTAAGTTAAGTGAAGTTAAGTTCAGCTCAGTTTAGCTCAGTTAAGTGAAGTGAAGTTAAGTTCAGCTCTGCTCAGTTTAGCTCAGTTAAGTGAAGTGAAGTTAAGTTCAGCTCTGCTCAGTTTAGCTCAGTTAAGTGAAGTTCAGCTTAGTTTAGCTCAGTTAAGTGAAGTGAAGTTAAGTTCAGCTCTGCTCAGTTTAGCTCAGTTAAGTGAAGTTAAGTTAAGTTCAGCTCAGTTAAGTTAAGTTAAGTGAAGTTAAGTTCAGCTCAGTTTAGCTCAGTTAAGTTAAGTTAAGTTCAGCTCAGCTCAGTTAAGTTAAGTTCAGCTCAGCTCAGTTAAGTTAAGTTCAGCTCAGTTTAGCTCAGTTAAGTTAAGTTAAGTTCAGCTCAGCTCAGTTAAGTTCAGCTCAGTTAAGTTAAGTTAAGTTAAGTTCAGCTCAGTTTAGCTCAGTTAAGTGAAGTGAAGTTAAGTTAAGTTCAGCTCAGTTTAGCTCAGTTAAGTGAAGTTCAGCTTAGTTTAGCTCAGTTAAGTGAAGTGAAGTTAAGTTCAGCTCTGCTCAGTTTAGCTCAGTTAAGTGAAGTTCAGCTTAGTTTAGCTCAGTTAAGTGAAGTGAAGTTAAGTTAAATTCAGCTCAGTTTAGCTCAGTTAAGTGAAGTTAAGTTAAGTTCAGCTCAGTTTAGCTCAGTTAAGTGAAGTTCAGCTTAGTTTAGCTCAGTTAAGTGAAGTGAAGTTAAATTCAGCTCAGTTTAGCTCAGTTAAGTTAAGTTAAGTTCAGCTCAGCTCAGTTAAGTTAAGTTCAGCTCAGCTCAGTTAAGTTAAGTTCAGCTCAGCTCAGTTAAGTTAAGTTCAGCTCAGTTTAGCGAAGCTAGCTTAAGCTAAGCTCATCTCACCGCTCAGCTCAGCTCTCCAATAGTGTCAGTACAGTCAGTTTAGTAATACGGTTGGGGACACTGATCATGTAGTATCATGTAGCAGTATATTAATGTAGGGCATCTTAAAGTGTTTAATCATATATTTTTTAATTTTGCATCTGAGTATTAACATGTACTTATCTTTTTCTGAATTTGTCATTTTTTTGTATTTGTTATATTTCTGCCTATAGTCTGTCAGCAAAAATCTGAAATTATTTATTCTGTATCTATAAGTATTTTCAAATGAACAAATCAAAATTGAAATGAACAAATAACAATTTCTGTGAATTATAGTCTTCCAATCAGTGGAATAAACTTATACTGTAGGCTTGGAGTTTTCTGAGAGTTCTGGGCTTAAAATCAATTAAGCATATGCTTTTATGAAACGTGTCTTACAAACGAGGATCATTCATCCATTCTCCAAACTCTAGGAAGAGTTGAGAAAATGAGATGCACCCCTTGCCTCCATCACTACACCAAGCCACAGCAAAGGCAATGCCTTTACTCATTTTACTCATTTCTGGTCATCCATGAAACGACCTCTCAAAAAAACCTGAACGGGAAGTGCAGCGAATTTAATGATTCAATGTGAGAAGTGATTAAGTAAATCAGAACTAGTTTGACAACATTTAACCTACATGTGGGGGGGTCATTTATTTCCTGTTTGATTCTATCCATGACCACAGACCCTGCTTAAAGCAACATCACATGCAAGACAACTATAACGAAACAAAACTATGACAACGAAATAAAAAACTTTTGTGTCTGTCAGTGGTCAACAACCTCCTCTGCAGCACTACTGCTGATTCTGATCGATGTGAGTATTTCACATTATAACTCCATTTACTGACACTGAGTTGATTAGCTTTTGGTATTAGACCTCTTCTTGCTGCTTTCCTAACTGAAACATGCGTTAATTTACTACAAAGTGATGAAATCTGTTTGTAAAACCATGTATCAACCTGTTTTATTACTGTAGTTATAATACTGTTAATAATACTGTAAAAAATCCTGTCACTGATATAATGGCAGTAGTTGGGGGTTTGCTATGCATACAAACGTTGTCACAACCAACTCATGATACACCTTTCAAACTAAATATTTTATTTCAAATTTATAAAAAAAAAAAAATGTAGGAACATGTTGTGTATGGTACTTTTTCTCCACGCAATTATTAGTGAATGAGACCAAATGTCCTGAAGACACACACACACATTGTTTTTACACTCTCACACTCTTACATTGTCTCATATTTCATTTGACCCAAAGGCTAAAGCGTGAGTGCTCAGGTTGATGTGAGCAACAGTAGGGTGTGTCAATGATTTTGGATCACTGAAAGTAATTTTTGGTGTGACTAACTTACATTTATAGTTTTCATTTTTTTTTGTACACTGTAAAAAAAAATCCGTAAAATTTACGGTAAAAAAACAGCAGCTATGGTTGCCAGAATTTTACCGTAAAAAATACGGTAACAACGTTTTAAGATTTACGGTTTTAACTTAAATTTACAGTTAAATACCGTAATTTCATTAACTGATTTAATGTTAATATACCAACCTATTGAAGTACTGAACTCTGTTTTGTAGCTTTGTAATACACTGATAACCACCCAATGCAGGTGGTGATGAGAAAGTTACATGATGAACCAAAGCCTATCACAAGCAGCTTTTAGATAATAACTTATATAAGGTGCACAGTGTGTCATTCACACAAACACTTAACACCATCATGGTAACACACATGAAGCTGAAATAATGCAATAAACATTCATTTACAACATAGGTGTAACACACAACCCTAATATACAAAACATAGTTATTTCAACAAAAAAACATCAAATTTGAAATGTAACGCAGGGAATTCTGGGAATGTCAATTTACGGTTATTCACTGTAAATTATACAGTCTTTTCACTTCCAAAAATGGTATACTACCGTAAACTTAATGTCCAATACATGTAATTTCCAATACAGTTTTTCACCGTATATAGTACGGGTATTTACCATTTACCATTTAACAGGTTTTTACTGTAGCGTTTTTACAGTTTTTTTACCGTTAAATTCACGGTCATTTTTTACAGTGTACACATTATGACAGGAATACTACAGCCAACAACAGCAGTGCATCACTGCAGGTAATCCACTTCTGAGATATATCATATTTACCACAGGTCCACTAATATTTCTATATATCAGACAGTTTAAATCTCAAATAAAATCTCAAATAAAATAAAATAAACAATATGTTTTAATTAAAGGATGTAAACAGTCCAAATATGTGAGGGTCGAAACCCTAGTAGACTGAATAAGCACATGTTGTAGCTTCTGCTGAGTTTGCATTTAGATAGTAGTTGAGAACAATTGTTTGTAAGTGTGAATAAGGCATACTTTACTAATTTTTGTACTCACAATATCATTTATGTGATAGTTACGTGCGCCTACAGTGATTAAATAAGGCATGTGCAGCACTGTGGGTCCCGCTGATCAAACCCTTTAGACTGCGTTCAACTTCACGTTTAGACACACACTCGGAAACTTCCCTAAGCACTTCCACTAAAGAGAATCCCCGATGCCATTTCAAAAGTGCGTTCCACTTTTGCGAGGCAGGTTTGCATGGACAGACCCTCGACCTGTCAATGCTGACTGAGAAACTGGGTCTCTGCAGCTCGATGTATCACAATGCAACACGATTGTGACATGACAACAGATCACGCTTAATGTAACTCCTCCCCATATGAATCAATTTAAGAATATAACCACATAAAATTTGGTAAGTTTAGTAAAATTTGTAAATTTCCATACTTTAGCGATATAAGGCCTGCCAAAAATAAATACCTAAAAAAATATAAATAAATAAATATTAAGCATATTGTATATTTGTACAAAATATAATTTATTATGCATAACTGTTATACAGTTGGAAGTGTTCCAGCATTATGTAAACTACCATAAAAATGTATGAATCATATCCTGTACGTAATATTATATATTATGTTTAAATAAACTGAATCTAAATCCAAAATGCTGCCTGCTATTTACAATAAGATCTAAATTACAGCAAAATCTGGAGTGGCAAAAATAACACCGGTGTTTATAGAACTTATTTTTTGGATGCTGCATGAATACAAGATGGCTTTTCTTGCAGTTACCACTGTTCATATCTATCTAGGACAATAAAACATTATATTTTAGTATTGTTTTGATGTCCATCTGCATCACATGCTAAACTGCTAAGTATAAAGTTAGTATGAAAAATGTTTTATGACATTTTTATTATTATTTCCACTAGAGTGATGCTTTATAGACATACATACACATATCCATGAATCATTCTAGATATTAAGGCATATCCAGGGTTTTTAATAATCTTGTCATATTCATTTACAGAGGCCAACATCAACAGCAGACAAGAATAATGGGAGGTAGGTTCAGTCTATTTCCAATAGCCAATATTTCACGCAAGATTGTGGGAGCGTTGACAAGGATGGTGAAGGGTGCCGGTCTGGTCATGTTAGGACTGTTGACCCAAGTTTTTGAAATTGCTAGAAGAATGGGAATTGCACAAGTTTTGGGGGCAGCAGGATTTACAGGAATTACAAGAGTTACAGGAGTTACAGCACCAGCAAATGAAGTTGCAGAAGCAGCAGCAAACAGAGCAGCAGCAGTGGCTCAGAAACTACTTACAGCGATCAGCACTGGATTGATTATAGCAGCACTTGGAGGATGCATCCTTGGATATGAAGCAGGAGGGCAAGCTGATTCAATGTATGATGCAACTACAAGGGCATTAGATTGTAACTTTGAGCTGGCAAAATATGTAATTAAGAAAGTACGAGAATTTATTGTGTTTGTTTTAAAAGACAACAGAATGTGAAACTAAACTAAAAAAGGGCTCATATGGCCCTTTTTATAAGATGCATGTAAGTCTCAGGAGTCCCAAAAATATGTCTGTGACGTTTCAGTTTCAAATACCCCACAGATCATTCATTATACCACGCTATAAATGCCCCTTTTTTTGACTGCAAGCAAAAAATATGCTGCTTTCATGTCTCTTTAAATGCAAATGAGCTCCTGCTCCCTGCCTTTACAGTTCCGGCCTCACTTACTACAGCAACAACACCAACAACACTCACACAAAACACACGAGTTCACATAAACAACAGTTATCTTGAACGAAACAGCTGGCATGTGTATCAGTATAATTAAAATCTGTGCACAGGTGATAGGAACCCCAGGATGATTCTAAGGGCCCATGCACTTTTGGGGCCCCCAGAGATCTGTTTTATTAGCAGTAACAGTAGTAGTAGTAATGTAATAGAAATTATAAATGTTTCTACCAAAGAGTTACAAATAAAAGAAAATTACGCCTTATTTCTGCACTTCCAGCTAAATTATCTCCCCCCATTCACTGCATGGTTTCGTCCCGTCCTACGTTGCCTAGAGTCACGAGTGAGATCAGATGCTAATCTGTCAATTTAGAGATGTCTTCGAGTTCGAGGGGGGCAAACCGAACCGGACGATTTGGTCAGTCGCACTTTTAAACACATTTTGGTTTTGCTATAGAAAATCTACAAATTCACACTTTGATTACATAGAGCAGCAGCAGGAAGTGTGTGAGGTTGTCATGGCAACCACATACCCCGCGAATTACGGATGTGCTTCTATTTTGCCACACTAAACTTAGCAATAAACACGTTGAAAATAATTCACAATAAACATGTATGTTAAAGCGATCTCAAAGGAGGATTTTATTAAGCAAATCAAGAAGTGAATTACTCATCAACTGTTTAAAAAATAAAAAATACTTTAGCTGGGTTTCCACAGGGCTGTGTAAAAATATCATATTTCGATATAATCGTTCTCATTTTTACGGAATCGATTAGTCTAGCCTGTTTTCATTTAATGGACGGAACATTGAAGGGCACCTCCCATCTAATATATTGCAATAAGCATTGTGCTTTGGTACCTCTAATATGAAACAGAGTCTCATATTTCAAATTCTGTCTGTTGTATTGCAGTTTTCAAACAATAAATGCCGTTTTGGCGCTGTTTAATGTGAAGTGACAGATCGCTGTAACGCCTCAGTTCAACAGACGCGGCAGCACGAGGCGCACGTGAACTGATCATCTCCTCCGCTTTACTACTAGTTATAGCACCAAATAACCATGCTACCATCCGAAGATAAGTTAAAAGAAAGAGTACAACATTACAAGCCGTATCCTGTCTCATGTAATCTCTCAATCAGTGTTTCAGCCGCGCAAAGACGTCAATATAAGGGCTTGTAAACAATGTCACGTAACATCACATTTACCTCAGAAAGCATATTTGGTGACCATAAACTCATTAGTCTGATAGAAAAATAAACTGTAGAGAGGGCATTTTGCTAAATATATGCACCATATAACATTCATTATACCTTTTACTGTTCTTCAATGTTTAATTTATGTTTGAATAAATCCATCAAGTTTTTATGACAGCCACCATTATGTTTATATAAAAAAAACTAATTGAAGTAGAAATATTATTATGTAATTGTAACTTTATTATTTTAAAAACTTAATTAAGTGTAATTTTAACAAATCAGTCAATTTTAACCTTCATTATTATAGTAATGTAGTACCAACTGACTCTCATGTATATTTTACAGCATTAGTTGAGAGATTTTTTTTCCCTTGAGAAAATTTGGCAAGTACTGTACATCCAAAATAATCGATTTTGTATCGAATCGAAAGCTTGTGAATGAGAATCGAATCGAATCGTGAAATTTTTGTCAAAACCCGCCCTATTTTCCACAGGCAGGGTCACACTTATCTACAGTGTATGAAGCTAAAGGTTTTTGGGTTAAGGTTCATAATGTAGAACATTTTTAACATTGTATGCTGTATGTGCATAGGTAGCTAGCAAATAAGATCACATTTAGCTGAGTAAGGTCATGACTGAGAAATGTTGGATACTGCTGGAAATGCTTCTATGGAGTATCCTATTTATTATTTTAGGATTTTTTTGTTTGCCCCAGTGAAGCATTTCTATTAATATACCTGATTAAGTAGTCAAACTCATTCCAATCCGCATAATAAGTGGTACAGAAATTCTATGTCCATAAAACAGGTTCTGAATGAATTATGTTACTGATACCTAATGGTCAAAAGCAGTAGCAAACGTAATTGGTCAATATTATTAAATTGCAGACAAAGATTTTGAATAGCTAGGCTGGCTTGTACACTATATTGCCAAAAGTATTGGGACACCCCCTTCTAATGAACAGGTTTGACTACTTTAGTAATTTTCAAATTTTTTTTATAAAAAAAAAAAAAAAAGCATATAATGCTATTCTAGGGAATTGTGTGCTTCTAATTTTATACCAATAGTTTGAACAGGACCATTTTCTATTCTAACACAACAATGCCTCTGTGTATAAGGCAAGGTTAAAAAAAAAAAAAGATTGATTTAGTCAGTGTGGAAGAACTTGACTGGTGTGCAGAAAGCCAAGTCCTCATCCCAGCTGAACACCTCTGGTGTGACTTTAAATGCAGACATTGAGCCAAAAACTCATCACCAAACACCTGTGACTTGTACATACATATGGACAAATGTATTGGGACACCCCCTTCTTTAGAACAGAAAAAGGCACTTCCAAAACTGTGGCATCAAAGATGGAAACATAATTCATGTATTTAAAAATTGTATTTCCATCTTTGTTGCCACAGTTTTGGAAGTGTCTAAAATGATTGTACGCATATGTACAAGTCAATACTTTGGGCAATATAGTGTATGTAGGGGGCCCAACCTCATATTCTTTATAGGGCCCAAAATTGCTAGCGGCGCCCCTGTTCGAACAGAATAAGTGATTGTAAAAAATATAGTCACACTTTTGGTCTTTGGTCAAAAATGACCGACCATTGGAAATTAATGGGAAATCGACAAAAACACAAAAGCTCTGAGAATGTTTGTGTATACAATCTACAAATCTACAAATGCAGAAAAAAGTACACAGCAATTACAGGGTGAAACTCTAAACATCAAGAGTTCCAAACAACAAAATCACTCACACACACACACACACACACACATCCACGCACGCTATGAACGTGTGTGATGTAACACAGCAAATATGTAAAATAAAAGCAATAATTCAACTACAGTGCCGTAAAAACGTGGACAGCATTAAAGGGGTTACACTCTAAAACATAAGAGTGCAAGAGTGCAAAACAGACACACTCACTCAAACACACACTCACAGACACACACACAAACATACACAATTATGCACAGTCAAATGCATTGGTATGGCTATAACTATATAGCCAAAACGAGTCAGAAAACTGAAATAAGAGGTTGAAATCAGAATCAACACCGAAGGATAACTCTGATAAACATTTCTTCTGTTCATGGTTGTAATTTTTTAGAGAGAATTTAATGTTTTGGTGTAAACAAATGCTTTCTCAGTGTTCAGGTTGACTGTATTATAATAATTCAAAAACTGACAGCTTCAATCACATTTTCAAACAAACAACAAAATCGAAAACCTTTACAAAAAGTTGTCTTTGAGAATGTCTAAATATATATCCAATCCGCACTTATAAGTAACCCAACTTAATAAAATAAGTTTTATGTCTAAAAACTTAGAGAATGTATAGGCTTTATATAGAGCTATAATCGGAATCTATAGCTAAACCATGGAATTGCAGATTTTTTTCCTTATGTTTACTCCCACCAATGGCAACTATTCAGCATTCAAAATGGATGTTTAAAGGCTTGACTCTATTTTAACATAATACTGCCTTCATTGAAAGTAATATAAAAATATCGATTTTTAAAAAATGTTTATTATTTTCAATGGCAGAAATTCTATAATTATTGCATCAAATATTAAATTAGTGCCATGAAATTATCCAAATCCAAAACATAAAAATAAAAGAAATAGTATTGAAACAAAATATTACATGATTTTCTGGGGCAAAACACTGTCATTTAGGTGTCCGGTCACTTTTGACCGTGATGATCACAAGTGTGACTCCCAAATGCGGCCCCCCCCCCCCGCCCCCCCCACCACCCCCCCCAAAAGGGTTAATGAACCCCTAAGCACCCATGACTTCTACTGTTATCCCTAAAGCAGCAGCATCCACCAATCCGTTTATGGAATACAAGGAAAACAAAGAGAATGAAACTAAATAGAACTCCACAAGTGAAGAGAAAGTGAAAGTCAGGGCTCTGGAGCCTGATGTTGCAGCCTGTAATCGTCCTCTAAACATCCTCTGTCTTGATTCATGTGGAGGTAAGTGTTACTTTTGAACTTACTTTTGATTCACAACAATGAAGTTCTTGTCAGATGTCTACTTATAAAACTTTTTTTTTTTTTTTGGAAAGAGATTATTTTATTAAAAAAATTAAATAAACTAATTATATACGTTAAATATATTTAAACACACATATACAAGGACATATATAAAAGGCCCTTTTGGAGTTATGAAAACATACAGACATGGTCTTGACCGTGTTTAGTCAGTGCATATAATTTTTTTTAACTCAAGAAGCACAAATAATTGATCAGTTACGAATTACAGCTCTTTCTGATGTGATGCCATAATTCATTTACTCCTGTCCAGCATTTCCTGATCTTGTTTATTGTCTAATGTTCTCAATATTCATGAAAAAGTCTTCGCAGTAAACCTTCTGACATGAATTGTTTTGCTTGTATTGGTTACCTGGTAACCCTGATCTTCCATCATGTTTGCTACTTGGAAACACTCTGGTCTGAACGGTTATTGCACATGCATCTGTACAGTTTAGAAAACACTTTTCACTGGCATTGTACAGCAGTGTATCAATGTGTATGTGAAAAATAGAGCACTGAAGCTTAGTACAATCCAAGATCACACATATATTCATCAAAATACACACCATTTAAATATCTCCTTTAAATAAATTAATAAATGAAATAAGAGCAACAGGTAAAGAGATCACTCAACTGGTCGCATGCTTATAGAGGTACAACACGCGAAACAGCTCAATAAGGACATTTTTCTGCTGTTCTTTTTCTTCTTTTTTATTTTCTCCTAAAGTTGAACTAAAATATGAATCATTTGCAAACTGATTTGACAAATGTTATATGTATTGTTATTTATATTGCAGAGAGTAGCATTAATAGAAGAGAGTAATGGGAGGTAAGTTAAAACAATGCTTTAAGAATCAAAGTTTCAAATATTAACAATGCTAGAGTGCTTGGGAATAACATTCACATTGTCGCTGAGTAACTAGTGATGTAGCAATAGAATTTCAAACGTAATGCATGTATTGAACACATAAAGATGTGCATTATATGTATCTAATAACAAACATCTTCTTTAAATAGCCAGTGTGTCTTCACCTGACAGAAAGATCGTACTTCTTGGGAAAACCGGAGATGGAAAAAGCAGCACTGGAAACACAATCCTTAGAAAAAATATTTTCACCCCAGATGCTTCACCAAATTCCGTAACAGTTACATCTGTAAGAGGAGAGAGGAAGGTTTATGGACAGAAGATCACAGTTATTGACACTCCTGGAGTCCTTGACACAGCTCGTGATGATGAGACCATCAAATCTGAGATGGTTAGATCCATTATTAATTGCGCTGCAGGCGTTGATGCCTTTGTCATTGTTCTGAAAGTTGAAAGGTACACAAGACACGAAAGAGAGATTGTGAATGAAATAGGAAAGTATTGTGGAGAGGAAGCCTTTAATCATGCAGTGGTTTTATTCACTCACGGCGAAGATCTAGAGGGTCAAACCATTGAAGAATTTGTTCAGAGGAGTCCACAACTGCAGGAGCTTGTTGATAAATGTGGAGGTCGCTGTCACGTCATTGACAGTAAACACTGGAGAAAATGTCTCCATTGCCCCTGTAGTTGTGGGTACAAAAGCAACAGAATCCAGGTTAAAAATCTGCTGGATACCATAAATGAAATGGTTAATGAGAACGGCCGCTACGCCAATGAGATGCTTCAAATTGTGGAGGAGATGATGATTCGAGAGATGATGAATACAAATGAAGACACAGTGTCTCCAAACCAGCAGCGAGAGAGAGCAGAGAGAGAAGAGAGAGCAGAGAGGATTGTGCATGATAATCTAATGATGAAACTCGCAGGTGCATCAATAGGAATAAGAGAATAAGGAACAGAGTAAGAAGAGGAAAGAAGATGAGGAGGTGAATGAAAAAAAGGGGAGATAGTAGTGATGAGGGGTGGAAGAATAGAGAGGAGAGGGAGTAGGAGAGAGGAGAGTAAGGAGGAGAGATAAGAAAGAGATAGGAGTAGGGAGGAAGAGGGAGGATAGAGATAGGGGACGCGAGAGGAGAAGAGGAGAGAATGGAGAGGAGGAAAGTGGGATAGAGAAGGGACGTTAATAGAGAGAGAAGAGGGGGAGGGGTCTAGGGGATGTAGTGAAAAAGGGGGAAAGAGGAGAGACGAGGAGAGAGAGGAGAGTGAATAAGGGAGAGGGAGGGAAGAACAGGGAGGGGGAGAAGATAAAGGAGAAAGGAGGGAGGGAGGAGAGAGATAGAGGGAGAGAGGAAACTGGAAAGGGGCGAGGAGAGGGAGGGAAGGAGTAGGAAGAGAGAGTGGAAGAAAGAGGAGAAAAGAAGACAGAGAGGAGGAGCGGGGAGGAGAAGAGTAGTGGCTGTGATCGGGTGGGCGGAGGGAAGAGAGGAGAGGGAGGGAGAGAGGGAGAGGGTAGGAGAGACTAGAGAAGAAAAGGGAGGTAAGGCGCGATAGTAGGGGGGGAGGAGACAGAGGGAGGGGGGAAAAAAAAAGAGAGAGAAGAGAGAGGATAGGGAAGAGGTGAAGGGGAAGGGAAGAAAAAGGTAGAGGAAAGCGTGAGGTAGGAGAGAGGGAGAGGTAGGGAAAGGGAGGGCGCGGGCGAGGAGAGGAGCTATGAGTAGGAGGGCTAGATAGTAGGTAATGTGGAGAGCTGGAATATAAAGGACGAGAGAGGGAAAGAAGAGAGATGGACGAAAGGAAGAGAAAGGGAGGGAAGGAGGTAAAGAGGGGGAGGGGAGAGAGAAAGAGGAGGGGGAGGGGTAGGGAGAGAGATGAAAGATAGGAGGAAGGTACAAAGAAGACGGGGGAGGAGGAGGAGAGGAGCAGAAGTAGAGAGAAGCGAGAGGGGAAGAGAGAAGAGGGCCGAGATAGAGGAGAAAGAGGAAGAGTAGAGGGAAAGAAAGAAAGTGATAGGTAGGAGAGGAGGAATAATAGGTAGAGATAAGGGGAGAGAGGTAGAATAGAGCAAAGGGACAGAGAAAGAGAAGAGAGAGGGAGAGGAGGAAGGGGAAGAGACAGAGAGGCGAGAGGGGGGAGAGAGAGAGAAGGAAGGGAGGGAGAGGGAAGTGGAGAAGAGAAGGGAAGAAGGGGAAAAGAGAAGAGAGGGAGAGGTAGAGCGGGTAGATCGAAGAGTGTGATGATAGAGGACGAGGAGATTAGAGAGAACGGGGTAAGGAGGGGAGAGAAGGAGGCAGGCATTAGGCAAGCTGACGGGGGGAAGAAGAGAGGAGAGGAGGGAGGAGGAGAAGGGGGAGAGGTAGGGGGGAAGAGAGCGTGGAGAGGGAGGCAAGGAACTACAGGACCGAAGAAAAAAGGGAGGGGGAAGAGAGAGA
>JADLZN010008956.1:0-429504 GCA_018155175.1 Sinocyclocheilus anophthalmus
CACAAGGCATGAATGATATGTGTACCAATGCAGTGAACTTCTTTAGATACAGAGACAATGACTCGAAAACAAGTCGTTCTGAATGCAGGTGTTATTTGTTTTACTACTGCAATTCATTTAACATGTTAGACTGTTTATATTTCACTGCAGGCAATGAGGTAGTTAGTTTACCGGTCGAGTGGCCAGGACATGGTCCATTTCTAGGCTATTCCGTCTCAGTTATACAGTTTAACAATTGAACGAATACATGGCTAATTGCCTCCTAAATAAAGTGCTTCTCTGCCAGACCGATTCCATACCAGCAGCGCACATTACTAGTCCTGTTGTGGTTACTTCACACACTGCTCTGTCGCTAAGCTAGCACAGAAATGCCCCTCTAAGCCTTGTACTCCTTTCATATCTCGGTGTCTTTGAACTTCCATTTCTACTTTCTTATTTGCTCAAAGGACTGAAACAAGGGCTTCAGAAAAGGATGATCATAACAATACCGTCCAGCCATGCAGAATTACCTCAAATAAAAGATAGCAAAGACTAAGAGCAAGACACGCAGGATTTGTAAATAACCCTGAACCAGCCTTTCACCTTCAGCATAAACATTTACATCTACAGAGAAAATAATCAGAGCAGAACGCAGCACATTATGGGTCAGGAATCTTACAAAAGCTGCCGAGAACACGTCTGGGTCACATTTAACTCCAAATTTAAAAGGATCTGCAGGATCTGCAGTTTAAAGAACTTCAGAAACTTGAAGCTGAGGACAAGAAGCGGATAGCTGAGCAAGAAGCAGAGGACTTGAAGCGTTGTGAAGAAGAGGCTAAGATGAAAGCTAAGCATGAGATGGAAAATGCAGCTAGACGTAAGTTATTGGACGATAAACGCCGTGAATTGGAACGTCTTGAGATGCTTAAGAAATTGAATGCAGCTAAAGCGTTAAATTATGAAGCATTTTTAGTTAAGTGTCAGTATTCGTTGCACAGCCTCTACGCATATTTAATAGTAATAAAAAAAATTAAGACAGTATATAAGTAACATTGAATGAAAAAAAGAAAGTAAAATAAAATAAACATTTGTGTGCATTAAAAATGTGGGTGTAGATGTGCTACAAAAACGGTTCATCGTCCAAAAAAAAAAGTACTTTGTTATTTTGATTGTGGGATTTAACATGACCAGAACATGTTTCCGTGAGATTCAACTGTACTGTCTGCAATGCTCTGGCCTGAGGGTCTAAACATACATGAGATTGTACATGTTTGTAGGAAAGCACTATTTCTACTGTGAAAAGCAGTCTGGAGGATTTTGAAGGATTTCTTACAGCGTTCAGTGACACCATTGCTTTGAGCGTAAGACAGCTGAGCCGCGGTCTGTGGTATGAGGTCATACCTCACACATCCTGAGAGAAATTAAACCAAATCGAAGCTCTTTTTTAAAGGAACACTCCACTATTTTTGAAATAGGCTAATTTTCCAACTCCCTAGAGTTTTCGATTCCATTCAGCCGATCTCCGGGTCTGGCTGTAGCACTTTTAGCTTAGCTTAGCATATATCATTGAATCTGATTAGAACGTTAGCATCTGCTCAAAAATGACCAAAGAGTTTCTATATTTTTCCTATTTAAAACTTGACTCTTCTGTAGTTACATCGTGTACTAAGACTGATGGAAAATTAAAAGTTGGGATTTTCTAGGCCGATATGGCTAGGAACTATACTCTCATTCCAGTATAATAATCAAGGAACTTTGCTGCCGTACCATGGGTGCAGCAGGCGCAATGATATTACCAGGCTGAAAAAAAAAAAATCAAGGTTTTTTTTCCCCAGTGTAACTTCCAATAAGCCTATTTTCAGGCGCTGCGTACTATCATTGCGCCTGCTGCACCCCTGGTACGGCAGCAAAGTTCAGAAGATCGGCTGAATGGATTTTATCAAAGACGGTAAAACTCAACTGTTTAACTCTATGGGAGTTGGAAAATGAGCCTATTTTTCAAAATAGTGGAGGTCCTTTAATTTATGACAATTGCTGATGATGCTCAACATTTTGAGAATTTAAAATTACTGACCAATGTAAATACAAAATGTCCTCTCAGGGGTCAAGTGCTTGGACGGCCTAAAACCTGATGAAGGAAACCCATCATACACACACATATGCCTATAACTCGCTTTCAATTCACCATCATTAACGTCTGTCACATGTCTCCCAGATTAACAAGACTTATTAACTTGGTAACCATTTAAGAAGCATGACATGCTCACAAGCAATAAGACTTTAACTAGAATTTATGATCCGATAAAACATTAATTAAATTCAGGCTCTATCGTCACTGCCATACGGAAATCCATTAGGCAACATAATGATTAATCATAAATATTTTAATATAACACAGGAATATTGCATATTCATAAAGAAGATCTCTGCATCTCTATCATTATCACATGTGCTATCATAGTTTAAAATCTTTATTACTTTATTTTTTCTGTGGAACCAGGGTTATTACCAGGGGTGCACATAAGTTTTTCAGCCTGGTTCTCATATGAGAACCTGGAGACTTGGTTTGGTCCTCACACGGCGGCACATGTTGTGACCCATCAAATATAACTATAAAAAATAAATTAATAATAGTGATAATATTACTGCACTTTACTTTTTCCTTTTGTTAAATGAAACTAATAACTAATAATAAGGTGATAATACTATTTTATTTTAAAAGAAAAGGGAGTATTAAATACAACAATACAATTATGTGATAGTAAATTAATATGTAAATGTAATATTTTATTATTATTATTATTATTATCTTTAATTTGAACCTTAAATATTTTTAATTTGAATTATTAAAAATTTTTAATTTTCAAACTTTAAAATAAGCAAGCTTTATTTTGGCGGGTTAGCGGTGCGGAAAGTAAGTATATGCGCTCCGGATATTAGCACTGCGAGTAGAGCATCAGTGAATGAAATGATGAAGGTTATTTTTTTTGGTTTTTTTTGGTGCAAAACAACTGAGTGACCGTGTCAGCGGAATTTGTAGTTGTAGAGAATAGCAACACATGTGTATCAGTAAATCTGAAGTCACAGACAAAATTTGCAAACTTGTAGATTTTTTTTTTCTCTCCCAAAAAACACAACACAACAGTTACACCTTCTCGAATCCTTCACTGCAGGTGCACAAATCATAGTCTACGAATCACAAATCAAGAAACTCGTACGCTCACAAGTTTTGCTACTATTGCTGCAGTGAATATGGTGCAAAACACATTCACCCACCTGCATCAAAAAATGGTGAAGTACGACGAATTTTGTACAGACATCCGCAAATCAGTGTGTGAATGAATTCTTGCAATGAATTTGCAAGCTTGTAGAATGTTTTCTTACATATAGTATTTTTTTATTGGATGCTTTTTGTCATAGACAACACAAGTTGCCATACATACAACGGCGTGAATCTGCCGCTACGAGTCTCAAACACTGTTTTTCGCTTGCAAATGAAGTTTCACGCTCTCTCCCTTTTGCACCACATATCTGTGTGAAATATGGTGATTTGTGCATCTGTAGAGGCAACGGCGGGCAATGTTCAGAGAGCAGAGAATTTCGGCCAATCAGAAGAGCTCATTTGGGCGCTTGAAACACGCCCCCTAGTTTTAGCCACAACCCCCGAAAAATCGCGAGCTGCGAGCATGTGTCTTTCTTATGAGGAAAATGAGGGAGTTTGTCTGCCCGCATTCCTTTAGGCAATAAAACGAGTGATATCAGCATTGGTTGCCATGGAAACAGAGGCCTGTTCTGCCTTTCTGAGGGTTAGGTGCATTTCGGGGGAAGGGTCAATAGACCCTCGTAATTGGCCATTTGGTTAAGTGAGGGGGAGTTAGATATTATTTGTTAAATATAACAAAAAGTTGTGTATGATTGGTCCAAATGACTACACATGTGTAATCAGTTCAATGGATGGGTGAGACGTCACGGGCGGGGTGACGTAACGACCAGGAAGCTTAAAAGCACATGCGGTGGAACCAGCGCCAACTTTTGCAGTCATTCAGCAAGCGCTCTGTGTGTGTGTCAGTCGCTATCTGTTTGTGAGTCTTATTTAGTGTTGTTTGTCCACTTATAAGCTCCATTATGTCAAAGCTTCAGTCAAAAGAAGCATTTGGGTGAGCAGGCAGCGTTCAGGCTGTGTGTTCCTCCCTGCCCGCGCTATACTTCGGGTGAGGACACACACAGTTTGTGTGTTGTCTGTTTGGGAGTGAAGCACGCAGAGTCAGCTCTCGAGCGGTTCTCGTGGTGCCGGCCCCGCTTTCGCCGAGGCAGAGTGGCGACTGTGCTTGTGGGTTTCGTATATGGATCCGGTGGGAATGTAGACAGGCAAGTCCCTATCTTCTTCCTTAACCACCAGGTCCAGTGCCTGTTCTCTGGGTTTCGGAAGCCCGCACTGTGATCCAGAGGGCGCGACGGTCCGCCTGTCTTTCTCCAAGGAGATTGATGCGGAGGGCGTCGATGAGCTCGCCAGTTGCACAAGCATCAGTTACACAAGCATATTATGCCTAATATTATAATGAGCAGCATTAATGGGGAGAGGAGCTCGTGCAGTCGGCTCTTGGGGGGTTGATTGTGCTTTTCCCGCTGTTAAGCGCTCTGCTCTCGGCGGGCACGTGCCTGTGATCTTGCGATTCCGGTCCCGCTACTGCTGAGGCACGGTGGCGACTAAGATCGCAGGGATCGGACGTGATCTGGCAGACGGGTTGGAGACGGCTCTTCCTATCTCCACCCGCATTCCCTAGATCTAGAACTCGTTCTCGAGGCTCGGAAGCCCACGCTGCAGTTTCTTCTCCCACTGAGTGAGAGCTCACTGCTGCAGCTATTTTTCTCCGAGGAGATTGATATTTTTTGTGTGACCAAGCGGCTCGTGCGCTGCCGAGGCAACTTTCTCTAAGAGTGGTTTACATCCCTGGGCATCTCAATATGGGAGCAAACATCCTGTTGAGGCAGGGGCAGAGGCCCAGGGAATGGAGGCTTCACCCCGAGGTGGTGAAGCAGATATGGAGAATTTTTGGCCAGGCTCAGGTGGACCTGTTTGCAACTCAGATGACATCGCACTGTCCCCACTGTTTCTCTCTGACTCATCCAGCTCCTCTCGGACTGGACGCTATGGTGCAGACTTGGCCGAGGCTTCGTCTGTACGCTTTTCCCCCGATCGCTCTGCTCCCGGGAGTTCTGGAGAGAGTGCGATGGGACGGGGCCCATTTGTTGTTAGTAGCCCTGTTCTGGCCGGGCAGAGTATGGTTCTCGGCCTAATTTCCCTTATCGACGGGCTCATGGGAGAGCCTGTCAGGAGGATCTTTCACCCCCTCCCGGAGCTGTGGAAGTTATGGGTGTGGCCCTTGAGGGGGCACACCTCGTAGCTTCTGGACTCTCAACTGAGGTTGTTGAGACCATCCTGCAATCCAGAGCTCCCTCAACGAGGAAACTGTATGCCTTGAAGTGGAAAGTTTCACTACCTGGTGCGGAGACCGCCAGCTCGACCCAGCTAACTGCCCGGTTGGTACAGTTCTGGAGTTCTGCAGGCCCGTTTTTTCCACAGGGTTGACCCAAACTCCCCCCTAAAAGTTAACACAGAGCCATTGCGGCCTAACCACGCCCTGATGATGGCCAGTGTGGGCAGACAACCCCTGAGGCAGAGAAGCTTATGCTAAGCGGTGGATCAGGATGCTATTCCATAGCCTTGAGTCCTCTGATCTCCCCTCTCTGTTGGGGGTCAAGACTCAGTACTTCTGAAGTTGGCCTTTGGGCGGGATGGCCCCGCCTACATTGTCAGGTGCCTAGCTGCTCTCTGCGCCACTCCTGGCTCCGTTCTCCGTAGCATTTCGACGCAGTTCGAGTTCCTGAAGGGGAACATCTCTCCAGGTTACGCATGTAACCATGGATCCCCGAAGGGAGGAATGAGCCGCTGCCTCTCAGCCCATACTTCCGATCCCTGTCAGCGCTGTTGCTTCATTCTAGAAGCTGACGCCGTTCCATCGCAAAGGCTTTTAGGCTTCTGGTCTTACGTCACCCTGCCCGGTGAAGTCTCGACCATCCATGAACTGATTACACATGTGATTCAGAGCGTGGTCACGCAAAGGCGCTAAAGGCGTTCCCGTAGCGTTTCGACGCAGCGTCTCGTTCCCTTTGGGGAACAATGGTTACATGCGTAACCTGGAGACGATTTTTACAAAGCTCATCGTTCTGAATAGCGAGGTGTGCTCTGATTGGCCAGCTAACCAGTTCGTTGTGATTGGCCGAATACCTCAAGCATGTGACGAAAATGTTACGCCCCTTACCATATGATGCCGTGTCCCAACGCGATAAGACAAAACCAATAAAACCCATTACAAACGAGGCTTTTGTTGCATCCAGTGGGGACATAATTACGGATTAAAATTACTTATACTGTCTTTTTACGCGTTGCGTTGCATTGCGCCGCGTAAACATAAAACCATGTCTGCATTTGTGATCGGAGAAACGACAAACAATAAGTGCTTCTCTACACTGCTCAAAACTCGTGTTTCAGTGGCAAATTCTTTAAATATGAAACGTACTTACAGGCTGTGAGTCAGTTTTATTTGTCAGAAAACCGGCATTGTAGGCTACTCTCCCAGGAAACAGTCCTCGTCCTCTGTAAAATGCATTGCACACATCTGAATATTTGGTTTGAACTGTTCTGGAACAGTGTTGTAAATACAACTTATAAATACAACTGATTTCTAGTTGTGTCCTCTTTTGGAAGGCCAAACAAAGTAGTTTCGCTTTCATAACAAAACACAGCATCTCCAAGTCATGGTGGCGACAGCAACAATACTATAGCGAGAATCAAAGTTACACCTTCTTCTTTGCGTAAACATTTGGGTGGTGTTATGCAAATCTTCCCACACAGTGATGTGGACATGTGGGGGCGTGTTTAAACGAGGCGTTTTAGGGGGGCGTGGACGAGTCTTAACTTTTATAAAGAATAACTCTTTGGGTTTGAGACTTTAGTCTTTGCAACTTTAGGGATGTTATCTATTCACGAACAGCTTGTAACACTCCAAAGAGAAAGGAAAACTTGAAATCGCATCATATGACCCCTTTAACATAGAGATCTGATCTCACCATCATTCAGTCTGTCTGGAATGACATGAATAAACCCGAAAAAAATGAGACAGACTAAATCCAGAAGAACTACGGCAACGTCTCCAAGATGGTGGACAAGTCCGCATGATCAAAAACTGTGATTTTTCTTCAAATAACAAGTCAAGAGAGTAGGGGTGCAACTGATCCTACAACTCATGGTTTGGATCGTATTACGGATTTTAAGTCACAGATTGGTTATTTTTTTGGATGAGCAAAAACATTTTTTAGGGGGGGTTCACAAACAAGTGAGCGAATAATGTGAATCAAGGAAGGAATTTTGTATCACTATTCAAAATACCCCGGGTGGTGATGCATTTTGGTAGCCTGACTGGAAGATACAATAGCCCCAGGACGTCAGGGCTATTTCGGCTTTTGCAATATTAAGAAACCACAAATGATTGTACCTGGTGCACTTGTGTGCACCAATCCTGTTACTTGTCTGTAATCCATTTTAATGCCCATTCACACAATCAGTATCTCCACAATTTTCCCTCTATGAACAATAGTTTTCTGCCGGGCCCTGTACACACTGAAAGGACAGGTTCATTGGGCAGTCATTTCTTGGCCGTCTTCTCTGAAGTCAGATTTCCTGTCAGTCACTGTTCCCTGGTGGAATGAAATATCTCCTTCGATGATTCCAGTCATGGATCTAACCTTGAAATGAATGTCAGTGACGGTTAAAGTTACATTTAGCATGCAGGAAGCAAGTTCATTGTGCCATTAAATCTATGTGATTATACAGTAGGTCACATGAGGCTTGCTTATCTGTTAAAGGACAGTTCACTTAAATATGAAGATTGTCATCTTCATGTTGTTCCAACCCCATTTGGCCTTCTTTCTTTTGGAGAACACAAACATAATTACCTTATTGGTAGAATACATATTTATAAAAGCGTATTTAGAAGAATTATATGTAAAACTGTATGTCATTGCAATGATCCTTATTCCAGTAGGAGGGCCACAAAACTTGCACTTTATTAGGCTCAGCAAGGTTAATTCAATAACCACTCCAAAAAGCGTTCATACAGTGAAGGAGACCGGTGCCTCTTGAGTCTATCTGAAGGATTTATGAAAGGGAACGTCTAGGTTACTTGTGTAACTCTCGTTCCCTGAAGGAGGGACCGGAGACGTCACGTCGGAGGACCGACGAAATTGGGATCTCGCTTAGAGGGACCAATCTACTTCGAGTGTAAACTAAACGAGCCAATGCACATTGGCATGCGATTATTGAATCCAGCTGCCGCTGATCACAGCGTGACTATAAGTAGGCAGCAGATGCAGCGCATATTCAGGTTTTCGCTGAGGGGCCGAGCCGGTGACCCGGCCACTCAGCGGTGGTACAGGAGCTGTGGCGACGGGACCTGACGTCTCCGTTCCCTCCTTCAGGGAAACGAGGGTTACATGCGTAACTGAGACGTTCCCTTTCAGTCAGTCACTCTCGACGTCACGTCGGAGGACCGAAGAAATTGGGATCCTACCAAAGGGCCACAGTACTGCCCCTTCCAGTGTCCTGTGGAAACCAACTACGCCCCTACTTTTTGGCGTAGGCCAAGGCCTCTTCACAAGAGGACCAGCTACTGCTACAATGGCACTACCCAATGAGTAAGACAGGATAACACTGGGAAAACGTACCCGTACAACTTGGGACAGGAACGTTGCGGAAGCACCATTCTTCCCGAAGGAGGTTTCGGAAGCAAACACACATATGAACATTCCTTAGGTGCATATGGAAGAATGGAGGTGAGTGAACCCTCTTGGAATGGCAGAAGTCTGCTGGGGAAAAACGGGCTCAAGGCTATACCATGGACTTTACACATATGAGATCCACTTAGGTTTTACATATGGAACCAAGCCTTCTACCAGTTCTCGAGGATTCAACGAGTGAAGGCCTGGCGCCGGACGCTCCGCCACGTCTGGCTGCCGAGGGGACGGAGGAACTCAACAGGGTCAACTATATGGACTCTCTGGAGCGGTTTTAGCAAGCCGACCCGGAGCCGGGGCCACTCAGTGCTTCTACCCGTTTGAGGTGAGAACACAGGAGGATACCGGCTCCACACGAAGGCTATAGAATCTAGCGAATGTGTTAGGGGTCGCCCAACCCGCAGCCCTACAAATATCTGTCAGCGAGGCACAACGAGCCAGCGCCCAAGAGGATGCAAAACTTCTAGTTGAGTGAGCTCGCAACCCGAACGGGAAGGGCACACCTTGTGCCTGATAAGCCAAGGTGATGCATACACTATCCAGTGGGCCATCCTCTGCTTTGAGACGGCATTCCCCTTCTGCCGGCCTCCGTGACAGACAAAGAGCTGGTCTGAGGTCCTGAAGCTTTGCGTCTGGTCTACGTAGCACCTTAAGGCTCGGACGGGACAGCGCAAGCTAGGGCTGGGTCTGCCTCCTCCGAGGCAGCGCTTGGAGGTTCACCACCTGAACCCTGAAGGGAGTAGCGGGAACCTTGGGCACGTAGACGGGCCGGGGCCTCAGGGTTACCTGGGAATCAGCCGGCCCGAATCTAGGCACGAAAAAAAAAAAATCGGGGACCGAAAATGCGTGCAGGTCCCCTACACTCTTGATAGAGGCCAATGCCAGCAGGAGCAAAGTCTTCATTGAGAGGAACTTCAGCTCCACTGCCTGTAAAGGCTCAAATGGGGCCTGCTGTAGTGCCGTAAGCACCAGACTCAGGTCCCAAGAGGGTATAGAGGGGGGCCGTGGAGGATTTAACCTTCTCACCCCCCCTAAGGAACCTGATGACCAGGTCATGCTTCCCCAACGACCTCCTTCTACGGGGTCGTGGTTAGCAGCGATAGCGGCAAAATGAACTTTAAGGGTGGAGGGAGACACCCTTCGCTCCAACCCCTGCTGCAAAAAGGAAAGCACGACCCCGATAGGGCATCTCCGGGGGTCTTCCTGATGAGAAGAACACCACTCGACGAACAGGTTCCACTTCAAAGCGTAGGCGTGTCTCGTAGACGGTGCTCTCGCTGAAGTGATGGTGTCAACTACCCCTTGGGGTAGGCCACCTAGAAACTCCGCGTCCCGTCCAGGGACCAGACATGAAGTTTTTCAGAGAGTCTGGACACGGGTGCCCTCTCTCTGAGAAAGGAGATCCCTCCTCAGTGGAATTCGCCAGGGAGGGGCTGTCGCGAGGAGCATAAGTTCAGAAAACCAAGTCCGGTCGGGCCAGTATGGCGCAACTACCAGGACCTGCTCCTCGTCCTCCCTGAATTTGCACAGGAACTGTGCCAGAAGGCGCACTGGGGGAAAAGCATACTTGCGAAGGGGGGGGGCCCCCGTGGCCAGCTTTGTGTGTGCCAGAGCGTCCGTGCCGAGTGTTCCCTCGGTCAGGGTGAAGATCAACTGGCAGTGAGAGGTTTCTGGAGGGGCAAACAGAACCTGAGTGACTCCGAAACGTCTCCAAACCAGCCGGACCGTCTGGGAATGGAGTCGCCATTATCCCGGGAGCGCAGCTCGGGACAGCTCGTCGGCTGCCCGCTTGAGCAGCCCAGGAATGTGAACAGCACGAAGCGACTCCAGTGTTCTGACTCAGAGGAGGAAGTGTGGCCGGGAGGTGGTGGGCGAGGAGCGCAGACCACCTTGTCGGTTGATATACGCAACGGCCGCTGTATTGTCCGTGCGGACCAGTAAATGCTTGCCTCGTAAGCGCCCTTTGAGACGGCTCAGGGCAAGGTGCACTGCCAGCAACTCAAGGCAGTTGATGTGCCAGTGCAGTCGGGGCCCCGTCCAAACCCCTGACAATGCAAGCCCATTGTACGGGGCCCCCCAGCCGGTGGTTGAGGCATACGTGCAAACCACAGAATGCCTGGAGACCTGCTCCAGGGGGGCAACTCTGGGCCGGAGGAAGGAACGACAAGGTCTGACCACGGGGTTGAAGGTTTGGCGGCAGGCCGGTTGTCACCTGGACCCGGAAGGTGCCGCGTTGCCACGCCCACTCGGGACTCGGCCATGGAGCCAGTGCTGCAGCGGTCTCATATGGAGTAGCCCCAGTGGCGTGACTGCCGCCGTGGCCGCCATATGCCCCAGGAGCCTCTGAAACAATTTCAGTGGGACCGCCATCCTGCTCTTGAATGTATTCAAGCAGTTCAACACCGACTGAGCACGTTCCTGCGTGAGGCGTGCTGTCTGTTCGACCGAGTCTAACTCTATACCGAGAAAAGAGATCCTCTGCGTTCGGGGAGAGTTTGCTCTTTTCCCAGAAGACCCAACTGGCTGAGGTGCCGGAGCAACAGGTCCCTGTGATCGCACAACTGTTCCTGAGACTGAGCCATAAGCCAGTCATCGAGGTAGTTGAGGATGCGAATGCCCTGCTCTCTCGTGGGAACAAGGGCTGCCTCCGTAACTTTCGGAAAGACACGGGGCGACAGGGACAGCCCGAAGGGCAGGATCTTGTACTGGTATGCCCGCCCCTCGAACGCAAACCGCAGGAATGGCCTGTGCCGCGGAAGGGAGTCGAAAAAACAGGAAAGTAGTGTCCTTTAGGATAGATCGCTGCGACCAGTCTTGGGGACGGATACCTGACGGGCATTTCTGCGTGAGCATCTGAACGGGAGCCGGTGAAGTGCCGGTTCACGCCGGCAGGCCAAGATAGGTTCTCAACACACCACTCTTTGGGTACAATAAAGATAAGGGCTGTTAAAACCCCGACCTCATATCGGCTGGAGGGACCGGCTCTATCGCGTCCTTCGCCAGTAGGACTGCGATCTCTGCACGCAAGACAGGGGCATCTGCTGCTTTCACTGACGTAAAGTGGACGCCCCTGAACTTGGGAGGGCGCCGGGCGAACTGAATCGCATAGCCGAGCCTGACGGTTCGACGGAGCCATCGAGACGGGATGGGTAGCTCAAGCCAGGCTCCCAGACACAGCGCAAGTGGCATCAACGGAACTACAGGCGTACCCGCGGCGGGGCAGCGTGAAAGAACGCAGGGAACCGGCCCGGGCGTCTCTTTGCCGGTCCGAGGCGGGGTCTGAGTGTGTGCAACACTGACCTGCGTTTGAGCAGAGGGTGCGTGGGTAGTCCGTTGGTTCGTCCTCCCGATCCGCCCACTGCTGCTCACTGGCGAGAGAGGAGGGTGAGTGTGATACGTACTAGATCGTCAACAACCCCCCGTCCCCTCTGGGACCCAGAAATAGAGGAAATTGCTCTTTGTCGAGTATTTGGGTACCACCGACCGAGGTCATTGGTGGAAAAGATTCTCCGCCCGGCCCTCCTACGGGGGAGGGAGTGGTGTGCTTACCAACTCCTGAAGAGCACGTCCCTCCACCTATGGGTCGCCCGTCTCCGGGCCTCTTGATCTCTCGCTTACCACCAGGTTTGGCGGGGACCTGGACGGGCGGGGCGGCTGCCCTGCGACCGGCTCCAAGGCACAGCTTTGCTGGAGGCCGCAGGGGCTCTGCTCTTGTTTGGCGGTGGCAGAGGGGCCGCCCTAGGCGACGGCAGCAGCTGCACACCGGCAGGATGTACCTGATGGCCTCAGTCTGCTCTGGTCAACGGAGAACCGCTGGGCAAGTTCTCCAACGTGTCGCCGACAGGCCGGCCTGGGACAGGGGGGCGTTCAAGAATCGTGTCTTGTCCGGCTCGCGCATGTCAGCCAGTCACAGCCAGAATTGGCGCTCCTGGACCACCCTAGTGGACATCGCACGACCCAGAGACAGCGACGTAACCTTCGTCGCTCGTGGCGCGAAGTCCGCCGCGGTGCAGAGTTCTCTGCAAACTTCCGGGTCGTGACCACCCTCGTGCAAGTCCATCAGTGCATGGTCTGGTGCACTTGCAATCACGCTGTAGCGTGTAAGGTGGAGGCAGCTTTTCCACAGGTCGTATAGGCATCTCTGGCCAGTTGAGTACCTACAGACCCAGGAGGGGAGGCAGGGTTCCCCCTGCCGGTTGGAGGCGGTATTAGGACACAACTGAATCGCAACCGACCGCTCCACCGGGGGAACACTTGTAACCCCCTGACTGCCCCACCACCGAGGGTGGTGAGGGAGGAGGATCCAGCAAATTAGTTTCTGGCAGTAAAAAGGTGCCGTCCAAGACCTGTTGAGCTCCTCATGCACCTCAGGGAAGAAAGGCACCGAGACGGGGCGCTGAGAACCAGCGCGGACCAACCCGAGAACCAATCGTGCAACCTTGAAGGCTCGGGACACGGTGAAAGTCTTCACTCGAGACCTACCCCTACGGTGGCCCGGGAAAGCATAGCCATTATTTCTGGCTCCGATCCAGGCATTGCTACGGTCCCGGAGGAGAGCAGCGCAGCCGAATATTCCTCTCCAGAAAGCTCCAGCTCACCCTCCAATGCTGCAATCGAATTCGAAGTCGGGGGAAGCCGCCTGGTTCGAAAGTGCCGGCGGGTTTGGGCAATCCAAGGAGGGGAAATCCTCACGTGACCGTTAAAGACCAGTCCGCCCACATGCTAGAAGAAGGATGCCCCCGGCTGCCACCAGAGGGAACCCCATATCTAGGCGGTGGCACGGGCACTCCGCCCCCCTTGCAGGTAACGGAGTGTGGTCTGCAACTCCGAGATGGTCATACCCCCGTAATGGGAGCATGAGCCATCCACGAAATCCACCTCAGCGTGCTTCATGCCCAGGAACGAGAGGCAGCGATCGTGACCATCAACCAGCGCCAGGTAACGACCGCATCCACAACGCCCGGGTGATCCGTATGTATAGCAAGACCCACATCGTCTTTATAAGATGTAACGTCAAGTTTGCCAAGCAACGTAGTCTTTAGAAAGACGCACCCGAAATTCCTCTTTTAGGGAAAAAAGCTCTTTTAGCGTGCTGAAGCACACAGGGGAGATGGCCGTCTGCAACATACACAGGGGGTAGTGCAGCCTGATGTGTCCAACCCACTCGACACGGGAAAACCACAGCCGCTGAAGCGCCGTACCACCAGCACCAAGAGCTCCAAAGAGTGCGCTGAACTCGTTCAGTCTTCTCTCCGTAGAGTAGTCAGGAGCGGAACGAGGTGAATCGCTCAGTCCGAAGCGAAAGCTGAATATGCGCTGCACCTGCTGCCTACTTATACTCACGCTGTGATCAGCAGCAGCTGGATGCAATAATCGCATGCCAATGTGCATTGGCTCGTTTAGTTTACACTCGAAGTAGATTGGTCCCTCTAAGCGAGATCCCAATTTCGTTGGTCCTCCGACGTGACGTCGAGAGTGACCGACTGAAAGGGAACAGTCTCATACAATGAATTGGACTACATTAATTTTGCTTTGTATTGACTTACCAAAAGAACAGGCTCATAGGAGTTATTTGCTTGTGAATCGCACCACTTTGTTTTTGCATGCCCTTGAGAACTACTGTTCTTATTGATAATTATTCCATCTCGAATAGCTACTGTTTTTATAAATGTTTTTGAATGATTCATTAAGAGATCCAGCTGAATTGGACTACACTGGTTGTACTGTGTGTTTTGATTTATTTGGTCGTAAAATCAGACTCTGCTGCTTGCACAGTATGTATTCAATTCATAAAAATAATCATTGTATAGGTGTAATGAACTGACTGCAGTTATGCTTTATGTTTTCGATTCACTAAAAAAAGGCTCATAAGATTTTGCTTTGTGCATTGGACTGTGCTAGTTGTACATGTTGTATTTATTTGTGTTTTTGCATGCCCATGAGTACAACTGTTATTATTGCACTTTAGTCCCTTTCTAATATGTGACTCACAATTTGTCCTTAAAAGGGTCATCGGATGCCCATTTGATGCCAACGTTGATATGATTCTTTAGGGTCTTAATGAAAAGGCTATAACATACTTTGGTTAAAATTTCTCAATGGTAGTGTAAAACACACCCTTTTTTACCCTGTCAAAATCAGCTCTGTTTTCAGCAAGCCATTCTAGTCCATGTTGCTTTAAATGCTAATGAGCTCTGCTCACCCCGCCCCTCTCTTCCGTGGGGTGATGAGCAGACTATAAACTTCAGCCGCGAAACTGGCTAACTAGCACGTTATTAGGAAAGGCGATTTGCAAAGATTCATAAAAAAACCCTTATACTCACTTCTTCTGTTGATGAAGCTGATTCACGAATGATTCGTGTGAATATAAACGCATTTAGGCAGATGGGGGTCGGCGCATTTCCTTCAAAACGAAAGTAACGTTAATCCAACGCTCAGATGTCGGGAGTAAATGACGACTGCTATATTCATTATTACATCCAACAACAAAAGACCTCAATCGTTTAATCGGAGACGTTCTTGTCTTCCCTTGCACCGGAGTCAACACAATGGCGGACAGCTCACAGCTCACTCAGGGCGGGTCTAAGGTAAGACGCTAGTGTCAATCAACTATCATGGGAGGGGCCTGTGCAGAACTACGTCATTCTGACAGGAATCTCAGAACAGCCTGATTTGAGAAAGGGGGTTTTAAAATAGGGATTTAAAAAAAAAAACACTGGGTGGCTTTTTATCATTAAAGGATTGATGTGTAGACACACTACCAACACACATTTATGTTCAAACAACTTGTAAAGTGAATTTTGCATCCGATGACCCCCTTTGAAAACAATACACTGCACAATTCTGAAATGATCTACTATTTTAGAAATCGTTGACATTCATGAAGAATGCATTTGTTGTTTACAGAAAATGACATGAATTACAGTATACACAATCTCACTTGAAATCCTTCAATTAATTAGAAAGAATTGTCACTTTTTAGAATCGGTGCCTCCTCACCAAGTTCCTAAAGAGTCATTTATGGGATTTATAGCAAATACTCTGATAAGGGTCAAGGATTAAGTCGCCTCTCAAACCTTCTGCCTGTGCTGCCCATAAATGTAGACGTGCCTTTAAACCTCTCTGCTTTGACCTTTCTTGTTGGTATTGAAAGACAGCTAACAAATAAAGATGCTCCCACACAAAGGTCATGTTTTTCTGCCTCTAAAGGACATCACAGAGACAGATCTGACAGTGGTCATAGACTGAGTGACTGGGGGCCTCCGCTGGAATGAGAAAAGTCTTCTCTGATTTTGCTGCACCACTGGGTAAAGATAACACATTTTGCTGCACTGCTTCGGCCTCACAAAGGACAAATAGATGAATGGATGAGAGCTGCTGTGATCACAATCAAGCAAATCGAGTATGGATTTTCAGTCTAATGGTCTTACACCTTAAACTAACATTCGCTGAGAAGTAGGCGTTGCCAACATGATCAAAAACCATACGTGCATCACAGTAAGCATAACATATGTTTGAATTACTATGCACTTACTGAAAGAAAAATTTAATGTAAAACTAGACAGGCTCTCTGTGATTATACTTTTAAGGACAGTGTGATGGAAATTAATTGGGCTTTATCTCTACTTATTGGAGTCCACTTGGCAGGCACCATTAGGTAGTTGTTGGGTGACAGACGGGAGCTTGACTCCAGGGCTTATTGAAGCCAGTGGGGCTCTGACATTCTTACTGGTTGGACTTATCGCGTGTCCGAGGTTGAAAAGAGTCAGGAACCTGTCTTGTCGGCTTTTATTATGAGCTCTTCCCAAGTGCCCTCTGCTTTATGCTGGGTTGTACCAGCAGTGTGAGGTTTAGAGGCTTATTCCAAGAGACTGTTTCTATCGGAGGTTACTGTGTTAGTACCGAGTTAAATTTTATTTATGAGCATTTGGAATTAGTTTTGAATTCTGAATTTTATTTTTTATTTTTTGCAAAAAAAGTCTTGATTGTTTGATTGCAATGTACTGTTTTTGTATCAATGTGCTGGAGAGCATATTAGCTAACATTTCTCATTTCTCTTTAAGCTGTTGCCAAGGAAGCAGAAGGACCAATATATCAGAATGTTCAAGATAACGCTATCCACAGACTCCTCTAAGATCAATTCTAATCTTACAACCTATAGTGGGCTTTGTTGACATTAATTAACAATTGCATAAAGTGATTCAAAAGCTGCTATCAAGGTCATAATAATATGTAGGTCTTCTGTGGAAACTCTTCATCGCCATTTGTATAAAAAAAATAATTACCCCATCTTACCCCATTTTATTAGAGTGAGAAAGAGATACGAGAGAGAGAAAGTATAGTTAGGAGTGTGATAGAGAGGGAGGGAGTGTACTCTCTGTAGTGATAAATGATGAATTGCACAGCTTCTCTCTTTCTCTCATTACTTGCTGTTGCCCATAACCTTGTCAGACTGCATTGTGCTTTTTCATCTTTTATCATCTGGCTGCAAGTATTGAGTGTGGGAGAGAGAAATATTGTGTACGCATTCAAAAATAGGATGAACAGAATTAAAGAATTCAGTGAACAGTCTTTCATTTCCCCTGAAACTATTTAATTTCTCTCGCAAAAAATTTATGTTTACCTTTCTGTCTTGACAGGCAGACGGGAAGATGACTTATTATACAAACACATTGAGCAATGAGTCCTTGGGGTTAATCAACCAATTAATCATCTCGCAGCCAGCGACAACAGTGACACAACTTCGGGAACGACACAAGGGAAGAACAACGACTTCTGATTGGCTGTCACAAATTATGCATTGTTGGTATACCGGCTTAGGGGACCAGAGAGACACTTGTTTTCTTCGGCCTTTGATGTGAGTGTTATTACTTCAATTGGGTGCAAAGCTTTAAATCTGTGTTCCCTTCAATTCAGGTGGCACAATGCTATTGGTTCGCTCAGTGACCGCTTATTCGCCATGGCATCTTATGAAGTTCGTCGCCGCCACTCTGTAATTATAATTTGTTTAGGGACACTTCTGGGGAGTTACAAGCGCACCGCTTAGCTCGTAAAGTCAAGCCCTGAGCACCTAGACGCGTCTGTCGCACCATAATAAAAAAGACAACATGGCCGCCTGAAGGTATCCAGCAGACCCAGCCAAAATTAATCTTCTAAGGGTGATAAAAGGCTTTGCTTTGCTTTGATAGTTTGTCAGGGGAAAGTCTCTCTGAACAATGATACCAGAGACTTTTGGGACTCAAGCAGATTTCAGTGTTAAAGTTCGAGGCTGAGCCACCATAGCGCCCCCTAATGGTGGCATGGATAAACCGAGCCTGCTGTGTGGGAGGGAGAGAGTGAAATGGTGAGGGGTAAAATGAAATGGAGAAGTTTGTGGGCAGGCATGCTGAGACGAGAGGCAGCAGGCTTACAGACACAAACCTGGCAGGGGATGTGAGGAAGGCAGGCCTCCTCTCCACCCGCACACCAGTCAGCGTGTGAACAGCAGCCAGGCGTTCTCTGCGCTGACACAGAGTGTCTGTACTGCAGCTATGGTTTTATTTACAGATTTAGACCGTTAGTCACACAAGCACATTTCCAGTTATGTGTAAAAACAGCCTTGGTGCCACAAACAAGATCCTTTCCTTCCTTCCTAGAAAGTTTCTAACAACCCCCTGTAAAGAGAACCAAATAAAACATCCAGATCAATGATTTTATAAGTGTTATTAGAGAGCAAATGGAGAAATATAATTGGATGGAATTCATTTCCAGAGTCATTCATTCTTAATCAGTTTATTGTGATGCGATAGTTTGTTTGCTGTTTTATACTGCAGTAAAAAAGGGGGAGAAATGCATTTGCTGGGTTATGCCACTAATTTGATGTGTCCTTGATGATGTGAAAACATTTGTGTGTTGATCATCTAGTGGGTATTTTGGCTAGAGTTGAGGTCTCAAGTAACTCAGTATTGCACAATTTGGGTGTTGCACCTACTGTATCTGAAAGGTGTATCCTTCAGAGGTAGTATATGGGAAAATAGAGGGAATCAAGTCACATCCGAATTCAATGTTTGCATATCATCCTGTCTTCTGAGATGTCTTCCTCTGGTTGGATTTGAAGGCTGCATTGTATCTTGTGCGTTCGGTTCAGTGGTTGCTGGAGAGAATAAAAATGCTGTTTTGAAGGAGTAGTTGAAAGTAGTAAATTCATGTCTTTTTTTCAACGACTCAATTTGATAAAAAGCATTGGAATCACTAAATAGCAAAAACACTATAATTCTATACACACACAGATGTATATGTATATCATAACCATTTTTCTCTTATTTTTGTATTTTTATTATTATTATTTTAATTTTTTGCTTTTCCTTTCTAATGTGTGTACTACATCTAGCTTTTAAACTTAAAATTTTACTTTTATGACAAAAGGACTGTGATGTTCCTCATTTATAAATCACTTTGGAAAAAGTGTCTGCTAAATTAATAAATCTGAAAATTTGATTGGTTATCTCTAAAGCTAGTTTCCGTTTTGATGCCGTAAGGTCACATCTAATGATCTAGAAACAATCAAGTTAGCTTTAGTCTAGGACTGAGTGATATGGCCAAAAAATTTACCATGCTAACATTTTTTTCATATCAGTCAATAACAATAATCACAATACATTTCAAATCTTTATTTCTTTCAATTTTAAATGCACGTTTGTGCACCATAGTGAAAGTTGTGTAAACCAGACCATTAATTGTGGTTTTAAATTACTCTTTATGGTCAGAACATGACAAAAATTCGTTTTATTTTTTTATTCTTTACACTTTTTTCAGTTATTTTTTCTTAGCAAAATAAATGTCTTAATAAGAAAATGTATTTCTTAGTTTCTGCATGTTCTAATAAGTGATATTGTTTCAAATCATGAAACAGGTTTGTGTTGCCTAACTTGTTGCCTGTGATGAAGACGTGTATCTTCAGCACAGTTTACAATGCAGGCTGCAATACTATTACTGTAACTCTCTCTCTCTCTTAGAAATGCAATTTGACAGTAGTTTGAGTTGACAGTAGTAGTAGCTTGAGTTATGATGCAGATGTAAATTTATGTTCATTATCAGAAACAGTAACATCTGTAGAAATAATAACAACCTCGTTTTTATATGGTTAACTTTAATTATTTTGACTGTATGCATTTAAATGGACCATATATTTAGATCATGAGAACCACAGTTTAAAAACAAAAACATTACAGAAACGCATACCATGGTAAAAAAAAAAAATATAAGGGTATATATATTACTGCTAGAACCTTAACAATATATCCTTACTCTTTAATACATTTAATACAGTCTTCATTAATTATGTAAATTAAATTTGATATGAATAGTCCACATTCCTGCCACAATACCATTGTGCAATTAGTGTTACCACAGTAAATCCATGGTAAATTATAGAAATTTGTAGACTGAAAAGCCACAATAGAGTCAAAAACTCTATTGTTGCGCACAGTGTTTCTCCTGTTTGTCAGCACTGTTTCATCAGGCTTTAAATTAGTTTAAATAACTGAGTCATTTGTGTTCTTCACTAAATTGAAGTGCTTCACACTGGACCTCAGAGCGCTGTTTAGGGCTCGTGTGACCGAGACTTATCAGTGTGTAAACGCATGCTTTAGTGAGCACGCGCTGCCATTTGAACTTTGAGCCGAGCAGATACACGATCCGTGTGGCACAGTTCAAATGAGTACCGCTGTTTCGTTCTGCTTTTGGCACATGTTTTATTGAGGAAAATTATTGAAAATTATTACCCAATCCTACTTTATTCATAACCAAGCACGTTTAATCACTACATTGCTTATTTTTGGATGTCAGTTGAATTATAAATATAAAGTAAAATATTATAAATTATAATGCAGAAAACATGAAAAAGAACAGCCCGTTAATTTTTTCAAGCCTTTCTCTGCAAGCTTGTGAAAAAGCGAGCCACTCAGATTTCGCTCTCCCCGTGACGTGGTAAAAAAAAATTAAAAATGAAAAAAAAAGGTAATGGGATAGTAGTTAAATCCCTACCACACTCTCTTTAAAATTGAAAAAAAAATGTAATACTTATATTATTAAAATATATTTACTGCTTTCATTCTGATCTTTATAAAATTGGCATGATTTTCAGTCTAATTCATCAACTTATCATTCTTCTCTTACAGAAAGTGATTTAATTTAAATCATTTTACTTCCCATTCTAAATCATAGAAACACAGGTTCCTGGACAGATTACTCAATGACTGCTCTTCAAGGACACAATGGAAAGCTAATTTTGACAACCATACTCCTATCTCTGATGATGTTCTGTTTCTTTCATCCAGTATGACAAGACTCTCATATTGACAAGACATGAATACCTCATTCCAGCCAAGACTGTCGAGTGGGCGCTGCCTCAAATTTGCATTCAGTTTGTGTCTGGGGTCCATCAGAATTCAAACCATGCATATTTAGCTATTCATTTTCACTCTATCATCACATCCCACTTAATATCATGACGCTTCTCCCACCTGCTGAGTCCATCACTGACACCAATGAGAAATTAATGAGATGTCCCCAGTAAATGCGAGTTTGCAGCCCACGGCGAGTGTTGTCCTCCAGTGGTAGGCGATTCACGCAACATGGAAGCCACCTTTATCTTCAATGGGATGATCCTTGTCAGTGGTACTGCTTCAAAGGGTATATCTCGCTCTTTTCTAAAGAGAGAACATGAGAGGAGCCATTACGGGCTCTTGACGTTACAGCGAGCGCCGTTCTAAAACAAAAAAAAGTAAAAAAAGGTTTGGTTTTAGGTGGGCTTCATTACCTTCCATTGGCAATCACGAATAACATCAAACGTTCCAGAGTACGTAGAAATAGAAAAAACATGAAAACTTCAGAGAATACTGTTTGAACAGAAGAGGGAGAAAGAAAGACATGCTGTATATATGAACTTTGAGGTTTACAATGCCAATGTGTCGATTGGTGGTCTTGCTAATCTCAGGAGAGACCACCACATGAAATACCATCACTAATTAATAGCATCCATGTGTGGGTGTATTACACATAGTGTATGCGTAAATGTCCTCTACATAAATAGAAATAGGCGTATTGTCTGAACGCAGTCGGTGGCAATACTTGTGAAAGAAAGTGATGCGTTTGTGAAAAGGCAGATCTAATTTACGTCATTTAACATCAGATTGACGAACAAGTACTGTGCCTCAGCGATCCTCAATTAGAAACGACAGTTTTAGTTACGTCTTACATAATTGACAAAGAATGATCTGTGAAGTCATGTCTTCCCAAGGATTAGCTTGAATTTCCTCAAAGGAACAGTATGTGACTAAGTGTTTGCATGTGCGTGTATGCGTGAATGTCTGAGCGTGTGATGCATTTGTAGTTAAAAAGCATGCTTGGCTGAAAAACACCCACTCGGCATCTCAGCGGAGGCTTATAATAACCTGCGATTCTGCATCCTCTCAGCTGGCTCATCAGAATTCTGCTCCTCTTCAGGGAAGCTTTAGATATTCCATATTAACAACCTAGCTACCATTTCACTCTGCATCTTTTGTCATGTACTTTCTTGTAATATAGTGTTTTTGAAGACAAATATCATGGATTACTGTAAATTATCTATAATGGGTCATTTAGCACTTTAGCTATAATTTTTTTGTGCACTGGATCAATATAACTGAGAAAAGCAACATTTCCTACTGTATTAGTCTTTCTGGTTGATAAGAGACAAGAAATAAATAAATCAATGCACTTCCATTTGATGAAGCAGAACTTGCAGAAAAAACATTCCTTGACATGGCTAAATCTATCTATCTATCTATCTATCTATCTATCTATCTATCTATCTATCTATCTATCTATCTTCTGTCTGTCTGTCTGTCTGTCTGTCTCTGTTCTGTATGTCTATCTGTCTGTCTGTCTGTCTGTCTGTCCATCTATCTATGTGTGTGTGCACACTACCATTTGAGAGTTTGGTGTTTGCATTTATTTAATCAACAAATACAGTGACATTGTAAAATTTACTGTAAAAAAAAAAACCTGCTTTCTATTATATAATATAAAAAAGACCAAAACGGTAAATATTACACAATTTGAAATAATTGTTTCTCTTTTAAGATATATAGTCGCGTTTGGCAAAGCTGAATTTTCAGCAGCCATTATTCCAGTCTTCAGTGTCACTTGATCCTTTAGAAAGCATTCTATAGATGTTGATTTGGTGCTTAAGAAACATTTCTTACAATTATGATGAAAAAAAGTTTTTTTGTGTGTGAAAACACACAAAATGTGGGTTTTTCAACATTTTTTTTTTCTTTCAGGATTTTCTGAATAGAAAGCTCAAAAGAGATATTTTTATATGTATGTGTGTATGCATTTAGTACATTTATTTATTGATTGATTGATTGATTAACTTTCAGAGAGGAAGAACACTTCCAGAATGCATTACTGAATTTCTTTGAATACACAATTCCTCTTCCTGCATTCCAGTTCAAATTTCAGTTTAACTTCCTGTGTGCTGTGACCAATTCAAATTCAGCCAGTTCTTACATTTTGAATTTTGAATAATCTGGAGGCTTTACAACGCTGTTACCTTCCTGGAAAATTTCCATCGTTTGAATGCTAAATTCATCAGATCATTACAGTTAAAAAAAAAAAAAAAAACAAGTGTGTAACTGGTTAAACAAAAATGTGTTCTGCTTGGTTCTCCAATGAGAGATTAATAACACTACCGGTCAATTAACAACCATCTCACGTGAGACTACATTCATCTTGAATAATAACTGTTTATTATCTTCAATCATTCAGTCAATCAGCTATTGTGCCTCTGTTTCAATAATAAAGGGGATGACACTCATTATTGAATTTGACTATTCAGCTTGACACACAGACAAAGGGATTAGTCAAGCCTTGCTATTATCAAATCTAACAAAAAGCACATTGGCCTGAACAGAGGCTGTCCATTTTTAGGTTATTATGGCAGCTATTCACCCCATTAGCAGTATGGACACTAACAGTATTCTCTCTTCATTGTTCCTTCTTATCAAAATTGTCTTGAATATTAATGTAAAGAGCTTTCTGCTCTTCTCTTTCTTTTATTGAACAGTTTTTATATTTCGGAGCACATGGATACTGTATTCCTGTTACGTGTTTTGGAAACATCAGGTGTTATTTGTAGCAGTAAGAATAAGAGTAGGAAGTGTGAATTCTGACACGTTTCACAGGAAATAAACACTGCACACGAGGTGAAAAATTAACTTGTTTTGCCCGGCAGTCACAGCAACTGGCGATGTGTGACTTGTGTGCTTTACTTTGGTCATTTTTTGGGGATAGAATAAAAATGTTACTTAAACAAGTATGTTATTGTTACAAGGTATTCTCTGTCAAGGGCTAATCTGAGATGCCTTGCAGGTTGCTGAAAGATAAAGCGAAATCACTCACCACATGCCTGGTTGGCAGATGTTAATTTTCCACCCTGTCTGTACAGAACCGTGAACTTATCATGAATAATACCACAGGCTGTCGCATGTTTGACTAATAATAGTGCTGGGTTGGTAATTTTTGCAGATTTTTCTAAATAGATTCTGAAGCTGTTGACAACACGTCTTGTATTTTGATCAAAGAGCATTAAGGACATGATCATCATTAGCTTGCGTAGCCGTTGCTCATGAAGTAATGGAATAACAGCAATTTAATCCCAGCAAATGTTCTTGTTACATTAGCACATACTGGACTAAACTGCAAATAGGACTATTTCTGTGATCGCAAGCTAATTCCGCTAGCCGTCCTTAATGCAAGGATTAGGAGAGGCTCTTTATTAAGGCTAAACCTATTAGCTTTACACCTATCATATATTGTGCAGAAATTGCTTGAGCTTATTTCATATCTCCAATTACCACACAATACGAACCGCTACTTCAAAAACATTTTTACTTTGTGTCTGTTTCTCAAGGCTCTACTTATTTATTCTCTTCCATCCACTGTGCTTCATCTCTAGTTAGGGCTTCGAATATAGGTGAAATTAATTCCTCAGGGGCTGCTCGCCTTCATTCCGGTCTCTACATCAGCAAGGAATCGCTAGAGAGTCACGGATTAGGGGCTGTTCACACCAAAACATGATGTTAAGATCAGCTGCTTTGCAGCAGCGAAATGGAGGGTGTCCTTTTGTTGCTGGGCAACCATTGGAAACAAGCATTTTTTTTTCTTTCCCCAGAATCTTCTGTGATCTTTTCCTATAATCTCCAACTAGTGCTATTTTTAATGCACATCTTGACTGCAGAGTTTGCTTGCAAAAACAGGCATGTGAAGTGCAGGTTTATAGATCTATACTTTGGCAGTGAATAGGGTGTAAATAGATTATTTTAAAGAGTAAAGAGCATTATTTTGCATATTACATTGCAAAACACTTTGAAAGGTTTGAGATTGACTGTTTTTATGTTCCAGAAACCTCTGTGACATACTTTACAGAGGCTGTGAGGGATAGATGTAAAGTCTTTATAATGGCACACACTGTATTAAGGTCCTAGATCACTTAATTTTCACAACTCTTAACTTTTAAAACAGTTTTATTGAGTTTTTTGTCTACTGAAAGTTTTTTGGAATGGCGTGCCTTCAGCTGAATAGTTGGCATGATCTTAAACAACAGTACAATCGATTGAATGCACTGTATTTTTATCCCTCAGAGCCTAATTTTCATTCCTACCTAGACTAAGGTCTATAGTATTATTTTGCAGTTTACTTTTGATTTCCCCAAATTCAAATTCCCTTTTAATTTGTTCCTTTGATCTTTCTTTGATCTATCAGTTAGTTTTATTTGTATTCTGTTCTTTGTACTTTGGGTTAATTCTGCTGTTTTAAACCTACTTTACATTGTAGGAAAAAAACAATAAAGCAAAATCATGAAAAGCAACTGACTGGAGTGTAGCATTCTAAGCTTCACTGCGTTTTGTTCAAGTTTTATTTTTGAGGTCTTTAAGGTGCCAAACAAGAAATATACAATTTTTCATAGAGGACAGTTGGAGCTTATCAACTTATGGATACTATCAGGCTATTAAAATGGTCTTAGAGTCTCTATGAGCCAAGGTCAGAATGAAAATGCACTTTATTGAAAACAGCTGAATCCAGTTCACTTATTACTAAGCATTATATTTTAGCCTGAGCAGCCAATATTTAAAAGCATGCTTTATGCAAAAGTGTTGCAGTCTTGTGTGTTGAATATTGATTATTTTCTGATTGTTAAAATATAAAACCCAAATTTATTTAATCCATTTCATCAGTTTTTTTATTTTTTATTATTGTCTACTCTAAACCATTTTGGCTCTTGATTCTAAGATACAGAAATGTCATTCAGTTCAAACCATCCATTAACATGTTGTTCAAAAGTACTTTACTGAACTTTGTGCTATTATTCAGTCATCTTACCAAAGCCTTCCAAAAAGAATGTCACTGAAGGATGTTACAAACAAAAGGCTGTATATTTATCATCAAATTCATATTAACTACTAGCTAATAGCTCTTGATAGCAGGGGGAGGAGTTTGTTTTTGTTTTTGGCAGACTGCTTTGACATAACTGTTATCTGAAGTAATTTATTGGCCTCTCTGCATCTTGCTTCTGGCCACCAGATCCTCTCAATCAAAGTAATTTGAGGATGGATGCTTGAAAGTGTGATGGCTTGGCAGACCTTCCATCAGAGGTTTTCTCTCCAACTGAATATTGATTAGAAATACTAAACACTCTCTGCTTGACATTGTTGATATGCTTTTCTAAATTATTTGACAGTGAGGGCCAAAAAAAATCTTAGATCAGCCAAATCTTGTTTATTTTCCATTATTTCCAGTATAGAAAGGAAAAAAAGGAAGATATCTTTTGATATCTTTTGAATTCTCCTGTCAGAGATAAAACTCTGTACTGATATCCAAAATGATACAGGGTTGATATTGATTTCAAATATTGAATTGATTAGAAAGGTTATCAATATAGCATGTTTTACCAATTAATTCCAGAAGAAATTCCACAATATTATAAAATGTATAATGGTCCTTATAATAGGGAAAAAGCCCATTATGTCATAATTCTGAGTATGTTCTCACAATTCTGTTTTTTTTTTTTTTTTTTTTTTTATTATCTGACTGTAAAATATGAGCTTGCAGTTGTAAGGAAAAAAGTAAAAATTGGCAGATTATAAAGTTATAGCTATACCATTATTATTTTACATGGCATCAAAAAAGTGAAATGTTAGCTCGGAATACTTTTTTCTCATAATTATGAGTTTATATCTTGCGATTGTTTGTTTACATCTTACAAGAAAAGTCTGAATTTGTGAGAAACACATCGTGAGAAACACAATCAGAATATGTCAGAAGTGTGAGTAATTATTGAGAATTAAGGTTTTGTGGAAGACAGAAATCCATACAGGTTGTGGAAGAAAGAAACTACATAAAGGTGGCACAAATTAATTTTGGGGTGATCTTTCCCTTTAATGTTTTCTCTTTTAACCATGTGTGCATTTCTTGCCGTAAGTCACTATCTCTTTAATTAATCTGGCCTGCTGTGCTCTAGGCATTATGATGATAAGTTAACAGTCATAGGCTAGACATAAATTGAAATGTTGCTCCTTTGACATTATGATGATACAACTCTGTGGAAAATGAAGGGTGGATATGTCATTGCCCCTCTAGCAATTATCACATCTCTGATGTTGGCCCATGACTGATGTCATGTCAGGAAAGATCTCCCTAAATTTAGATAATCCCTCTAATAACTAAAGATGGCCAATTAAGAATGACCCCATTGCTGTTGCTTTCACTGTATTTCCTTTAAGTAGTGTCCATAAATCATTCTCTAGCCAGAGAACATAAAATACAAAGCCCACTGGCATATGCATCATTATACTAAATGTGAATGTTTTTTGCTGAGTCAACATGGGCATGGTTAATTATATAACAAATATTCAGCAAAGGCAGTATGTGATATGGAGATGAGGTAAGCTTTACAGAGCCAGCAATCTTGCCAGAAGAATGAGTCTGTTGCAGGTGAATCTGCTGACATGCTGTAGATAAGAGTAATGAAACGATCACTGTCGGGTGGAGAGTTCATTGCTTCGATTTCCTGAGCATATGAGGCGTGTGTTCCATCCTATAATAAAAGGAATATATTGTGATGGCCATGTAGCACACCATACATTAAAGTCATTTGAACTGTTTATATAAAACAGATTCTATATGAATCTGTTTTAATGTATTTTAAAATGTAATTTATTCCTGTGATGGCAAAGCTAAATTTTTAGCAGCCATTACTCCAGTCTTCAGTGTCACACGATCCTTCTAATATGAAATCATTCTAATTTGCTGATTTGGTGCTCAAGAATAATTTATTATTATTGTCAATATTATAAATAGTTGTGCTGCTTAATATGTTGTAGTATTTTTTTGTAGTATTTTGTTTATTTTTCAGGATTTTTTTTATGAATGGAAAGCTATTTTGTAACTTCTCTTTTGAGAAATATAATGCTTTGCTGAATAAAAAAAGTGATTTATTTAAAAAAAATAAAAATAAAAGTAATACTAATAATATTCATACTAACCCTAAACCTCTCATTTATATGCGTTTTCTTAAAAACACGAATAGGGTTAGGAATCGAAAATCAATTCCAATTCCAGAATCGGATACTTAAGGTCAGGAATTGTATACTTGTTGTCAAATTAAAATTTCAATTTCACCTATCAGTTCCTGTGTGTGCATCTTTTATTTTTAGGTGGCGTGAAGAGGCTGTTAAAAAAGTATTTGTCTTTGAATCATTCATTCAAGAGATTCTTTCAAAAACATCCAGTAATGAAACAAGTAAATCTTGAGTAAATCAGTGAATCATTCCATTCATACATTTTTCATAATATTTTGTTTAGTTGTCTAATATGTTTTCTTCAGAATTGTGAGAGAACTATAAAATAATTACAATAAAAAAGGCTCAATTTATCTAGAATTGTGCAGCAAACAGATCTTAATAGAGTCCAGTTTTTATGTAGCCGGCTGATTTTGGTTCATGGTATTCCGCAGCAATTAAATGTTTTGCAAAAAGAGACACAGAATAAATATGTTTGATATCTAAATGTTTGACTTCATTTTTTTTTAAACCACATTGGAATCGAAACTGGGAATCGATAAGGATCGGAATCAATAAGCAGAATCGGAATTAGAATTGATACAATTCAAACGATACCCAACCCTAGACATGAATATCATTAGTGGCTATCTTTAATTTTTCAAATATAGTTTCTACTCACTTAAAATAGTTGGGTTAAAAATGACTCAACAGATAACCCAATGGTGGGTTACTATAGCACCTACCTAATGTTGGGTTATTTTAACCCAATGGATTGGGTAGTAAGTTAGTAACCCAATGCATTGGGTTAAAAAAATAACTAATTTGTTGGGTTATTTGGATAAAAAATGTTTTGCTTTGACCATCCTGGTATTATTATTATTTGTAGTAGTAGTAGTAGTAGTAGTATTGCTATGTAAATCAATAATAATACACAGCATACAAATATTTTGAAAACACTTTATTTCCATTACATTTAAAGTTGCAAAAACCTCTATTAAATTAAATAACTGGTTGAAATTGTCTTATTAATCACTTCCTTATCACATTAGGTTGCTTGCAATTGTTTTGCAATTTGTTTACAAGATAAATATAAATTCACAAATAAACAAACAAACAGAACAAACCTAGTACAGACAATGTAATTACAGCTGAAACAGGCTTGGGATATGCAATGTTCAAAATGTAAAATAATCTAAACCATGTATCAACTGCTTGTAAAAAGACGGTTTTGCTTCAGTGCCATTTCTCCCACAATGATGAAGGATGGATTGTATCCCAAAACTGCAGGACATGAGGGTATCGCCTTTGTTGCTCCTCCTCCTCCTCCGAATACAGATTTAAATTTGTTCCAACCTTTAAACAGAAATTTAAAATTGCTAATATGCATACATACATTGGATGAAATATTACCCAAAAATGTATTGTCATAAAAGATGCACTTACCCACTTTGTATGGCAATGGAGGAGGATGTCGGGGTTTTAATGCAACTTTAATGCAATCTCCAAAGACCATCTTAAATAGAAAGAACAATAGATTAATCACTGAACAAGAATTGGGGGGAGAAAATTGAAAAAAATCCACACTTTTCTAAGCCATGGTAGCGGTCTTTCATTTGACTTCTTACTGTTGTAATAATGGATTAATGTCTGTTATATTAGCAGAGTGTTACAAGAGTGGTGTTTGTATCATTATAGACAGGTGTGGGGATTTTTGAACTCCTTCTGCATGTTACATTGTTATGCTAGTGGGTGGTAATGTCAGTGTATCAATGACATATAGAATGAAATTTAAGTTATGTAAAAACTATATATCACTCTCGTAATCATGCTGTTAGACTCTATATCAGCAGGCTGTGGTTTTCTGTGGTCTCATACCTGATCTATATTGATCTAGAGTCAAAATTCACATTACAAAGATGGCACAGAAGCATTTCTGAAAGTAGCTTTTATGTGTCTTTACATACTGTTTAATGCTGCAATGCTATACAGAGAATTTTGAGCAGGCACAAGCAGTCTTAACTCAGCTATTTAAAGACACCTTCACAGTACTCTTGCTTGTGTGATTTTTCTCAAAGGGATAGTTCACCCAAAAATGAAACTTTTGTCATCATTTACTCACCCTCAAGTTCCAAACCGGTATGAATCGGTGTCTCTGTCCTTCTGTGACACAAAAGTGATTATTGAAGAATTTGTATTTATTCTACTATAAATTAAAATTTTGTTACAGCAGAAAAAACACACACTCATAGGGATGTGGAATACATGATTAATACGGATAAAAAAGTCCATTTTGTGTGAAATTAACCCTTTAAGAGTCAGTTTTACTAACAGCTTGCGCCAGCGCAAACCGTCTTTTGGTGTTAAAATTGTACTGTCAGTTTTTACTAAAAACGCGCAGTGATGAATTAGCGCTGAAAAGGTGTGGACAGTTATTTTTGCGCCTGACCTTATCGAATATGCATTTGCAGGAGTTTCCATTTCAGACGCAAAATTTATGGGAGGAGAGTATTCAAATGAATCATGAGTGTGTTCGCGTCATTTTCTCGTCACACTTTTTGTCACTTCGTCCGTCAAATGTACTGGGCAATTTGGGCCATCTATTGAACCCCCCGCCCAAAAAAGCATGTCTTAAGGGATATGCGTCACCGCGATTTCCACCCCAAAAACAGTTTAAAAAATTATTCATTAATACTCCCTCAGTCCTTCCAAACCCGGAAGACCTTCTTTCATATTCGGAACACAATTTAAAAGATTTTTTGATGAATCTGAGACTCTCCTGACCCTCCCATAGACCGCAATGGAACTACCACGGATCCAGAGTTGATTCACCTATAAATCGTCATCCATTGACGCTATAGAAGTCATTGATACGCGATAATACCTTTTTCTATCATGTAAAATCATGTGCCGTAATGTATGCACACCCACTATGCTAGAGACGAAAATGTGGAAAAGTCGTTATTTTCGTTTTCTTTGCGCAAAAAAAATAAAAAAAGTATTCTCGTAGCTTCATAACATTATGGTTGAAACACTGATGTAACATGGACTACTTTGCCAATCATCTTGGTACTTTTCTGTGCCTTGATCGTGGTAGTTCCCTTGCGGTCTATGGGAGGAACGAAAAAAAAAAAAACACACGAGGGTGGGTAAATCATGACAAAGTTTCATTTTTAGGTGAAAAAAAAACAACTTTTGTTCCCTTGTCAAGCATTTTGCCTTGAAATGGCTACAATTATGTTGCTATAGACAAGGTACCCGCAGAGACCAGGGTGGTAGAAGGAGGAGGATTATTTTCCACACATATTCATTTTAAATTGGAATGCCAAAGACAACTTGTCCGACATACATTGCCACGCCATGTTTTTTTACTTTGCTCAGAAATAAAGATGACTTGGAACCCTCCAACAAGGATCAACGCCAATACCAGCTCATCAAAACTTCTTGCACCCCTTCCTTTTTTGGCCTCCCGTTTCTTTTCAACGTAGCCTACTGTAGGCTTATTTCTACTTATTCTTTATTGTGACTAGCTAATTTGCAACTGCGCTTGTATAATTGCGTTGGTTCGATATGAAACTAGATGTGTGTTTGTGTTCTTTAATTTGCGCCTTGATTGAAAGTCACTCCGCAGAAATTTCCACTCCCATCTGGCGCTGTTTTTGGACTTGTGCTCCTCCTGTGCTAATTTGCCCCGTTTAGTAAAACTGGCCCTAAGTGTGTGTTGGTGTTCTTGTCAGTCCAAATGTAAAAATATTACAATTTGCATGAAAAACAGAGCAGGTTTTCTACCAGAAGAAATATCCTGAAGATCCTAGGCTCTCTCTTTGTCTTGCAATCTGCCAATTATCTTTTAGACCCATGCCCTTTTGAGCTCAACGTCTATCCATCCCTGACATGTGGGTATAATATACCTTAGTCCAGAGCAATCTAAAATTAATAAAGACTAGGAACAGCTAAATTCAAACATAAGACAACATTTCCTACTTCAGTGTTCAAAATATAATTAAAATCTCACTTCTTATTATTTATCAATTGAAACAGAGTGAACAGAGACATACATTTTTGTATGGTGTTGGGGGTTTCATATATTGTTCTAATTAACTAACTAGTTTTAATACAGTACACCAAAAATCACACTATGAAAATTATTAAACATAAATCAAAACAGTACTTACATTCTAACAAGATTATGACTTCACATAAACACAGTACAAAAATACATATCAATTACTTAAATATTTTAAACCAATTTTTTTAGTGTACTTAATATTTTCATTTTCACAAACTGTAAATACTGCAAATACAAAACCTCTTTAAATGTGATTATATGTTTGTGCTTTTGGAAATGGATCTTTAACTAGCATTATTTTGCATTTAAGCCTCTTTTTGAGCATAAAATGTAATTAAATTCTGAAAATGTAATTGTTGTATGTCCAATTATTTAGTTGTATTATCATTTATCCATATCAGGGTGTACTTTCACCCAAGTGGTATAGTTAAGACGTGTATGGGGTTTTGACAGTGGAACTTTCATTAATTTTAGAAACTGTGTAAATCCAGCATCCTGTTCAGACCCTATTATATAATACAAACAGTATTAATTTAATTTAAGAACAGTTATTATGTGACTATACCTTGAAACCGATAATGGTGTTTTTGATAACTGATGATAATAATGCTCCGCTCTCTTTCATGTTCAGTTCTTCGTGGCTGAAGTAGCGGCGCATGTAATAATCAGTGTAGCTCGCAGCGGCCTCTGTTGGTAAAAAAATAATCACTACATGACTGCTCTGGTGGTAACCAGCAACTTTCCAGAGATAAAACGTTTCATTTCTGTGTGTTTCGTAGTGTTTTAATTTTACACTGTAGTTTTCAGACGAAAGGACATGTATTTTGAATAAAATGGCGACATACCTTCACTCAGAGTGGATGCGACACCGGATGAAAGAGGCTCCGCTGGTCTTCAAGATGAGCGTGTCGGCCAAATATCTGAAATATATGTACAATTTCCCCCAAAACTGTCGAGACAAACTGAAAAAGTAAGGAAACTGTTTTTTATAGGTTTGAAATTGATCGGCTTCAAAGCGCTCGTGTCAAGTCAAGAGTGCAGATAACGGATTTTTAACGGATTAAAATATCAGTCGAGAGGGGAGATGTAAACATACTCTAGCAAAAAACAGCAATATTACTGTGTCAGGGTTTAAAGACACTTTGTTACAAAAAACAACATAACGCACACATATTATTACCACTGTGTCATCTGTCGCAGTTGCACCGATCGACCGCTGGAATTTAACATTTTAACCCAACTGGTTGCGTTGTTGTAGAAATAACCCAATAAACATAGGAATAACCCAACAAAACAACTAGGAATCAAATTAAGTGTTGTTCCTCAAACAACCATTATAGTTTCAATTCAGCGATTATTCTTTTGTATATTTGCAATCATAAGCCGGATGTAATCAACATTCGTTATCAAACTTATTAAACATGCAGAGGTTATGCCAGTCTTTTGCATCAGTGACTAGGCAGGTGTGTATTTTGATTGCAGAATGAGGGTAAGTGAGAGAAAATGGGGGAGGAGACCTCAAACACTGCATCTTACAAATGAGGCCTCTTCTTCGGTTTGTTCTCTCTTACATCAGAAACAATTTGCTATGCCTAATTACCTCCACTTGCATAAAAAGTGGGGAAATTTGCATAGCTGTCGGGTACACTCCCATCACATGAGGATTTAGCCCAACTCCTCAATGCAGATACTGTTCTGATCATTTCTCGTGGTATTGTGAAGAGGTCTCCCGGGATGTTGAACAAGGCAGTCAGTTAACACCTGGATGCTGGATTTGATGTTTCAGTTTGTGTTTTGTTTCAGTGCATTGCAGCCAGTACCTAAATGGACTGTATTTTCTCCTAAATAATTGAATCAGATGCTGTTTTGATTTGTAGAATAATTTTTATATAGTGACAAGTTCATATTCTGAAAAGTTCTTCTTTCATCTAATCTATGGTCCTTATTATCTTGTTGAGGGTTTAATTTGTGTTAATTATTAGCTGACTGTACATATATTCCACTATATTAAAGTAACAAACATGAAGTTGAAACCCTGAAAGTGATTGAATCATTGACATTAAATCACATTGTAGGAAATTGGTTACCAGGAAGAGTGTGTGATTATACAGTTTATTGGTCATTAAAAATCACTTGACCTCAGAATGCTGTGATTGACCAATTACAATTAAGTATTCAGAGAGCCATATAATAAAGATCATTATCTTTTAACTCAGTTGCATTAGGGTTACACTTCACACACACACACACATATATATACAAACCTGATTCCAAAAAAGTTGGGACACTGTACAAATTGTGAATAAAAACAGAATGCAATGTGGAAGTTTCAAATTTCAATATTTTATTCAGAATACAACATAGATGACATATCAAATGTTTAAACTGAGAAAATTTATCATTTTAAGGGAAAAATAAGTTGATTTTAAATTTCATGGCATCAACATCTCAAAAAAGTTGGGACAAGGCCATGTTTACCACTGTGTGGCATCCCCTCTTCTTTTTATAACAGTCTGCAAACGTTTGGGGACTGAGGAGACAAGTTGCTCAAGTTTAGGAATAGGAATGTTGTCCCATTCTTGTCTAATACAGGCTTCTAGTTGCTCAACTGTCTTAGGTCTTCTTTGTCGCATCTTCCTCTTTATGATGCGCCAAATGTTTTCTATGGGTGAAAGATCTGGACTGCAGTCTGGCCATTTCAGTACCCGGATCCTTGATTTTGTAATTGATGCAGTATGTGGTCTGGCATTGTCATGTTGGAAAATGCAAGGTCTTCCTTGAAAGAGACGACGTCTGGATGGGAGCATATGTTGTTCTAGAACTTGGATATACCTTTCAGCATTGATGGTGCCTTTCCAGATGTGTAAGCTTCCCATGCCACACGCACTCATGCAACCCCATACCATGAGTTGCAGGCTTCTGAACTGAGCGCTGATTACAACTTGGGTTGTCCTTGTCCTCTTAGTCCGGATGACATGGCGTCCCAGTTTTCCAAAAAGAACTTCAAATTTTGATTCGTCTGACCACAGAACAGTTTTCCACTTTGCCACAGTCCATTTTAAATGAGCCTTGGCCCAGAGAAAACGCCTGCGCTTCTGGATCATGTTTAGATATGGCTTCTTTTTTGACCTATAGAGTTTTAGCCGGCAAATGCGAATGGCACGGTGGATTGTGTTCACCGACAATGTTTCTGGAAGTATTCCTGAGCCCATGTTGGGATTTCCATTACAGTAGCCTTCCTGTATGTGATGCAGTGCCGTCTAAGGGCCCGCAGATCACGGGCATCCAGTAGGGTTTTCCGGCCTTGACCCTTACGCAAAGAGATTGTTCCAGATTCTCTTAATCTTTGGATGATATTATGCACTGTAAATGATGATAACTTCAAACTCTTTGCAATTTTTCTCTGAAAACTCCTTTCTGATATTGCTCCACTATTTTTCGCGGCTGCATTGGGGGAATTGGTGATCCTCTGTCCATCTTGATTTCTGAGAGACACTGCCACTCTGAGAAGCTCTTTTTATACCCAATCATGTTGCCAATTGACCTAATAAAGTTGCAAATTGGTCCTCCAGCTGTTCCTTATATGTACATTTTTTTTCCGGCCTCTTATTGCTACCTGTCCAACTTTTTTGGAATGTGTAGCTCTCATGAAATCCAAAATTAGCCAATATTTGGCATGACATATCAAATGTTGAAAGTGAGACATTTTGATATGTTATCTATATTCTATTGTTAATAAAATATAAGTTTATGAGATTTGTAAATTATCCCATTCCTTTTTTACTCACAATTTGTACAGTGTCCCAAAGTTTTTGGAATTGGGTTGTACCTATATTGATGGTAAGACCTGTCCTTATCCCTTATTTAAGAGGAAAATAAGTCAGTAAAACAAATAAGGGTCGTGTAGGATATCAGCCCGAATCAGACAATCTAAGATTTGGTCAAACACGAGGAGTCACAAAAATTCCACAGAAGCCCAAGACAACAGGATGCTCATAAATCAGACACTAGCCAGTCTGAAGCAAGCCTAACAAACTCTTTCACAGAACAGCTTTCAACATAAACACAAAAGGAACACACTGATCATAACAACTCAGGAAGAAGATTGTCAATTTTAGGGCAAGTAATAAAGATTAAATGGTCAAAGAAATGACCGCATGACCATCACATGATAGTAACTACAGTCATGAGCGCTTGAGAATTGACATCCCCCACCTAAGAGACAGAACAGACTGAGATTCCTTACAGACATTTTAACCGATCTGGTCTTCACAGAACGTATCCTTACATCCTCAGAATGCCAAAGAAACTTCATTTCCATGTAAATATGCATCTAAATTACACTAAAAGGACCTGAGCAACTAATAATTTCTATATAACTCCATATCATGTATGTAAACCACATGTGACTTATCAGGTCTTAATCATTTATTGTGAATGTATTTTGAATAACTATTGAATAGTTTAAGAATTGCTATTCATGTTTAGTATGTGTGTGTTTTAATCTTCTTGCTTGAAACGTTTCTTCCAATTAATTCTTGGTCAAATGTATCATATCCTCATTATAGAAATCATTTTCAAAATGTATACTCTGCCAGAGCGGGGAAAACGCGGATCATGTGAATGATGAGATAACAGTTGAGTTATGAATGGGGAGGAGGAATATACAACACCCCAGCAAACACGACATCTAATTGGTCAAAGCACCATTTGGGGTGTGTTAAACAGCCTGGTTTAAATACTAGAAACACCATCAAACTTAGCTTTTTTTTTTGTCTGGCTTTTTGTGTCTAGCTTTTAGCTCTTTTTGTGTCTAGCTTTTAGCCATGCGCCTTTTAGCTTTTCACTCCTAGTCATGCTTCTTTAGCTTTTTGAGCGTGCTCTGGCTTACATGCCATCTCCTCCAAAAACATGAGGAGAAACGTCACCTGGTCTCGTCAAACTTTACATCTATTTATATTTCTTTAGTTTGTTTTATTTTCCGGTGAGAGTTTCGTGTTCTGAGTTAAGCCTAACGCCGCATCTCCCAAAAGAGTGCTGTCTAAACTTCAACTGCAGACCACAGCTCCGCGTCGCCAGCCAACGCCCAACCACTGGCTTCCCAAGACTGAACCTCCAGCCAATCAGAAAAGCGGGAAACCCCTTTCAGCAGACAAGGAAGGGAACCCCGGACACAGAAACGCAAGTACTCCAGATTCTAACTGAACTGGTGCATTTCATATTTTAACCTAATTGAGGGACTCAATGTGAGGGTTAATTAAGTGATTGATAGTTGTTTAGGTCTATGCAATTTTGCACATATTGCTGTAAACTTGGGATTTCACATTTTCATTCTCTTAAACTAATTATTTCCTCACTTTCTCTCTTTCTGCAACTTGTGTGTGAATGCGTGTGTTAGATTAGTTTATATGTCTTAGATTTATCCAATAAAGCCTTATTTATATTGAAAAGAGAAGTATCTTGTGTTTTGTGCTCACAAGTTAATGTCTTAAACTGCTGATCTTGTTACTGTGTTAATTAATAGTTTTTTCACTATATTTTGGATATAAATATTGCAGAATTTGTTATACGGCTCGTTCACTGAATCGCTGGGCGTCTCAGTGATCAGCCGTAAACAGTGATTCTGTCCTAATTCCCTTGCATATTAATGGTGGAGTTCCCTTTAAAATCTTAAATGATTCCCTTTGAGCTAAATTATTGACCTGTTTCCCTTACAGTCTTATTTAATTTAATACGTGTTTTTATAATGAAAATGTCTGAATGACATTCTCCATTAATGTCATAAGCAGATGCGCAGCACTTGATCAAAAGATACAATCAGAGATGAAAATCTTGCTCAATTTGGACATTTCAAAACAAATCGAATGTGTTGATTGATGTTTTGCATTAGCTTTAATTGTGAAGCTGGAGTCACATACATTAAAGTCATTCCATTACCACAGCCGACATCAATCAAGCGGTGAGCTGCCTTGCAGATGCAGCAATGAAAAGTACTCATGTACATTTGCCTTCCAGAGAGATACATTGCCTGTCCAATTAACCTCTCTGGCACAACATGTGTATCATTCTCAGTGCTGTTACTTTAAACTCAGCTGAGACTCAGTGCTCAAGTATTCTCATAATTTAACCATGTCTCAAGGAGTTCTTCAAAGATTCTGGCCAAATCATGAAGCTGGTTTTGTAGAACAGAAATATACAGATAGAAACAATTAACTTTTTTTCATTTATACGCTTATTAATAAATGTATACATATCAATTAATTTATTTATAAATTCATTATTGATAAATATAGTGTACTGGTTTTGTAATACTGTAGAATTAATGAAATCCAGATTTCTAGTAATTCACTGCATTAAAAAAAATTACTTAATTTAGCAAGCAATTTTAAATTAGACTGAGAGCGTATCTCACACCCATTCTCCCCAGGGATATTATTTGCCATTAGTAGTTTTTGCTTTGAAAAATGCCTTGGAACTACCTTGTGACCAAATGATAATATGAAGATAATGACACTTAAAACCCTCCTTCCTTGGTTTTTAGAGATTCATTACTGTATGCAAATGACCAAACACACGGGCAAGGCATGCGGCAGATTGAAGGACTCCGCTTCTGTTAGTCATCTTGCTGGTTAATTATGATGAAATAAGGTCCACTGCCCAAGTTGAACAGTGGACCCTGCCCCTCCTACTTGTTCACAGCATGACTGATTTTTCACTCTTCAGCCATCACATCATAATTATCAGTTACACAGTGTCCGTTGGCATCTGTAACACAGATTGTGTTTTTGTCCGCAGCATTTAAGTGTGTCATAAGGAGTAGTAGAGATCTTATTTAAATGAAATTCCAAAGTTACGAAAAAAATATATACATTCTTTAGTAACACTATTTTAAGGTGTGCTTTTTACACATGTTACATGTACTTACTATATAATAACAATTAATTATGCATAATTGCATGCAAGTAACCATAAGCCTAATCCTAACCCTAACCATATAGTAAGTACTGTACATGTAGTTAATTAATATTACTCCGAATTTATTGGATAATTACACTGTAACAAGGACACCTTAAATTAAAGTGTACCCTGTTCTTTTTTTATTTTTTTTGTTAAATTATATATAACTAGATTAGTTATTTATTACTGAAGAGTTCATTTGTAACAAACCGAGTTTTTCAACAATCATGTTTTTTTCATTGTGCATTCCAATTAATCTCAATCAAACTGCAGTTGGGTTATTTTGATTAGGTTAACAAATACACAGTGAACTAAAACAATAAAACACAGTAAAACATGATAACATAATAAAAAAAAAAGATTTTTGAAAATGGTAAAAGAAACGGAGTTATCTGTTTTTGCAAATACACTCTTCATATATTAACTTCGCTATGGAAGTCCATGGCTACCAGCAACTGTTTGGTTACCATTCTTGAATAAAGGCATGATCAAGAGTGGATCATTCTTCAAAATATCTTCTTTTATGTTCTTCAGAAGAGAGAAAATCATACTGGTTTGAAACAACATGATGGTGAGTAATGATGACCGAATTTTCATTTGTCTGTGAACTATCATTTTAATGCGGTGCCATAAGTGTTCATCAATACATGGAGAGGGAGTGATGCAAATGTGACATTATTTTCCTCCTCGGACCACTGTCATCAATATCTCAATAGTTTTTTCCTCTCTTGGAAAGTCACGAAACGAACGACAATCGTTTCTTTTGCTAGTAGAGCAAGTGGAGTTCAAAAAGGATATTTGTTGAGTTTCTGTTCATCACTGTAGAAGTCTGCCCAACTGCCTGATGACTGTGAAAAGGGTCCATATAGGCTTTTAGCACTGGTGAATAAAATGCATGTTTTTTGTGCTGCCAAACTCACCACGTAAAGTAGTGCAACTGTTTTTATGATTCCCCCAGTGACCCTTGAGCCTTATCAGAACGGGTGCGTCAGACACGATTTGGGCATCTGTCCCATTTAAGTCGTTTGTGTCATTGCCTGATACCTTAGTCCCCATTGAATGTGCCAGCACAATTACTTTAGGTTAGGCCCTTCACGGGACGTTGCATGGAAGGGTGTAAATATTACAGCGCTAGTCGTAATCAGGCCTGTGAGGTGTTAGTAAGTAGGAACGAGGGAGGTGTTTGGTGTGGCTGGAATTCCCATTATATTGATTAAAGATTAAGGCTTTATGTATCCGTAGTGTGTAAGTACCTCGGTCTGGTCATTTCACTGTAGTAGGTTTATTGCGAGTGTCAGTTGAACGTGTTCTTTCACTACAGGTAACCTTTAAGATATCTTCTCCAGTTAAAAGTTGTCATTTAGGTTCAATAAAACGTCAACATGATACAGATGATGACTTAATTTTGTTGACCTTTGAAAATGGTCAGATTTGGTCAGGTGTGTGTGTGTATGGGGAGAGAGAGCATGCTATAGCACTCCATGAATGCCAAGAGCTCTTTGAATGTGACAGGAGATTTATTGGAGTAATATCACTGGTCCATTAACACCAGCACACCAAGAAAGAAATGGCCAGATCATTACTCCTAAAGTTTAAAAACTACAATAAACTGATGAATTAATGTAGGTCACAGGTTGCTAAACCACTGAAATTGTATTCCCAGCCCCCGTTTTCCTTCAGTGGGGCAAAAAGAAAGAAATCCTGCATGATAAACTAAAACGTCTACACTAGGAACTAATCTCTGCTGGAAATGAAATTAATATTCAGGACAGATATATAGCGATTCAGCATTGTAGGACCGTCTAGAGCTGTTTGACTGTAGGAACATGACAAAGTTCCTTTTGAAAACACACTGATGAAATAAAGCGTGAAATTGACTTGAGCAATATCATAATGCTTTGTGTTTTCAATAGAAAATGAATCGACTGTCAGGAGCTGTCAGATCCAACAAGATCCGCCTCTGACACTTCGGAGTGTAAAGCAGCACTTTCACACTCTATGATCAAGTTGTCTGACATTTGCCTGCATAAATCAAGTCTCTTTTCTTTGACTTCCTGTCACATACACTCATGTATTTGTCCCGTGTGTGTCATCCTGACCTTTTGTTTCCTGAAGGTGGGTGGAAAGAGTCATGACTATTGCGTAGTGAGTTGTCACTCAGTGTGTGTAGCTGTGGGAATGAATGGTGTAGAGGTCTCGCCTGTAAACATCCAGAATCTTATTATGGCTGATACGCTGAGGGGCTAATCGGTTGGGTTATTATAGTATTATGGGTGATGTGCACAAGTTATCTTACCTAAGCCCATTCTGCTGTGGCACTCTAAGATTGCAGATGTCCTTTGTGCTTGATAAATGCAGATCTGTATCCATAACAGTCATCAAAGCAACATTTCATGTGCATATATCATGAACACATGATATGTCATTAGCTTAGTTCAATGCCCTACCTATTCATAATGCCTTCCTCTCTTCAAAAATATGAAAATTCTGTTTGCTTGTTGTATATAAAAATATATATGTTCACTTAAATGGATATGAATAGGTTTGGCAGACAGTTTGATCCAGAAAAACATTTTATGCACTAAAGAACTAAAGAAAAGTCTTGTTTTTCAACTCTATTCAAAGGTTGATATTGGAAAAATGAGCTCAAAGGACATTGTTTGGCAATTACATTTATTCAAACATTTTAAACAATTAAGACAGATAAGAGGTTAAATAAGCAATGTCACTCAATGACAGCACAGGTGTGAGTGAATTGGAATGAATGATTCAATATATCACTAGCTAAAACAGACTCACTTCTTTGGTTTGTGAATTGATCATTATTATTAAATTTTAAACTAATATTTGTTTGATGGTAGAGATGGCCATATATTTACCTTGGAATCTTTTCCCCTAATATTTCAGCAGTCCTGTCCTTTGTGTTTTCTGTCACAAAGCTAATGATGCCAAATTTGCTAAATAATGTTGATCAAATTGGTCAGATGGGTCTGCAAAACAGGCTGAAATTGATTCAGTTTTATTCATTCTGAAAGTTCACTTACGCACTGAATCTTTTGCAATGGTTTCTTACACCATAACGGGGTACTTAATAAAACAGAAAACAAAAAGAGCACTGCATGTGATGGACGTGAATCCACTGTAGGACACAACACTTCTAAATATCTTCTGTCATTAGCCAGTGATTAAGAGGCTCCTTATTCCACATGCAATTTATATCCATATCCATAACAGTATAAAAACAATAAAACGTAGGAACACTTACTTGAAAGCTCCTATTCTTGAGTTAACTTTTCTAGCTTGCCATCAAGATATTGGTTTTTCCTAAGATAAATACAGGATAGTGTTAGTTGACAAGATGTTTACATCACTGAGGCCTTCCTGGTGCAACAACATCTAACTAAACAGCTATAGTGATTTGTCACGTCACGTTAAGAGCAACATTTATTGTTTGGGTTTTGTGCTAAATTTGAATTCGAATGCTGAAACTGTTTTATCAAAATAACAGAACCAAATATCAGCGGTCTAAAATCACACTGTGATAGAACACGTCCTATTTATATGAGAATGTATATACAAAATGAGAACATGTTGCAATTTCTTCTTGAAATGGCTGCCTTAATCTCTGATTGTTTGAAGTTATGAAGTAAACTTCTTCAATATACAGTATCTGTGCCAAAAGTCTCATATGTAAGGTGCATATCCTCTGATCTACTGTAGTAAGAATACAAATCTGAACATAAAAATTGATTCAATCAACAGTGAAGTAAAATACTCAGAGTGAAATTTCAGACAGACCAATATGGGTGCTAGATGGCACCCATTGCTCAGATGTCCTTCAAAGCTGGTCTTTGAACTCTCAGCACTATGGTTCAAAGACACCCACAGAGACTGCAACTATATGCTATGCAACCAAACCTTACAGATGACTGCTCATAGAGCCTCTTTGACGAAAACAATCTGCTCACCTGACATACAGTTGAAGTCAAAATTTTACATACACTTTGCAGAATCTGCAAAATGTTAATTATTTTACCAAAATAAGAGGGATCATACAAAATGCATGTTATTTTTTATTTAGTACTGACCTGAATAAGATATTTCACACAAAACAAAGTTGTTAAGTCCGGAGAAAATAAGTTGAATTTATAAAAATGACCCCGTTCAAAAGTATATTACCCCGATTCTTAATACTGTGTTGTTACCTGAATGATCCACAGCTGTTTTTGGTTTAGTTGTTCATGAGTCCCTTGTTTGTAATGAACAGTTAAACTTTGAAACAGCGAAAACTTTTTACCAGAATGAAGATGTGTGCATTTTTCTTATTTTGCTTAAATATTAGGGCTGTCAATAGATTAACATTTTTATCAATAACTCACCTGCTTTTTCTGTTGATCATCTGATTAATCGCACACTTCATGAAATTAAGAATAGACCATTTATCTTGTTTCAAATGTTTATTTTGTCATCATTTGCTATATCCAGCAAAGTAATCCAAAAGATTGAAGGGTGATTCTCAAAAATCTGTATTTTCTGTAAGCTTTTTTCTATATAAATGTAAATGTCTTTCCAAAAAAGGACACTTAGAAACTCCAAAAGGACACCAAATAACCAAATGATATAAGGAGCCCATATAAGCACATATGAAAGAAAAAAGAAATCAGAATTTTATAGTATGTGTACAATGCAACAGCAAATAGATTTTTTACATTTTAGAGAAGTCAAGTTACCAAAGATACCGAACAGGACCACATGGAGATACCAAAAAAAAACCTAAACCAACCGCCTGCTGACTGCATATATCTACTACAGTACACGGATCCATTCCGTATAACTAAACACAGCAACATACACATGACAAATCAAAACATTATCATGAATGTGTGTGGAAACAACCGTCGAAATATAAGAAATGTCTGTTGCCTGTGGCATAAAAGACAATATGCGATCAGTGCGTCATGAGCACTCATACACGCATTAATATAAGAGACTCATGCGTGCTTACTGTACGACTCCTGTATGCCACCGCAAGTGCCTAAACCTTGATTGCAGTTTTCATCCATCAAAACTTTACTAGCGAGACTGGTTATCCAGTTGAGAAACATAGTTTGCGTCTCATCTGGCCATACAGCGGTGGGATGTGTTGACATTCCGTTCAGTCTGTACTTCACACAGCGCAATGTGTGAGGGCTCGCGCTCTTCAGAGACAATCACATAATATGACAGAGCTCATGTTTTAAAGCCAAACACACTGGAATGAATAACTCACTTAATACGTGACGCGAGTCTCTGTTCTCTCTGCCATCTCTGATGTAATCACCCTGGTTTTCTTTACATTAGCGCTGTTTTGGAAGGATTGTTTGGATGCATTCACTTACTGGATCATTGGACTGAAAACTTTCCCGGAATTTAGCGGCTTAAAATGATCTGATCGCAAGCAGGGTTAGAATAGAAATTGTGCTTCAGTAATTTTGCGTTAATTGCATTAAATTATTTTAACACGTTAAGGATTGTAAAATTAATCACATGCATTAACGCATTAACATTGACAGCCCTACTAAATATCATATTTTTTTTCATTTAGTACTTCCCTTCAGAAGCTTCAGAAGATACTTACATGTTTCCCAGAAGACAATTTACCCTCATCTTCAAATTTAAAAAGTTTTCACCCCCCGGCTCTTAATGCATCGTTTTTCCTTCTGGAGCGTCAGTGAGCATTTGAACCTTCTGTAATAGTTGCATATGAGTCCCTTAGTCCTCAGTGTGAAAAGATGGATCTCAAAATCATACAGTTATTGTTGGAAAGTGTTCAAATACACAGAGCAGTGCAGTACAAACACAGAATTAAGAATCAATTTTTATCAATTTAAATATTATTTTCTCTTGTGGACTAAACATCTTTTATGTGAAATATATCATTTAGGTCAGTACTAAATAAACAATAACATGCATTTTGTATGATCCCTCTTATTTTGGTAAAATAATTAACATTTTGCAGATTCTGCAAGGTGTATGTAAACTTTTGACTTGTGTAAATGGGCAAAGCTGGACTCCCCTGAGGTTCAAACTTAAACAGGTGTTTGTTGGCTTCAGAGATGAGAAGGAAGTATGCATGCTGGCAAGATCGTCTTGTAGTAAAAGCAGAGATAATTTTGAAAAATCTTTTTAAATGACTGAATATCAGGATGACGCACTGCTTCTGCAACAAATTCCGAATGTATTAGGTCTGAGCAAAGATTGCCCATCCTTTTATTGCAAAACTTCATTTGTTCTTGCTTTGGCTTTTGAGGACTTGTTGCATCTTATTGGCAGACCTTGTACATTTAATGCAGTACATTCTGTCTACTGTGCCCTGAACAGTGATTGACTATAAGATCTGGAAGGATGTGTGCTGTAGGAAACTGATGTATTTTTGCTGACCATTTAATTCAAATTGTTGTTCTGACATTGTTATATGTCATTGATGCCCTGCTGGAAGTCCTGGTTACTTGGGCTGGTTGCGGGACCCTCTGCGGCTGCTCCATGGGTGGGCTCAGCAGTAGCATATGGTCAGCAGGCTGTCATACCCACACACAGGTTTCTCTTTCTGGCTCTGGCCTGAGCATTCAAAAGCTCTTATATACATCTTCTAATACAAGTGTCTTAATTAGTCCTAACAGATATAGCTGAACTGAAGGATATTTTCATTTATTCATTATTTAATGAATATTTTACTGTGATGTGGAACAGACTGCTCTGCTTTATTCAGTTTATTAGCACACTTTATACATGGAACAAAAATTGTCCTTCATCAATTTCTATGGCTCTTTTCCAAAACCTAGCGAGTTGTCTTGCTATGTACTGCCCACACAGGCAGCTGCTTATTAAGGCAGCATCCTATCTAAAATAAATAGCCCATCTGAATGCTTTACAATACATGTATCATACCAATTATTACAATTATTGTGTAATTTTGTGCAGATCATTTTTTTAAAGCTTTTTTGGTAACACTTTATAATAACTTTCATTAAGAAATCATTAACAAACTATATATTGTTTAACTAATCATTATTTAATATATATTCACAAATCTAGAAATATGAGATAATGTGCTTGTTAATGTTAACTAATGAACTTATTAAACATTACCAAATGATTAACATATCATTCATTAGTGTAAATTGAAATGCTTACAAATGTCATTAAACTTTCAATTTATATGATCATGCATTTAAAAAAAATCTAATGATTTTGACAGATGGTTTACAATGATTCAAATCTTCATTAATAAATAATTATCAAAAATTATATAATGCTTAACTGATCATTAGTTAATGTTTACAAATGTCATTAACCTTTCAATGCATTTTACAAATATACAAATATTTTCACCAGAATTACACACATGATTACAAGTTTATTTGTTAAGTACTGTTGAATGCTACAAGTGTCATAAAACTTAAGTTCACTCTATTAGCTAATGCTCAATTTTTACATGTACAAATGATATGTCAAATATAATAAGGTTAATTGTAAAGCACTTCACAAATATCTGTAATATTCTTAAATCATAACACAGTCTGTAGGTCATAGATTTTGGTCTTTGTTTGTGTGTAATAGACTTATAATATTTGCCACATCTTAACTCATTATTAAATTATTTGTTAATGTTTTTGCAAGTACCCAGTCAACTGAATCAGCTCATGCAGCGAAATATTTATAATTAATTATAACTAATTATGATTAATTATTAATTTTTTAGATCCACTGTAGATATTTAGCGGACCACTCAGGGTCAACTGTCTTGTCAAATCTAAGAACGTTAATTTCCTGTTTAAGGGAAATAACTTTCTTACTGTACACTTCTACAAAAGCTTGTAGCATAAATCAAGTGACTCCAGTTATGAGCAAACAAATGAACAACGTCAAGTGTGATACAAAAAAGACTTTATTAACTACATAAACACTAAAACTAGTCCAACATACTACATAAACACAAAAACTGGTCTAACATCCTACATACACACTTAAACTGGTCTAACATACACACACGCATACAGTTGGTATAGGAAAGGTTTAAAGTTTAACTCAGCATAGAAAGATGCATAAAGAATGAATTTTATGGAACATTTTGCATATTCAGCAGATCTACACCTGATGGATACGTCAGATTCTTAGTTCAAACGCACCTTGGTAAAAAGGTGCAACTGATGCCTACTGTATCAATTAATAAGACTAAGTTTGATACTCGCGAGTCTCGGCTGTCTGAAAGAGATTCATGATGCAATCTTAAGGCCCAAGATCTTGCTGAAGTTGGTTGAGGAGAAAGAACCAGTTTGCGTCAGAGTAACTTGAATGGAAAGGACAAGGCAGAAGAAAGGCCTGGCACAATGCTTTGCTATCCTGAAGCGTTTTCTCACATCTTAATCTTAGCATCTCACTGAACCACCGAAAGGGGCGGGTCACATGGAGTGTGGCCCTTTAAAGTCGCGAGAAGATCCCGCCTCTTTTTCCAATTTTTTTTTCAAGATGGGCTATCCAATGAGCGTCGGAACCTCAAGTGGGGGGTTCTGAGTACAGGGCGTTTTTATGGCACTTTGTTGGAACACGCATGGGTTACATCGTGGTTGAAGGTTTTGTAACACAATTATTAGAAGACTCTTAGGAACACTAATATGTTGCTAGGGTACATACCAAATATACCTTCTCAATTAGTCATCCGCAATACTGAATTCATAGCTACTAGACATGGTAGCGTTAATTATAGACTATTTTTATCGTAAGCATGAATAAAAATAGTCTTTAATACAACAGATTAATACAAAACAGTAATAATACACACAATGGCCTGAAGAAATTGTGTGTTCATTCAAAGAAAAGGTTTCCTATGAATTAATTAGTAGAAAAGACCATTTCTACTCTGCCTCTTGCCCTGAGACATGCAGGGATTTTCCCTGCTTTAAATACTTTTGGCCAATAAACCCAGTGATATCAGCGTTGGTTGCCATGCAACAAAGGGGCCTGTTCGGCTTCCTGGGGTCTTACGCATTTCGGGGGGAAGGGTCCACAGGTCCTCATATGGCTTGTTAACTGAGGGGGGTTACAGAGTATTTGTTAAATATAAAACAAAATATATATTGTGTGTTTGATTGGTCAAGACGCTACAAAATCCTAAAGTGAAAACTATCATCAATTGTAATGATTTATTTAAACATTCTAATCATTCGTACCTTTATGAACAGCCATTTTGATGGCAGACATGAAATTTCCGGACCCAAATGACCGAAATTTACCCTATTTTCACACCTTTACAAATAATGTATTTAATCCATTTGTTACACAGTTTTTGCCAGTTACACAATCTAAAGTCGAGGGACTATCATATTTGTAAAGGTTTATAACACATTTACTATTTATTTTTTTAATCGTAATTGGACCTGAAAACTTTTAGCTGCTGTAACGATGTTTGTGTAAAGGGTGGTTAGTTAAGATTAGCTAAATGCTTGGTAGTTACACACATTGTAATTTGGGTGCAAAACATGTTTTATTGCCTCAACACTTATATTAGTATATTATTGTGAATCATTAAACATAACAGCAGGGGGTAAAACTAATTTTCAAGAAAATACTTAATTTATCATTTATCAAAACAATGCAATACAAACAGATTCAATTGTGTTCCCTTATAGTAATCAAATTGACCCCCGTACACTGTTGACCACTTACCCAACCCTTAAACCAACCCGCACACCAAACCTGAGCCCAACCTTACCTGTATCACACCTCAATAGCAGCAAGTGTTGTACATTAACAAAAGCTTTTAATCATTGTATAACATCTATTAAAATCATTTGTAGATTTTCAAGATGTGCATGATCATATGAATTAGAAGTTTAATGACATTTGTAAGCATTTTAATTTACATTAAATGTGAATTATTAGGTAATTTTTAATACACTTATTAGTAAACATTAACAAGCACATTATTTCACGTTTCTAGATATGTGAATATATATGGACTAATGATCCGTTAAACATTACATAATGTTTGTTAATGATTTATTAATGAAAGCTATTATAAAGTGTTACCGATTTTTTTCCTCACCATGTCTGTATTTATTTATATCAAACATACAGTAAAAACAGCAATATTGTAAAATATTAAACATTTTTACAGTGTATTTTTTCCTGTGATGGCAAATCTGAATTTTCAGCAGCCATTAGGCAAGGCAAGGCAAGGCAAGTTTATTTGTATAGCACATTTCATACACAATGGTAATTCAAAGTGCTTTACATAAAATAAAATAAAACAATAATCACAACAATAAAACAAGGAATTTAAAACTTGAAAATGATTTAAAAATGTATTTAAGAGGTTTAAAACAAATTTAAAAGACGGGATGCATATAATATAGGGCAATCAGTTCGACATGCACAGTGTGCTCATCAATAAATGCACAGCAAACAGATGAGTTTTGAGTCGCATTTAAATGTGATAATTGTTTTAGCACATCTGTATATTCTGAGAACGCGATTCCAACTGTGGGGGGCATAAATACTAAAAGCACATTCTCATTTGGTCATTCAGTCAGTCACGTTCAACGTTACGTCAGTGACTGACGAATTGGAATTGGGATCTCGCCCGAGAGCCCAATCACCTTCGAGTGTTAACTAAACAAGCCAATGACAGTTGGCGTGCGTGTTTCGCCACGCGCACCCCGCCCCGCAGCGCGGGTATAAAAGGAGAGCGCGTGCAAACGCAAATCAGCTTTTCGCTTCGGAGCCGAGCTTTCTACAGGACGAATCTCCGCGAGTGCTCGAGAAGAAACTATGGCGTGGTGTTGTGACGGCGTATCAGCGGGTGTTGCCATCCAGGCTGCTGAAACCTCAGTGGGCTGCAGCTCTCATTCTGCGGTCTCGCTGCGTCCTCCCCTGGGCGCTTCAGCGCTCTCACTAAAAGAGTGTTTCCATTTTTCCTAAAAGAGCAAATATCTAAAAGAGCTCCACGAGCGACGGGCGTCTTTTTAAAGATGGCTTCCCGCTCGTGCGTTTCTGGATGTGGTCGTTTCCTGTCTCCATCTGATGGTCATGATTGCTGCCTCTCGTGCCTGGGCTTACAGCACGCTGAAGCAGCGCTCATGGATGAGACATGTTCTCAGTGCGGGAACATGACCATAGCGACGTTGCGGTCTAGATACCTCCTCATTAAAAGGGGGGGTATCCCCCTTGCCATGCCCAGCTCTAGCTCCTCTGGTTCTCGGAGGGCTACTTCTGTTCATGGTCAGGGAGACCTGAGGGTCACGGTGAGAGTTTCACCGTCGAGTACGTTTCCGCGGGCCTTTCATTCCTCGAGCATGTCGCACCACATGGTGTTCCCGGACGAGTGTGCTGGGTCCTCGGACAGGGCGGGGTCCAGCATCTAGTGTGGGACACAGGCACACGGGAAGGACGTCGGGGTCGCCTGCATCGGAGGGCGAGATAGGGATATGGAGATAGTGATTCGGCTGCGATTGACACAGTCAGGTTAGGTGGCGTTGCCTCGAGTCAGACTCAGACTGACCGCTATGGCTTTACCGGGCCGCTGAGAGGTAGGGATTGCAATGGAGGACCTCCGACTTCTCCCGAACGCCGAGTTGGATGATGGTTCTTGGGGCGCAGGCCGGGCGCGGCAGACCGCCTCGGTGTCTTTCTTCCCGGAAGTGCATGAGGAGGTTAAGTCTTGGAAGGCACCTTTTTCTGCACGAAACAGACTTGGTGCCTCCTCCATCCTCACCACCCTCAATGGTGGGGCGGCCCAAGGGTATGTGGACATCCATCAGGTCGAGCGCGCGATTGCCATGCAGCCCTGCCCGCAGTGCGCCGCCGCCTGGAGAGGTAGTCCACGCCTTCTGTCCAGGGCCTGTAAGTTTTCGTCTAAGGCTTACAGTGCTGCTGGACAGCAGGCGGCGTCCCTGAGAAGGGCGACCCGGAGCTCTTGGATCTTGCTCTTCAGGAGATGGTGACCGCACAACTCCTTCCCCCGGAGGAGGGCCGGGAGGNCCACTGCGGGTACGTCGGTGGTCTCCCTAGTCACGCTAGTTCGGTCGCTGGGGGCCTGGGTAGCGCTCCCCAGGCCGTCTCGCTGGATCATGAGAACCATCAGACTCGGCTACGCGATTAAATTCGCCCGGCGCCCTCCAAGTTCAGGGGCATTCGGTTCACCTTTGTGCCGGACAAGGATGCTCCTGTCTTTCGTGCAGAGATCGCGGTCCTGCTAGCGAAGGACGAGATACAGCCGGTCCCTCAAGCCGAGATGAGGTCGGGTTTCTACAGCCCATACTTAATCGTACCCAAGAAAGGCGGTGGGTTAAGACCAATCTTGGACCTGCGTGTCTTGAAACGGGCCCTTCACCGGTTACCGCTCAAGATGTTGACGCAGAAACGCATCTTTCAATGCGTCCGTCCTTCGATTGGTTTGCAGCGGTCGACCTCAATGACGCGTACTTTCATGTCTCGATTCTACCTCGACACAGACCGTTTCTCCGTTTTGCTTTCGAAGGGCGAGCATATCAGTACAAGGTCCGCCCCTTCGGGCTATCCCTGTCGCCTCGTGTCGTCACCAAGGTCGTGGAGGCAGCCCTCATCCCATTGAGGGAAGCGGGCATTCGCGTTCTCAACTACCTCGCCGACTGGCTCATACTGGCCCAGTCCCGAGCGCAGTTGTGCGAACAAAGGGACAAGGTGCTCGGTCACCTCAGCCGGTTGGGGCTTCGGGTAAACTGGGAAAAGAGCAAACTCTCCCCCATGCAGAGCTCCTCTTTTCTCGGCATGGAGCTGGACTCGGTCAACCTCTCAGTACGTCTCTCAGTAGAGCTTGCGCAGTCGATGCTGAACTGCCTGGGTTCCTTCCAGTGCAAGACGGCGGTTCCACTAAAATAGTTTCAGAGGCTCCTGGGGCATAAGATTTCCGCAGCCGCTGTCACGCCGCTCGGATTGCTTCATATGAGACCGCTTCAGCATTGGCGTCACGACCGGGTCCCGAGATGGGCATGGCGACACGGCACTTACCGGGGTTCTGTTACCCCGTTCTGCCGTCAGACCCTCTGCCCATGGACAGATCTTGCCTTTCTTGGACAGGAGTATCCCTTGGGCAAGTATCAAGGCATGTTGTTGTGTCAACAGATGCCTCCGCCAGGGCTGGGGTGCCATGTGCAATGGGAATGCAGCTGCGGGGGCTCTGGTCGGGGGCCCGACTACAGTGGATATCAATGGCCTCGAGTTGCAAGCAGTATGGCTGGATCTGCGCCGCTTCAAATCGCTGCTACACGACAAGCACGTACTGGTCGGTACGGACAGCACTGCGACCGTTGCGAACATCAACCACCAGGGCAGTCTACGCTCCCGTCGCATGTTGCAACTCGCCCGCCACCTCCTTCTTTGGAGTCAGAAGCATCTGAGGTCGCTTAGCGCCGTTCACATCCCAGGCGAGCTCAATCGTGCAGCCGACGGGCTCTCACGTCAGCCCGCCCTTCTGGGAGAATGGCGATTCCACCCCGAGACAGTCCAGCTGATTTTGAGACGCTTTGGGGACGCTCAGGTAGACCTGTTTGCCTTCCCGGACAAGTCCCATTGCCAGTTGTTTTACTCCTCGGCACGGACACACTGGCGTGCAGCTGGCCTCGGGGCCTACGCAAATATGCGTTTCCCCCAGTGAGCCTTCTCGCGCAGACACTGTGCAAGGTCAGGGAGGACGAGGAGAAGGTCCTCTTGGTAGCGCCATATTGGCACAGTCGGACTTTGTTCCCCGAACTGATGCTCCTCGCGACAGCCCTCCTTGGCGAATTCCTCTGAGGAGGGATCTCCTTTCTCAGGGAGGGGGCACCCTCTGGCACCCGCGTCCAGACTTGTGGAATCTCCACTTATGGTCCCTGGACGGGACGCGGAGGTTCTAGGTGGGCTACCTCCAGAAGCAGTAGTAAACACCATCGCTTCAGCTAGAGCCCCGTCTACCAGACACGCTTACAGGCTGAAGTGGAACCTGTTCGCGTCAGTTGGTGCTCTTCCCGCCGGGAAGACCCCCGTAGATGCCAGATCACAGTCGTGCTTTCTTTCTTGCAGGATGGGTTGGAGCGAAGGCTGTCCCCCTCCACCCTGAAAGTGTATGTTGCCGCCATTGCCGCACATCACGATGCAGCAGACGGTAAGTCTCTAGGGAAGCACGAACTGATCATCAGGTTTCTCAGAGGGGCAAAGAGGCTAAATCCTCCGCGCCCTCACCTGTTACCCTATTGGGATCTCCCCTCGGTCCTCATGGCCGTGAAGGAGGAGCCCTTCGAGCCTCTGCAGTCATTAGAGCTTAAGGTTTTGTCATTAAAGTCAGCGCTCCTCACCGCTTTGGCCTCGTTCAAGAGGGTAGGGGACCTGCAGGCATTCTCGGTCGACGATTCGTGACTAGAATTCGGGACGGGTAACTCTCAAGTTGTCATGAGACCCCGGCCCGGATATGTGCCCAAAATTCCCACCACACCTTTTAGGGATCAGGTGGTGAACTTGCAAGCGCTGCCCCGGGAGGAGGCAGACCCAGCCATCGCTCTGCTCTGTCCCGTTCGCGCTCTGCGCATTTACGTGGACCGTACGCGGAGCTTCAGGACCTCAGACCAGCTCTTTGTCTGCTTTGGAGGTCAGCAAAAGGGAAAGGCTGTCTCCAAACAAAGAATTGCCCACTGGTTAGTGGAGGCTATAATCTTGGCAAAAGCAGGCCCGACGTTTACCATGCCCCCTCAGAGTGAGAGCTCACTCTACGAGAGGAGTGGCATCTTCTTGGGAATTGGCGCGGGGCGCCTCAATAGCAAACATCTGTAGAGCTGCCGGATGGGCGACGCCTAACACGTTTGCGAGATTCTATAATCTCCGTGTAGAGCCCGTGTCCTCTCGTGTACTCGCCTCAGGTAGGCAGTAACACCGGACCTGCTCGGTGTCGATCACGCTTGCTGCGCCATTCCCCTCTACGGACCGGATACAGTGCGCTTTTTGATCCTCAAATAGTTCACATGGCGAACCTGGTGGTTCCCCAGCACCCTCGGTGGTCAGGCGTGGCGGAGCGCCAGACGCCAGGCTCAGCAGTCGTGTGCATGCCCAAGGTCAGCCCTTGTGCTTGGCTAGGTGCCCGTGTGTAGTGATTCTCCCTTTGGGTGATCCCACATGTGTATTTTTCCACGGTACGGCTCCCCTCACGGTAGGCCCGTGTCTTTCCCTGGCAGTCATTCACTGCCATCTCTGCAGCATAGTTATTTCACCCCAGGCGGGTTGAGTCTACCGCAGAAACTTCCATATGTAGTACTGCCCTGGGCCAGTCCATATGTGTAATTCAACATGATACCTCCTATGTGCGGGATGTGGCTTCCGGAGCGTCCCAACTGGGTACGCTTTCCCAGTGTTATCCAAGGCACCACTGTATGGAACAGCAGTGGCAGACACCTCTGCCTAACCGCTGTCCTATCTTCCGCCCCAGCTGATGTGGGGGACTTGCCGGCTTCCGCAGGGCACGGGAGGGGGTCAGCAATAGTGGCGTTTCCATACGGATCCCAATTGTCAGTCACTGACGTAACGTTGAACGTGTCTGACTGAATGGGACGATAGGTTACGTATGGTAACCCTCTTCCCTGAAGGAGGGAACGGAGACGCCACGTCCCATCGCCACGGCTGCTGTACCACCGCTGAACGGCCGGGGCACACCGTAGTCTCGGCTCCTCAGCGAAAACTGATGTGCGTTTGCACGTGCTCTGTTTTTATACCCGCGCTGCGGGGCGGGGTGCGGGTGGCGAAGCACGCACGCCAACTGTCATTGGCTTGTTTAGTTAAAACTCGAAGGTGATTGGGCTCTCGAGCGAGATCCCAATTCGTCAGTCACTGACGAAACGTCTCCGTTCCCTCCTTCAGGGAACAAGGGGTACACAAGTACTCCTAAGAGCGTTTGTGTGAACCCTTGGTATTGCTAACTGACTCGATCCTAATGATCTGCTAGGTTTATATTCAGTGAGCACATCTGCTATATATTTAGGTCCTAGGCAATTGAGTGATTTATAAACGAGTAAAAGTACTTTAAAAATCAATCCTAAATATAACTGGAAGCCAGTGTAAGGACCTGAGGATTGGTGTAATATGCTCAGATTTTCTGGTTCTAGGCAGAATTCTGGCAGCAGCGTTCTGGATGCGCTGCAGCTGTCTAATGGTCTTCTTGGAAAGGCCGGTGAGGAAACCATACAATAGTCCACCCTGCTGGTGATAAAGGCATGAACAAGTTTCTCCAAGTCTTGACTGGAAACAAAACCTCTACTTCTTGCAATGTTTTTGAGATGATAGTATGCAGATTTAGTTACAGCTTTGACATGACTAATGAAACTAAAGTCTGTCTCCAGAATCACACCAATATTCCTAACTTGATTTTTAGTTTTTAGACCCCTAGAGTCAAAGTATGCATTCACCTTAAGAACTTCATCTTTCTTTCCAAATGCAATGACTTCAGTTTTAACTGAAGAAAATGTTGGCACATCCAACTCTTAATTTCATCAATGCATTGGCAGAGAGAGTCAATGGGGCTTTAGTCATTTGGAGATAAGGCTAGGTAAAACTGGGTATCATCAGCATAGCTGTGATAATTTGACAATTTGGTTCTTTCTCATTATTTGAATTAGTGGGAGCATATACAGGCTAAACAAAAGCAGTGCAAGAATTGAGCCTTGTGGGACTCCGCAAGTCATGGACGTCCACTTAGACTTATGCTCTCCTATACTCACATAATAGAGTGGTCTCCGCCAGAGTAGCCCTCTCACAGCCATCTGGATGAGTGGTTCCTACTGGGGCGCCACCAATCCCCTCATCAGCGTTCCTCTCCGTTTTTCCCGGAGGTCCATGACGAGCTCACCAGATCGCAGCACGCTCCCTACTCCGCCCGCCTCCATACTGCTTCTTCATCTACCCTCACTTCCATCGACGGCGCTGAAGAAAAATGGTATGATAAGCCACCTCCCCAGATGAGTCAGTGGCCGCCCACGGCCATCGGCTGGAGAGCAAAGGCCGCTCACCCGTCCAAGCCGTGTAGGACCACTTCAGCTCTCGCTGGACACGCCTACACTTCAGCGCTTCATTCAATGGCGGTCCTCCAGGTCTTTCAGGCCAAGATCCTCGCATCCTCCGATGAGTCTGGCCTGGACCCCGCAACCCTCAGGGATCTGAGGAGCGCAACCGACCTGGCTCTGCGCGCCACCAAGACCACCGCCCAGGCGATCGATGGCCAGCCTTGTGGTGCTCGAGCGAGATTTGTGGCTGACGCTAACAGAGATCAAGGATGTGGATAAGATCCCCTTCCTCGATGCTCCAGTCTCTCCCAAAGGTCTCTTCGGCCCGGTGGTCGAAGGATTCGCTGAGCGCTTCACAGAGGCACATAAATCGTCCCAGGCTATGTCAGTCAGCCGAGTTAATTCAACCCCTCGCCACGTGGGCCGAGGACTGGCGGGCCATCCCCGGAGTGTCGAGGTGGGTTATGGGGATAATAAAAAGAGGATATTCACTCCAATTCGTTCAAAAACCCCCACGCCTCAGCAGCGTTGTCCCCATCTCAGTGCAAAGCAAGGACTCTCATGTCCTGCGCTCAGAGGTGATGAATCTGCTGGCAAAAGGAGTCATGGAAATAGTTCTTTCAGCCCAGAGCGAGTCAGGCTTCTACAGCCGTTACTTCCTCGTCCCCAAAAAAGATGGTGGCCTCCGGCCCATCCTCGATCTCAGACACCTGAATCACGCCCTCATGAAAAGGTAATTAAGGATGATTACACTGAAACAGATCCTCACGCAAATTCGCTCAGGGGACTGGTTATTTTCTCTGGACCTGACGGATGCATAGATGGGAATCCGCATTCTTAATTACCTCGATGACCGGCTCGTTCTGGCCCAGTCGGAGGCCGAATTAATATCACACAGGCCACTCCTCCTCAGTCACCTGACGTGACCTGGGACTCAGGGTAAATTTGCCAAGAGCCCGTTGTTCCCCAGCCAGCGAATATCATTCCTGGGAACAATTTTCGACTCAGCCCAAATGAGAGCTGTAGTCGCGCCGGAACGAGCTCTGGCCATATGGAGGATGGCGACCTCCTTCGAGATTGGTTCCACTCACCCTCTCAAAGCATTTCAGAGGATGCTGGACCTCATGGCGGGAGCATCACCAGTGCTTCAGTTGGGTCTGCTTCGTATGTGCCCCCTTCAGCGCTGATTGAAACCACGGGTTCCATCCCATGTGTGGCGTCACGGACGCCTGCAGATCAGGGTGAGTCAGGCCTGTGTAACAGCCCTGGCCCCCTGGAAGAACTCCCGCTGGATGGAACAGGGCGTGGCCATGGGGATGGTTTGCAGAAGGACAGTTGTCACGACAGACGCCTCCAACTCAGGTTGGGGGACGCTGTGCGAGGGCATACCGACTTTCGGCCACTGGTCGAAGGCGGAAAAGGCTTCCACATCAACTGCCTGGAAATGCTAGCAGTATGTCGAGCCTGTCAGTTCTTCCTGCCAGTCCAAAAGCAGCACCATGTGCTAATCCGATCGGACAACATGTCTGTGGTGTCTTACATAAATCGCCAGGAAGGCCTCTCCTCGAAGCGTCTCTTCACTCTGGTAGAGCGCTTCTTGGAATGGGCTCAACTCAACCTGCGCTCGCTGAGAGCAGCGCATATACCGGGCAAATTGAACCAAGGAGCGGACATGCTATCAAGGATCAATGTCCCCTCAGGGGAGTGGACGCTCCATCCGCAGACGGTTCAGAGGATCTGGGAGATCTTCGGCGAGGCCGAGGTGGACCGCTTCGTCTCAGAAGATAACTCTCACTGCCCAATTTATTTCTCAAAGACCAGGGACGCGTTGGGCCACGATTGGCCCAACCTCCTTCTTTATGCTTTTCCCTCTATCGCTCTGATCCCATAAGGGACATTCCCCACCCATGCTCAAAGTCTATGTGGCGGCTGTAGTGGCCTCTCATGCCCCTATTGAGGTCCAATCGTTGGGCAGAAACAGCGCGGTCATCCGCTTCCTAAGGGGTGCAAGGAGGCTGAATCCGCCTCGTCCCCCTACCGTCCCTTCATGGGATCTGCCCACTGTGCTGAGGGCCCTGAAGGGCCCCGCTTTTGAGCCGCTACAGTCTGCCAACATTTGGTCACTATTGCTGAAGACTGCTCTGCTTCTACCACTGGCATCAGTAAAGCGAATAGGGGACCTGCAGGCGCTCTCAATTAGCCCTGCCTGCCTGGAATTCGGGCCTAATGACTAAAGGCGTCCTGAAACCGAGGCACGGTTAGGTACCTAAAGTGCTCTCCACTCCGTTCAGAGCACAGGTCATTACGCTCTCCACGCTTCCTCCAGCTGAAGAGGACAGAGAGCTATCTCTGCTCTGCCCCGTCGGAGCTCTGAGAATCTATATTGAGCGTTCTACCCCCTATAGGCGGTCGTAACAACTCTTTGTCAACTCTTTGTGACAACCGCACCAAAGGGCTTCCGGTTGCGAAGCAAAGACTCTCTAGATGGATCGTAGACTCCATCTCGGTAGCGTAATCTTCTTTGGGCCTTCAATGCCCCATTGGAGTACGGGCCCACTCGACTAGAGGCATCGCCTCCTCTTGGGCATGGTCCAGTGGTGTGTCCATTGCGTATATTTGTGAGGAGGCCGGCTGGGCCTCGCTGTCCACATTCGCAAGTTTTTATAACCTGGAATTCCCGGCCTTGCAGGCCAGGGTCCTTTCCGTTTTAAGTGACATGCGCTGCGTAAATGGATCTGGCAGAGAGCCCTTGACTGTATCAGGCTGAAGCTCTCTGGCATTAGTTCACCTGTTAGCTCTCGACCCCTGGGTGTCGAAGTTACTGGAGTACTCTGGAACGATTAACCAGGCCGGGTGTGACCTCAGGAAGCTCAGCTCATCTTAGCCTTGGGCTGTTGTTAACTTCTCTATGGGCATTGGTTGCTTATGGAAGTTTGATACTTTTAGTCGTTCCATTACATTAGCACGGCGTGATTGTAATGTGTTCCCATATGCGTCTAGCAAGACGCAGTGTGAGTGCAGTATCGAAAGGGAACGTACTCGGTTACTAATGTAACCTCGGTTCCCTGAGATATGGGAACGAGTATTGCATTGCTAGCCGTGCTGTGTAGCTGCACGACTCAGTAGTCGCTTCAGTCAAAGTAACCTGAGAATTCTGTGGCGAGCGCCCGCTTATATAGCCAGATGCCCCGCCCATTCTGGCGGGCTTTGGCAGGCTTTGGCGGGCTTCGTCGCCATAGGCTCGTGCAGCTCCGCTGCCTAGCCATTGGTTAGTTTTTAATACACTGCACGAACAAATGGCCGTGAAGTTTCACTGCGTGAAAGAAAAAAAGGCTTCAGTTCAGGAGAAAAAAAGGCTTTTTCTCATATGTGTCAAGCAAAACGCAGTACTCGTTCCCGTATCTCAGGGAACCGAGGTTACGTTAGTAACCGAGTACGATATACTGGAAATGTCAGTTGTGCACATATCTAAAATAGCAATCTTCAACATCTTAGTGTACTTTTAGAACAGCCTTCTCTTTTTACAAAGCTATACCTGGTGTGTTTAATGTAACAGATTTTTTTTTTTGTGTGCTGAATTTAAACATGCATCAAAGGGCATCCCAATCGCTTAATTTTACTGTTCAGAACTTCCTTTGTATGACACTATTCCAGTCAATATACCTAGTAATTAACACTGAACTTACAGTACAGTCTTATATGGGAGTTTGTTTAGACAGCCTGTCACCACTCTAGTTTTAATTAGGACTAATGAGCCATATTATACTAATTAGATGTGCTTAGACATGCTATATGAGTTGCTTTGTTGATCAATTGGCGAGTGAAGTCATTACAAGAACCTTGAGGCACAAGTGTCCAACAAGGTTTTTTTTAAGGATACTTAAGGGACTAATCAGTAGTTCTAAATTCATGATGAAAGTGTGATAAAGTCTGTCCAACAAATCAAAACATTACATTGCTTACAGTACTAACTAACATTGACCAACTAACAGTGTAGTTTCTAGCAGCCTCTCTGAGTTCTCACTGCATGCCAACAATTTGTGATTTTTTTTAACACCTCATAGTGTTTGAAGCTTCTCTTTTAGTATTATTTTTTTATTTAAACTCAGTAGATTTGTGCATGTCATGGTTAGTGTTATTTTCATCATCATTTCATCATCATTATTTGTTCATATTGTGTTGATTCAAACATTATGGATACATGTTTTATTTTGTATTTCCTTGTAAAAGAAAGCTCAGGTACACTTTCTATCCCTTTACCCACTACATCTCTCTCTGTTTGACCTCAATTACAACGTTATATTATTTCAATGAAATTACTCATTCTGGTCATCAAAACGATAACTCATTTTTATTGAGAGCTAACAGCCGTAAGTGGATCTGAGAAATTGACTTTGTCGAATGTGAATGGTGAATGTATATTTAACCTTTCAATTAAGGTTAAAATTGTGATTGAAAGTTGAAGGGACACGCTGAGTACTTGGTAACCTTCGTTCCCTGAAGGAGGGAACGGAGACGTTACGTCAGTCGTGACTGACGAATTGGGATCTCGCCCGAGAGCCCAATCACCTTCGAGTGTTAACTAAACAAGCCAATGACAGTTGGCGTGCGTGTTTCGCCACGCGCACCCCGCCCCGCAGCGCGGGTATAAAAGGAGAGCGCGTGCAAACGCACATCAGTTTTTCGCTGAGGAGCCGAGACTACATGCCCCGGCCGTACAGCGGTGGTACAGCAACTGTGGCGACGGAACGTAACGTCTCCGTTCCCTCATTCAGGGAACGAGGGTTACACAAGTAAACGAGACGTTCCCTTTCAGTCAGTCACGTTCTACGTTACGTCAGTCGTGACTGACGAATTGGGATCCGTATGGAAAACGCCACTATTGCTGACCCCCTCCAGTGCCCTGCGGAAGCCGGCAGGTCCCCCCACACCAGCTGGGGCAGAAGATAGGACAGTGGCTAGGCAGAGGTGTCCGCCACTGCTGCTCCATACAGTGGTACATTGGATAACACTGGGAAAGCGTACCCAGTTGGGACGCTACGGAAGCCACATCCCGCGCATAGGAGGTATCATGTGGAATACACAAATGGACTGGCCCAGGGCAGTGCTACATAAGGAAATCCCTGCAGTAGACTCAACCCGCCTGGGGTGAGAAAACTACACAACAGAGATGGCAGAGAACAACTGCCAGTGAAAGACACAGGCTTACCGTGAGGGGAACCGTACCGTGGAAGAATACACATGTGGGATCACCCGAAGGGGGAATCACTACACACGGGCACCTAGCCCAGCACAAGGGCTGACCTTGGGCATGCACACGAGTGCTGAGCCTGGCGTCTGGCTCTCCGCCACGCCTGTCCGCCGAGGGTGCGGTAAGAACTCCACCAGGGTTCGCCATGGGGAACTGAACTGAGGAGCAAAAAAGCGCACGTATCCGGTCCGTAGAGGGGCATGGCGCAGCAAGCGTGATCGACACGAGCAGGTCCGGTGTTACTGCCTACCTGAGGTGAGTACACGAGAGGACACGGGCTCTACACAGAGATTATAGAATCTCGCAAACGTGTTAGGCGTCGCCCAGCCGGCAGCTCTACAGATGTCTGCTATCGAGGCGACTTTGTTTGGAGACAGCCTTTCCCTTCTGCTGACCTCCAAAGCAGTCAAAGAGCTGGTCTGAGGTCCTGAAGCTCCGCGTACGGTCCACGTAAATGCGCAGAACACGAACGGGCCAGAGCAGAGCGATGGCTGGGTCTGCCACCTCCCGGGGCAGCGCTTGCAAGTTCACCACCTGATCCCTAAAAGGCGTGGTGGGAACTTTGGGCACATATCCGGGCCGGGGTCTCAGGACAACTTGAGAGTTACCCATTCCGAATTCTAGGCACGAATCGTCGACCGAGAATGCCTGCAGGTCCCCTACCCTCTTGAACGAGGCCAATGCGGTGAGCAGCGCTGTCTTTAATGACAGAATTTTAAGCTCTACTGACCGCAGAGGCTCGAAGGGCTCCTCCTTCAGGGCCGTCAGGACCGAGGGGAGATCCCAAGAGGGTAACAGGTGACGGCGCGGAGGATTCAGCCTCTTGCCCCTATGAGAAACTGATGATCAGGTCGTGCTGCCTAGAGACTTACCATCTTACGACGGTCTGTGTCGAGTGAGAATCGAGACATGAAAGTACGCGTCCTTGAGGTCGACCGCTGCGAACCAATCGAAAGGACGGACGCATTGAAAGCGCATTGAAAGCTCCTGAACGGGAGCTTGTGAAGGGCCAGTACGCGCAGGTCCAGGATCGGTCATAACCCACCGCCTCTCTTGGGTACGATGAAGTATGGGCTGAAAAAACCTGACCTCATCTCGGCAGGAGGGACCGGCTGCATCGCGTCCTTCGCCAGCGGGACCGCAATCTCTGCACGCAAGACAGGATCATCCTTGTCCGGCACAGAGGTGAACAGAATGCCCCTGAACTTGGGAGGGCGCTGGGCGAATTGAATCGCATAGCCGAGTCTGATGGTTCTCATGAGCCAGCAAGACGGCCTGGGGAGCGCTAACCAGGCCCCCAGCGACCGAACTAGCGGGACTAGGGAGACAACCGACGTACCCGCAGTGGGGCAGCGAAGAGGAACACAGAAACCCAACCCGGGAGGCCGTGCGTCCCAGAGTGGGGTCTGAGTGAGCGGCGCGCCACTTACCTGGCTCCACTGCTGGGCCGGGGGCTCGTGAGGAGGCATAGCGTCCCTGAACCGGACCCTGCTGCCCATTAGTGAAGGGAGAGCGGGACGGGACGGCCGTGTGGGAGACGGGGGTTATCGTGCACCGCCGTCCTCGCCCTCTTGGGACTCGGCGGCAAAGGAAAGTGCTCTTTTATTGAAGTTTTGGGTACCACTGGCTGGGTAGCCAGTGGCGGAACAAAAACAAATGGGAACATAAGATTCTCCACCCGGCTCTCCTCCTGCGGTCACCATCTCCTGAAGAGCAGGATCCAAGAGCTCCGGGTCGCCCGTCTCAGGGACGCCGCCTGCTTTGGCACTTCACGGGCTTAGCAGGGGCGGAGGCGGGCTGCGCCGGTTTACTGCGGCCAGCTCCACGCTGCGGCCGTTGTGAAGGCAGGAGGGCGCCCTCGGTGACGAGAAGACAGAGGGGCTGCAGCCGGCGGTGGGGTGCAGACAGCAGCAGACCGCCGGGGCAGGATGTGTCTAAACGTCTCCGTCTGCTTCTGCGTGGCAGAGAACTGTAGGGCAAAGCCCTCCACCACTTCGCCGAATAGGCCTGGAAGATCGGGGAGGTTAGATCGGGGTGAGGATGGGATAGGTGCTAAGTCAGGATGAAGCGATGCTTGTCGGCCTCCCTCATATCTGCCCAGGTCAGCCATAGGTGGCGCTTTTGGACCACCAATGTGGACATCGTCTGGCCCAGGGCCTGCGCCGTGACTTTCGTTGCCCTTAGCGCGAGGTCCGTCGCCGTGCGCAGATCCTGCAGCACACCTGAGTCAGCACCACCCTTGTGCAACTGCTTCAACGCCTTGGCCAGGTGGACTTGCAGGAGGGCCATGGCGAGCAGGGCGGAAGCGGCCTGTCCAGCAGCACTGTAAGCCTTAGCCGTCAGAGCGGACGAGAACTTACAGGCCCTGGACGGAAGGCGTGGACTACCTCTCCAGGCGGCGGCGCTTTGCTGGTAGAGCTGCATGGCAATCGCGCGCTCAACCGGAGGGATGTCCACATACCCTTGGACCGCCCCCCCGTCGAGGGTGGTGAGGACGGAGGAGGCACCAAGTCTGTTTCGGGCAGAAAAAGGTGCCTTCCAAGACTTAGTAACCTCCTCATGCACTTCCGGGAAGAATGGAACCGGAGGCGGCTGCCGACGCCCGGCCTGCTTCCCCAGGAACCAATCATCCAGCCTCGAGCGTTCGGGAGAAGGCGGAGGCCTCCAGTGCAGCCCGACACTCTCGGCGGCCAGTGAAAGCATAGCGGTCAGCTCTGGATCTTACTCGGGCAACGCCACTCTACCTGACTGTGGCAGCGCAGCCGAATCCTCATCTACAGAGCCTAGCTCGCCCTCCGATGCAGCGATCGACATCCGGTCCTCTGCCTGTGTCCCGCACAAGATGCTGGACCCTGCCCTGTCCGAGGACCCAGCACACTCGTCCGGAAACACCAGGTGGTGCGACATGCTTGAGGAATGAGAGGCCCGCGGAGACGTACTCGACGGGGAAGCTCTCACCGTAACCCTCAGGTCTCCCTGACCATGAACCGAAGTAGCCCTCCGAGAACCAGAGGAGCTAGAGCGGGCATGGCAAGGGGATACCCCCCCGTTTAATGAGGAAGTATCTAGACCGCAACACCGCGATGGTCATGTTCCCACACTGAGAACACAACTCATCCATGAGCGCTGCTTCAGCATGCTATAAGCCCAAGCACGAGAGGCAGCGATCATGACCATCAGATGGAGGCAGGAAACGACCACATCCAGAAACGCACGAGCGGGAAGCCATCTTTAAAAAGACGGCCGTCGCTCGTGAAGCTCTTTTAGAAATTGCTCTTTTAGACGGAAAAACACTCTTTTAGAGAGAGCGCTGAAGCACCCAGGGGAGGTCGCTGCGAGACCGCAGAATGGAAGCTGCAGCCCGCCGAGGTTTCAGCAGCCTGGATGGCAACCCCCGCTGATACGCCGTCACACCAACGCCAGCTGTTTCTCTCTCGAACACTCGTGGAGATTCGTCCTGTAGAAGGCTCGGCTCCGAAGCGAAAAGCTGATGTGCGTTTTGCACGCGCTCTCCTTTTATACCCGCACTTGGTGGCGGGGTGCGCGTGGCGAAACACGCACGCCAACTGTCATTGGCTTGTTTAGTTAACACTCGAAGGTGATTGGGCTCTCGGGCGAGATCCCAATTCGTCAGCCACGACTGACGTAACGTCTCCGTTCCCTCCTTCAGGGAACGGGGGTTACACAAGTAACCTAGAACGTGACTGACTGAAAGGGAACTGTTAAGCTGTAATCATTTGTTTAATTGCAATACATTTGATTATTGCTGACAGAAATGTAAATGCTATGTAAGAAGATTAACTTTGTGTTTAGAACAAATATGATTGGTTAGCAGAGCCTTCTAATAATTTTATTATTTGCCCTATTTGTTATGCATACACACATCTGTGTTAAAACCAGACTTAAATGTTTTATATAAATGATATTTTTCTCCTCAGAACAACACTAGAGTGCTTAAACTCAATCATAATGAGCCACAAGCCTAAACTGACATACGGGGGCCAGCATTTTTCACACAGAATCAGAAGATCACTCATGAGACTCAGCGTGAAGCATATCATAGTTCTATAAATAGCTTTGAGCTGGCAAGAAATGCCTATTTCAGGATTGCTGTAATTTATTTTCATCATTGTGAATCAGTAGTGAATCTTTTTTTTCCTGTTAAAAGACCATGTTTACACCTGGTATTAACATCATTCTCAAATAATCCAATCACATGGTGACATTCAGGTGCCAACAGGATGCCAAACATTAAATCAAACCACATTTGAAGGTAGTTGGAAATGCTCATGACCATATTTGCATTTGTAGAAGTGCTAATCTATGCTGCTGCCCCTGATATTACTACTACTACTAATTGTTAATTAATTATCATTAATTTAACATTATTCTTATTATTAGTCAAAATGCATGTGATTTGCATTTGTAGAAGTGCTAATGTGTGCTGCTAAAAATAATATTGTGCTAAGGGGGGTGTTGAATGCTTGAATCTGATCCATAATTTTTTCAGGGAATGCACAGCTAAAGTAGTTCCTGGCAGGTCTTGACCACATCACAGTTCAATATCACTTTGCCAAATGATTTCAGTTATTTCAAAAGTCCTTACAGCCTACAACAGCACAACAACCAAAACCCACAGAAACACTGACCAAAACCAACATATAGATAACAAACAATAGGATAAAATGGAAAAAAAAGAAACAAAAATAAATTATCATCAACAGAATGTATGCTTGCTTTCTCCTGCACATAATTTTACGACTTTATCAATAAAATAGTATTGCAGCTTTGTGGCCACATTATTACCTCAGCTGTGCATTATTTTTTCTAAAACAACAGCCGTTGTCAAGTATTATTATTATTACTGTCATTAATTACTCACCCATAAGGCGTTTAATTAAAAACAGCTTTGACCCTCTGTAGACAGCAATGCAACTGAAATGTTCCTAGGCCCAGAAACGAATTAAGGACGTCTGTAAAATAGTCCATGTGACATCAGTGGTTCAACCGTAATTTCACAAAGCTACGAGAATACTTTTTTGTGCACAAATAAACAAAAATAACAACTTTATTCAACAATTTTTTTCTCTTCCATGTCAGTCTTTGACACCGGTTTACGAGAGTACCATGATGCATGCCTCTAAATAATTAGTTACGAAGTTTTCAATTTTGGGGGAGCTATCCCTGTACATAATAATAATATAATAATAATATAATAGTTGTTATTATTGTTTATTTATTTGTTAGTTTGTTTATCAGTATGCAGTTATACACTATAGTGAGACATGCAATCATGATTTATGAAACCCTCCCATTGCAATCTGATCCCATTTGGTCACAGAGTACACATTCTAGATGAAGTCTAAACAGCAGTATTTCTCAGCTGACCGCTTGTGATTGTATCACTTGAGATGGATGCTAATACCAGGTGCAAATACAACCTAAACTAATTCTGAAGAGACTTGGAGGGAAAATTCCGGTCTGGGACAGTTGAGAGACGGTAAAGTGACTGGAGAAGGATCACAACAACATGCGCACTACCCACTGCACCATGACTCTGACAAATCCTGTCATTTTTCAGCAGACTAAGCAAGCAGCTTGACTTTTTACATTCATTTATTTGACCTTATGTTCAGTGACACACCTGTCTGCTCAGGCATCATAATGTCGATGGGTTAGGGACCCACAGGTAACTCTGCATACTACACTGAACAGCGTGACTAGATCATCGGTGAATAGGTGCACCTGGAAAATGGGATACTGTACTGGTCGTGCCATGGTATCTGCCAGAAGGCTTAGCTTTGCTTATCTGCAGGTTGCACTGCATACACAGAACACACAGTATGAGTTACACTTTCTACTCTCTCACCTCACTCGCTTCAATTATAACTATGCGTGGAACAAGGTAGGGACCCAGCACCTATAGTGCCATGTAACTGGATGAAAGGACTGAATGCTAATCTTAAGCACAGCTATGTGAGAGCAAGTTTATTTTGATTAAAAAATGTGGCTTATATATATGAAGATTTAAGTTACAGAAAGTGCAAGCATATTTCAGCCAGATGTGTGTTATTAGAGGAATAAACTTTAGAAATTCTGCTTCATCACACAGGAATAATTTGACATATATTTTGCATTTGACATATTAATTCAAATAAATGCAACCTAGAGCTTTATTGAGCGTGAGCCTTTTTGTCAAACATTAAACAATCTTATCCTTTGAATGGTAGTGTATGTATATGCTTTTTGGAGATTTGTGGTTAAAAAAAAGAAAGAAAAGGGATAGAAGTACATGGTGAAACAACCATTTGTGTGTGAGCTACGTATTCCTTTAGTGTTCAGTTAATAACTTTTCAAAAGGAGGAGTCGCCGCTTTTTGGCAGACTGCTTTATCACTTTTTATTTTTTTATCTAAAGTAATTTATTAGCCGTTCTGCATCTTGCTGCTGGCCACCAGATCCTCTCAATCAAAGTAATTTGTGGATGGATGCTTGATGGCTTGGCACAGTTGAGGTTTTCTCTTCTATTCAGCATTCATTAGAAATATTAAACACTATTTGTTTGCCCTTGTTGGAATGTTTTTCTCTCTCTAAAACATTTGATTGGAAGGCTAAAACAACTCTTAAGATGTGGATCAGGCCAAATGTGTCTTCTCCTCCATTATCAACACCACAGGAGGGGGAAAATCAGGCCTTTACGATTCTTCTGTTAGAGATGAACTGAAGTCCAGTTGATTTTATTGTGAAGACCGTCAGTGCTGAATTGTTTAGCAGTTCATTATCAGTTCATGCTGTAACTGTAATGTAACCATGTTACACCACATTAAATGTTATTCTCATTTTGACTTAATGCTGAACAGAGTACGTCCACAGACTCTTTTAATGATTGAGCTTAAGAACATATTGTGCCTCATTCGTAAACACTGTCTGTTAGACTGTATAATGTCAGCATTGCTTTGATTTATTTCGAATAAATTAGAATGGTTACAGTCAGTTGAATTTGTTGTTATGGCCTTGATGTATAACATCATGACTAACAGACACAAAAGATGACTAAAACACCTAAACCATAATTATTCATCTGGCAATGGCAGTTGATAAATATTTGTTCTATGTCATTGTGGGGATGTATGGATTTCTGTTGAGTTATTAATGTCTGGTGCCAGACTGAGTGAACTTGGAGGCTTTTGGTGATTATGTGCATTGTTCATAGGACATGAAGAGTTTCGATACTAATCAACACACTATGTTGAAATCTTTATTTATTTATTTTTTTGACCCTTGTTCTTCTTTAGAAATACAGTCACATGCTAGTGTGTTTTCTCTCGCTCTTCCTATATCTAATTTACTTTAATTATGTTCATAAAAGTAGACAGAAGTACAAAAACATCACTTCTAAATAAGCATTTAAACGTATTCCATTATATTATATGAACATTCATATTGTTTGTTTGTTTGCTTTTTCATCTGCAAATATGTGAGTTTCTGCAAAAGTACAACAGATGGAGTCACAATTTAGTATGTCCTTTTATGCCAGAAAATGAGCAAAGTGGCATTGGTAAAATTTACTCTCTTTCAATATTTAATATATCGGAATATATGAATGAGTTCCTCTTCAGGAACTCGAGCTGCGTCAGAAACGCTAGGGGAACGCCCTTCAGCGTGACGGGCTCTGAAACTGCTCGTGCTGTGTACATCAGACCAATTAGATGGGCGAGGAGACGTCAACGGGGGTGACGGCGTGACAAGGAAGATATAAAAGCTACGTGCGGTGAGACAGCGTAAGCTTTTGTCATCCTGGCACGCGCTCTGTGTGGTGTGTCAGTGTCTGATATATGTATGTTGTGAGTTCTTAATTTAGTTTGTCTGTCACGAAATCTTAAACGCAAGACAAACCAGACACTAGGCTGATGGCAGGCCACGTTATAGGTTGTGTGTTCCTCCCTGCCCGCGTTACTTTACGGGTGGGGATACACACAGTTTGTTTGTTGTCTGCTTGAGAGCAAGCACTCAGAGTCAGCTCTCGGGAAAAAAGGGGAGCTGATGTAACGGGTATAACTATTAAGAGAGAATATTATTGTTGTTGCTATTTCATAGTTAATATGTCGTTAGGTCCTGTAGTCTGTTATGATGCAGTACCGAAAGACTCCAGCAGAGGGTGGGGTGAGCATAGAGGGTTAATAACAGGCACACGGGTTCCCTTCCCCCACTCATAATATAGAAGTTGAGGGAAACGCAACAAGTGTTTGTGTTCTGTCTGTTGAAAATATCTATATCCCCCCTTTTCAGGTAATCCCCTCATTATCTTAATAGTGATGTTCAAATGAGTTTGAGTATATCGATGTTCGTATAATTGTTATATGTCTGTATTGTGAAAAAGGGATGAGATTGAGTTGCACATGGCGAAGGTGAATAGTTTTTAATGCTAGGCTATCGTTAGCACATTTCATGCACTGTACTATTAATATATTAAGTGTAAGGGTGTCTAACAAATCGTATGAGGAAAATACAGTATTATGCTGTGTAAGATGAGTTTCCTGTGACGCTATTATCTCTTCACACTTTTTATTCTCATTTTGAGTTTGTATCGTAGATGAGTGAGTGTTAATGGGTCACGTGCTGAATTGTCCATGTTAAATTAGCGCCAGCTTATCACCTCATTAAATTGATAACGTGAAAGTGTTATATTGTGATAACTGAAATGTTATGAGATTGAGATACATTTTAAGTACTTTGAGTATTTGAGTACAGATGACCTGTGAGTACAGCGTATAATGTATAGTCGTACGCTCATTTTGATTTGAGGTAATATGATTTATTTTGCATTTTCTTTATTTTATACAAGTTATTTTGTCACACATACAGATGCAAGCTATCTTGTTTATTGTGTGTACCAGAATAGATATGGTGTTTTATGCCAATTGATGCTCATCTCTTTATTTGTTTTGTCAGCAAGTACAATATGGGTAATTTTGTGTATAAATAGAAGGCAATGATGTTATATGCAAGTTGGTATGCATTTCTTGGTTATTCTGTAAAAATTGAATGGTTCTTTTACACTCATAATACAGAAGTTGAGGGAAACGCAACAAGTGTTCGTGTCTGTCTGTTGAAAATATCTATATGCCCCTTTTTCAGGGAGACAACACTGACGGCCGTTTTGGTAGCGTTTGTTACTTCCTTGCTTCGCTCTCAGAGGGCTCTCTTTGAGGAGAGAGCTTTCACTAGCGTTTCTCGCGGCGCCGGCCCCGCTTTCGCCGAGGCGGAGCGGCGGCTGTGCTCGTGGGTTTCGCGTATGGATCCGGTGGAGGGAATGTAGACGGGGGAGTCCCTATCTTCTTCCTCAACCACCAGATCCAGCACTCTCTCTCTGGGTTTCGTTTTTTTTGGAAGAACAGCGCTGCAGGTAGTACACGTGCCCCCAACGGCGGAGGATTGGCGCGCGACGCCCGCCTGGTTTTTTTTCACTTTCTCGAGGAGCTTGATCGGATGGGGTCGGAGATCCGCAGTTGCACCCAAACACCAGTTACACACAGCATATTATGCTGATTATGTAAGCAACGAATCAATGGGGAGCGGAGCTCGCGCAGTCGGCTCTCTCTCGAAAAAAAACAAAAAACAAAGCCCGCTGTGAAGCACTCCGCTCTCGCCGGGCTGCGATCCGACGGAGTGGTCCGTGCCTGGATCTTGGCGAATTTCCTTCCCGCTGGCTGCTGAGGCACGGCGGCCATGATTTCGTGGGAATCGCATATGATTCTGGTGGAGCGGTTGGAGAGGCTCGTCCTATTCCACACGGTTCCCTAGATCTAGAGAATTCGCGAGGCTGGAAGGCCCGCGCTGCGGGCTTCTTCCCCTCAGTGAGAGCTTGCTGATGCGGCAATTTTTTGAGGAGCTTGATGGGTTGGTGTGATGAGGGATCGCGCGCTGCCGAGGCAAGAGTATATTAGTAGTTCGATTTTCGATGTAAATCTTACTCAAAGACCTATTAAACCATTGTTTGTGGGACTGCATTAATATGAGGAATAAAATGAAGCATTTTTCGACTATGAAAAGGAAGTTAGATACACAGAGGCACTTCGGAAAAAATAAATAAATTTTCTCGAGTGAGAGCACAAGGTTACCTCTCTTCCTCTGAGGAGGTTGAGGCAGTCAGCAATGCACAAAAACAGAAAAAAACAGAGCGTGGCCTCACCTACTCCCCGTGTCGTGACAGTGGGTCGAGGCGACGCTCTAGGTCGGGGGCCTCGACCAAAACAGGGGTTTTCTAAGCCGGATCTTCGGACCGCACTTCAGTCTAAGAGGTCCTCGGCCAAAAAAGTCCTGACGCCACTGGCCCAGGACTCATGAGGGCAGTCCCCTCTGGGGTGCAGCGGGTTACACCGCATTACACGGTGTCCGTCTCGCCTCAGTGCCCTCAGGAGATCGGCTGCTAACCCTGCCGGAGTTACAGGGCGCAGCGGTCTCCCGCGAGCGCCACTCTCAGTCACTGCCCGGCAACGTAGCGGGGCTAAGAGGCTCGCCACCTCCGCGGAGGTCTCTAGACCAGCAGGTTCGGTTGTTCCCTGCCAGTTCGCCGTTACAGTGCACCGAGCTGGTTGCTCGCATTACACCAGAGATCAGTCTCTCGAGACTGATTCCCTTAGTAGACTATTTAGCAATGTGGAAACTACTGCCAAATGTGTCTCAGTGGGTCCTGCACACTGTAGAGAGAGGCTACAGAATCCAGTTTGGTTCTCCCCCGCCTCATTTCAACGGGATTACGCCCCCGCTGGTGGGCCCCGAGCAGGCTCTGGTCATGGAACAAGAAGTAGTTACTCTTTTGAGGAAGGAGGCCATCGAGGTGGTCCCTCTGCACGAGACAGACTCTGGGTTCTATAGCTGTTACTTCATTGTTCCGAAGAAGGATGGTTGGGGGTTGCGTCCCATTTTAGATCTACTTCATATGAACCGCTCAGTCATGCGACTGAAGTTCAGGATGCTAACTCTCAATCAAGTCGTGTCTCAGATCAGGTCCGAGGACTGGTTTGTCACGATCGATCTAAAGGACGCATACTTCCATGTATCCATCCTTCCCACTCACAGGAAGTTCCTGAGGTTTGCTTTCGGGGGCAAAGCGTACCAATATCGTGTTCTTCCTTTCGGCCTTGCACTCTCACCCCGCACTTTTACAAAGTGTGTGGATGCAGCCCTGGCTCCGTTGCAACTCCAGCGCATCCGCATTCTGAACTATATCGACGATTGGTTGATTTTAGCTCAATCAGAGCAGATGGCGGTTCGACATCGATATGTCGTTCTCGCCCACATGAGAGAGCTGTGGTTGAGACTAAACGCCAAGAAGCGTGTGCTTTCTCCATTACAGAGGACCACCTATCTGGGCGTGGTGTGGGATTCGACCACGATGCGGGCACGGTTGTCTCCTGCTCGGGTCGAGTCGATCATCACGGTAGTCAAGAGAGTCAGAGAAGGCCAGTCACTCACTGTCAAGCAGTTTCAGAGACTGCTGGGTCTGATGGCAGCTGCGTCCAACGTGATACCTCTTGGCCTGCTGTACATGAGACCCCTACAGTGGTGGCTCAAGACCAAGGGGTTCTCCCTGAGGGGAAACCCGCTTTGCATGATCAGGGTCATGCGGTGATGCCTACGTGCCTTGGACATGTGGAGGAAACCATGGTTCTTGGCTCAGGGCCCGGTGCTGGGCGCTCCTTGTCGCCGCGTAACGCTAGCAACGGACACGTCCCTCACCATTGGGGTGCGGTCATGAGTGGCCACCCTGCCCGCGGTCTGTGGAGCGGTCGCCATCTCACTTGGCACATCAACTGCCTAGAGATGCTGGCCGTGTTTCAAGCATTGCGCCCAGACTAGAGTCACAGGTGTTGGTGCGGCACCGGACAACACAGCGGGGTCTCTTACAGAACAACCAGGGAGGTCTGCGCTCAGGTTTTGTACAGACTAGGTTACCAGATCCTTGTGTGGTCTCAGGGCAAACTCCTCTCGTTGAGAGCAGTGTACATTCCTGGGCATCTCAAGAAGGGAGCAAGTATCCTGTCGAGGCAGGGGCTGAGGCCCAGGGAATGGATGCTTCACCCCAGGGTGGTGAAGCAGATATCGAGAGTTTTGGCCAGGCAGGTGGACCTGTTTGCGACTCATATGACATCGCACTGTCCTCTCTGGTTCTCCCTCACGTATCCAGCTCATCTGGGGCTGGATGCCATGGTACAGACGGGGCCGCGTCTTGTCTGTAAGCCTTTCCCCCGATCGCTCTGCTACCGGGAGTTCTGGAGAGAGTGCGCCGTGACGGTGGAGCACCGTTCTGGCCGGGCCGAGTATGGTCTCGGACCTGATTTCTCTCCTCGACGGCGCTTCGTGGGAGATTCCCGTCAGGAGAGATCTCCTCTCACAGGGGGAGGGTATGATCATCCACCCCCGCCCGTAGCTGTGGAAGTTGTGGGTGTGGCCCCTGAGGGGCACAACTCATAGCTTCTGGTCTCTCAACCGAGGTTGTTGAGAAAATCCTCCAATCCAGAGGTCTCCCAACAAGGAAACTGTACGCCTTGAAGTGGAAAATTTCCACTTCTTGGTGCGAAGACCGCCAGCTCAACCCAGTTAACTGCCGGGTTGGTCCGTGTGGCGTTGTGCGGGGTTTTCACGGGTTTGCCCCCTCCCTGCAGGTCTAGTGGGGTATGGGCGGCACAACAACCCCCCCACATCACTGGGGCGCCTCCGGGTGACATAGGCAAGTCGGGCCTTCACTAGTGCGTATATTCTTTATTGCCGAAGCTGGTGGCCCGCCTAGTCCGCCTGGACCCACCCGTGTATGATGGCAGCAGACGTACGCCTGTCCTCCGTCCGCGCAGCCTTTGGGGGGAATTTGATGAGCGAACGTACTGATACGGATGACCAGCAGCCAAAGCGATCCTACCAGCAACGGATAGTGTGAGGACCAGGGGAGTAAGGGCTATGCAGCCACACCTCATACCTTACGGGAACGAGATTGAAACCGACTCTGTAGACCTTCTTTTAAGAACATGAACTGTAGGAAATTGACAGTTCTTATAGTTGCTTTTAACATAGCGCACGAGCGATGAGCCCCCTTATAAGCGCAGAGACAGAAGAAGGAACAAATCAGAGTCGACCACAGGAGAGGCCTTGCGACGCCGATGGGAAGCAGCGAGTAGATGGTCCAGCCGCCCGAGATTCCACCTTCCGTCAGGTTACTCTGGCCCTATGCCCTTCCCCGCGCACGTCACACTTCTCCATGGTAATTTCTTCCAGGGAAACCTTTTTGCCGATGTTTTTCAGCTGGTCGCTTTATTCTTAACTCTAGGCACGAGCGTAGCACTGTTTCACGTTTTTTTCCCCCTGTGTCTTGTGTCCCCCCACTACCCACTTTCTTTTTTCTTCCCCCCCCCCCTTTCCCCGTGGGCAGTTCGGTCGTTCCCTGCCGTTCACTGTCTTCGACGACGGAGTTTCTGAGCCGCCACTGTACAATGTTGAAGAGGCACGTCTCAGGCCCTAGCACTCCGTGTACCATATGAAGCACCTAACACTCGGTGGCATACCGGACGGGCAGATACCGGCTAAGCTATAGAGTGCTGCGCTCGCTCTTTGTTTCCCCGACCACGAAATATGTGGAAAATACGGACGGGCGTCACCGGCGACAGCGGAGCGACATTGCCTAGGTCGCGCACATACTGGGATGAGCTGCGGGTGGTATACAAGCCGCAACTGTGCTTCTATAAGTCTTCCAGTGGATGAAACAGACGTGCATGTACGTCGCACAATCTAGTAGGTCTGAATACAAAAAAGCGAGTTTCAGAGCCCGTCACGCTTAAGGGCGTTCCCCTAGCGTTTTCCGACGCAGATCGAGTTCCCGAAGAGGAACGTCTCAGGTTACATATGTAACCTGAGACGTTTCAGCAGCTCTTTAGTACTGTCATCAGTTTTCTGAGTTTTGAAATGCGCCGGTGATTAAAGTTGCAGTGATACCTAAATGTTATAGTAAAAAAAGTTCTTAAAAGTTTTTTTTTTTTTTTTTCTTTTTGCTAGTGCTAGTTTTAGAGAGAGTTGCGCACGTTGGGTGCAGATTAATGAATAGTGAGAAAAGACTCATAATATAATATAATATAATTAATATAATATAATATAATATAATATAGAAACTAACAGTATGGGATTCATTTGTACACAGAACCTTAAATAGTGGAGGTCAATGAAATAATAAATATGCTATTGTTCATTGTTTGTTATATATATATAATATTTTATTTTTTATACATTAATTAATTGATAAATTAAAAAACAATACTATATAGAGAATTATTACAATGTAAATACATTTGATTGATTTTATTACAATATAAATATATTTAAATGCAATTTATTCTCATGATGGCAAAGCTGTAGGTTCAACAAAGTTTCAGCAGCCATATTCCAATATTCATTGTCATGATTTTGAAAATGTTGAAATCAGAAATGTTGATTTAGTGCTCACAAAACATTTCCTATTAGTCAAAATGATTTGAACGTAAAGCTCAAAAGAAGAGCATTTACTTGAAATGGAGATATTTAGTTACATTCTAACTGTCTTGGCCTTGAATAGTGCTGAAAATCCCAGTTTTTAAAGCCGTTGTAACATGCAAAATAATCACCTTTGTGGAGGTACATATAGGCTACAAATGAAGTACGATTTCGCTGTCCAACACAAGTGCCTTGATTGAGCCCGGGTTTCCCGATCACTTACCCCCTACCATTGCTTGATGAAATAGATGGTCCCACCCCCCAAAACCATATATTTTGCTTTATTAGGCTGTTTGGAATGTTGAAATGAACAACAGTGTTTTGATAGTGAGAGTCAGTCAGTGTATACACTCTCCTGGGAAATCAACCTACATATTAAGCTGACTCTATTTATCATCAAAAAATTACATCTTTAATGCAAACACTAGTAAAACCATGCAGCTAATCATAAATATAAGCTACCCACACCTCAAAATGTCAGTGTCTGCAGAATTGTTCATTAAAAGTAGTTCCAACTAATAGTAGGCCAAAAATATGTGATAATCTGTGCCGATTGTGTGTGTTGTGTGTGTGTCCGGTTAGGCCCAGATACAGCAAAGCATCTTACTGCTTCATACCCGTCATCACCACCCCTGACGGCCATTGTTCAGGCCAATCCTCTTTTTGTTTTTTATTAGTTCTGCCACTGCCTCTCATTCACTAACTCCCCGGAGGCTTTTCTCCCTGCATATATGTGTCGAGGCGATAAGGGAATTGGCAATTTTGTTTATGCCGCTAATTATATGATTCCACGGTTGCTGTTCGATGCGTATTGTCCTTGCTTCCTGGTAGTGCTCTGATCTGCTTGCTTCATCTGCTTCTATTTTCATCTACCTCCTCAATCACTCTTGACAGTTGGCCAACACTGAATGGTGACCCTTCCGCCGGTAACGGTACAGTTTTCTCCTTGGAGGGGTGGATGGTGTGCTTGCTCAGGAGACAGGAACAGCTGTGAAGAGCATGCTTTCCCTTCATTATCATTCATTCATTCATTTTTTTTACGTTATTTGCACGTTCTCCTTCGCATATGGAGCCGCGTGTTATTCCTGCTTAAGGAAATTAGGAAGCAATCCTTTATCTTTGACATAACTCTGAACACAAATGCAGTAATTGTCAGACTCTCATGCAGCGACAGAGTGTGAAAGAGGGGGGAGAGATGGATGGATGGAGGGGGTGGAAAGAACTGTGAGAGGGAGGGCAAGCGTGTGTGTGCATATGTGCAAGCGTGTGAGAGAGCGAGAGAGAGAGAGAAAGAGAGCGAGTGCTATGTTCAATACGCAGAGCATCTAGACATTGTGCCGGGTGGGAGAAAAGACAATTAAATCCACAATCCAGAAAAAAAAAATAACTGACTCACGGATTAAACACTATAGGTTTGTGCTCCTTTCCAGTCTCGATGTGGAGTGCGGATTGTGCGTGCAAGTCTGAAAGTTATCTAGGATGTGAGCTCTTGTGGAGGATGAGCTAAGGGATTCTTCGAGGTTTGGAGCGCAGCTGCTGCCTTCAGCCACTGACGGAAGGACCTTGCGCACGAGGAGGAGAGCTGCCTCCGTTTCTCTCTCTCTTTCTCTCTTTTTCCTTTCTCAGTCTCACAGAGACAGGCAGCATCCCTCAGCCCTGGTATTGAAAACAGAAGACGTTCAAGGCGAGAAAAAAGAATAACGGAGAAGAAAAGAACAGGATTATAAAAGCAGGGAGTAATCAAGGGAAATCTGAAGCAAGGACAAAAAGAGTTGAAAATAGATTTGCATCTCAGGCTCTTGTGTTTGTTGTTTTGCGGGGCTAAACTGAAGAGATTTGGGTCGTGCGTTGCTTTGCTTCAGCCAGCCTGTGGAGTATAGGATCACAAATAGCATTTTAAGGTAAGATGTTAGTCAAGTCCGATGTCTTGCATGTGCGAACAAGTGCAATTTAGGTTTGACAGAGCTGATCAGTCTACTGCAGCGACTGCTGAAAAGGAAAATGGGGGGGGGATGTAAGTCAGAGTTGTTTTTGTGAACTATTTACATAAATTGTTCTGTTTAATTAAAGTTGAAGGCTTCTGGAATGGATTGCCTTTTAATCAGTGCTTAGGTCTGGCGCTAAAACCGTGATTTATTCCTTCGCACCTTGGTGGATATCACTGGGATGTTGGGGGACAAAGGGGATAATTACAGTGCGAGATGCTCCTCATTTTGACAGGATCTCCCATTTGTCGGAAATAGAGGTGAGGGGTTGGGAGGAGGGGGTTAAAACCAGCTATATGTCATTTTGAGGGGAAATATTTAAATCTACACCTTAAGATGCTCTCGCAACTTTCAGAGTTGGCGGCTGACCGATTGTTGTCAGTTTTTTCTTTTCCTTGCGCGCAACGTAATTACTTTTCCTGTCACTTCTCCCATGAGTTCAGCCGCGGCACCTTCGCATGAAGCAATTTAGTGGCCGTCTTGTGACCACGTTTGAGAAAGGAGGGGTGTGAAAATGCAAACAGAGATTGAAGGCATGATGGAGGGGGTTTGACAGCCTCATATCTGTTCTGCTGCTTCACGCAACTGAGGCCAGATGGAGAGGGGACAGAATATTATTTTTTTTATTATTATTTATTTATTTCCAGACTGAAGGACAGCCGTTTGGGTTGGGGCGTGAATGTCCCACAGCTCCGTTGAGGAGCGTGTGAGCACTCCCCTGACGGTAGTGAACAAGTGGCCCCCTCCTTTGTAGGAGGGACTGAAATATTCATGATTGCATGCACATCCTGTCTGCCCTGAAATATTTAAAATAATTGAATGATAAATAACCCTGACTGTTGAAACTGGCCCCTCTGTTATCCTGTCCATAGTGATGATTCTCTACACTCGTGTTACCGGTACGCCCATGACTTAGTCTGCAGATAGAAACCGATTTGGCAGTCTGTAAAATGTGAGGAGTTTTCCGAGGAATGATCTGAATCTGACAGAACAATTCTCATTATCTGTCCGTGTGAATGTTGGAGGAGAGAAAGACAGAGATTTTCTCTGTCCGAATGCTTTGGAAATGTGATGAATGATCTGTCTTGTCAGTAATACATGGCTGAATTCAACCGGATTGAGAGAGAAAAAGAAAAGCAGACGGGTGGAGAAAGAAAGCGAGAGTGTGATGATGATGTCTGTGTGTTCTGTCTTTGATGTTTTATTGAGCGCTAACTGGGCAGAGTCGCGCAGTCCTTGGGTCTGCTGGTTTATGTTTGAAGAGGGAGCTCTGAATTTGAGACTGCTGCTGCTTGATTTGCGGTTGCATTTCTTGTACACTCTCAATCATTGACGTGTAGAGTCTAAATTGGAATGTATAAAATCAGATTTTCCATATATATATATAGATTTTTCCAAGTTGTCATTCAAACAATCCTTAAATGTGATTTTTCAAAACATACAGTGCAATGAATATATAAATGGTGTAATTGCTATGCGACAGCAGTAACGTAGTCTGCCTGCCTGCTGTTATGAAACAGGCCTTCGAGGGTCTTGGATGGAAATGAGAATGCACTGGCAGATGTAGTCACAGAAAAAGCCTTTCGCTGCATTGCCAGGATCACTTGTTCCCAGTCTAGCCAGATGCATCAACACACGTGATATCTGAGGAGGTTTGCCACTGCGTGAAGCTGAAGCTCAGCCATGCCTGAAGGTGCTCTCATGTCCATCTCGATAACTTTGTATAAATGTGTTGTTTGATGGTGGAAATGATGGGGTCATGGGATAACAGATGTCCTGTGAACCTGAAAGTGGGAGGCAAGGTGACTGTGATGCACTTTGAACACACAAAGATGCTTTGATCATGTACTTGATTGATTTTCTTTCAAATATAATTTAAAGTCAAAGATGTGCCACTTCGCTTTGGAATTACATGGACTAATGAAAAGGTATTTATTTTCAGTGCACTCATAAACAAGCTTTGACGCTGACTACCATTAAAAACATAATATCTCAGTTGCACTCCTGCGAGACCAGAACAACTTGATTTATGCAGCTAAATGCAGGTAAAAAAATCAGCTACTGCAAATCCAGCCTAAGGTGGTTTTCTGGTCTTATCCAGTTTAAGCTGGTTTAAATGGAGTTTAACTTGGCCATGCCAAGCTGGTATTAGCTGGTTTAGCCAGTAAGACTGGCTGTCAAATTCTCAAAACCCTGTAAAACCATCAAAACATACAATCTTAGTCTGGCTTAATTTAATTTTGGCAGGGTGGACAACACATTGAGAGTGTGCATTCATGTTATGCATGTGTACTGTGCAATATTATGTTATTTTCAGGGTAAAAACGTTAGATCAAAGTTTCTGTTATTCAGACAAAGGTTCATAAATATGACTTTATTTTTACAATACAGTTTGGCAGATGTTTTTTATTTAGGGCAACTTGCAGTATAATGCATGTCAGTTTTATTTATTCCCTAGAAATCAAACTTGTGACCTTGACCTCTACCAATTAAACCAAAAGATACTCCAATTATAATAGCTAGAGTCAGAAAGAGACACCACTAAAGTGGCCTTTGTGGCAACACTGAAAATGGATTTTGTGTTGTTACGTTCATTCCTGTAGCACAAAATAGTAGAGCATAGCGTTAACAACTCCAAGGTCATGGGTTTGATTCCCAGGGAATGGATGAAATGATACCTTAACAGTTTAGGATAAAAGCATCGGCATGGTTGTTGAATGTAAATATTACGAATTGCATTCTGATATATTTCAGAATGCAAAAGTGCATGGTAGAGTTTGTGTAGCTATAAGCATTTGTTTTTGCATTTTCTAAGTGTTGTTTTGGGGTGAAGTTCATTACTTTGTACTTGAAACTGATGTATTGCCTTTGCCATGCAGTTTGTAAAAAAAGCCCAGTTTCCACAGGATGGGGCAACAAAAACATGTGAGTTACTTCAAAGGGGTACCAAAGAGGTTAAAAATACAATCATTCAGTAGTACAAGAGCTCTTGCTACCTGAAAGAGATGATTCAGCCTTTGACTGTCACTATATTTACAGCGAGTCCATTAAGAAATGAAGAAAAAAAATCAATGCTCATTGTTCTGACAACATTTGTTTTCCATATTTTGGAGACTGTGACCTTTAGTGGAGTGACTCTTACCTTCTCACAAGCGAGCTTAGATGACTCTGTCACAGGGCTTCAGATCATTAGTGCACATCAGGGTGATGTTATGTTGGCATGGTCACCACAAAAACAGTCATGCCTCCTCATTGCCGCCAGTCTAAATAACAGAAAAATAAGCTCTGAATTGGGCACTGGCCCCATCTGCCATCTTTTAGTTGCTTGTTGATTTGATCCCTAAGGCAAGTGTCGACCACTGAATGACTGGAGAGATGTATTGCACGTAGACTAATTTTAGCAGGGATCTGGCACTGATGCTCCTCTTTTGATTGTTACATTTACAGCCCTCTGTTTTCTGTCAACATAAACATATTTATCAGTGTATTCATATAACACATCTGGATGGTATATACAGACAGATGGTAGCACTAATCCTCAAGGGTCCCTGAAGTCTGGTGGAAAACAAGCTGGCACTATGCACAGGACGTTAGTTAAGTTCTGCCAGATTTTGCAAACAAAGCATTTCAAAATAACATTAGATGATCCTCTTAATCAGGATTTTCATACTGGTTAAACAGTGGTGGAGCTTAATTCAATCTGTTAATTTCAGTACCTTTAACATTAGAGGTTCTGAACTAGTGGGTGGCAGGTCATAGATAATTAATATATGATTGCCACAGAAATGGCGACAGAAAATATTGTAAATGGAAAAAATATAAATCTTAATTTAATGTATTAATTAGAGATGCAATTATGTATATATATATAATGTATTAAATGGTAATGAAATTTGTTTATGCATTAAACATTTTCAAATATTGGTAAAAATATTAATTCTGTCACAAATGCTTCATTTCAGGGGGCACTACCTAACTAGCTTGAACCGTATTCACAAATGCATTTTTATAAGGATCTGTCACCTAACAGTGTTTGTTTTTGATTTTCTCCTCTTTAGTGCATTGTGGTCAAAACTGTTTATATATATTTCTGTCTTTTTTAGCAAGGTTTGTACAGCACAGTTGTTAACTACTGTTGTTTTTATTGTGTTTTATAAATACTTTGATTGATTGATTTGATTCTTTTTTCTTTTGAATGGGTATGCATAGTTTTTGGAGGTGCAGTTTTTTCACATCCAGTGCTGTACTGGACAAAAAATCGGCCCAGGCATTTTTGGTCCAGGCGCCCCACCACCATATACAGTTATATGGTGATATATAATATATAGATATATATTACTGTTTTTGCTGTATTTTGGATCAAATAAATGCAGGCTTGGTGAGCAGAAGAGACTTCTTTAAAAAGTATAAAAAATATTACTGTTCAAAAACTTTTGACGGTATGTATGTATGTATCACACTCATATCACATATAGTTGTTTTGGATAAGAATAAAACTTCAGGTCCGACAATGTTGTGTCTTTTTAATTTAAATCTAGATTTATTTGCATTGGCCCATGGAAACATCTATGAACACACTTGACTTGACTTGGCCAAAAAAGCGCGGAGGACGAATTTACGTTTTATTAAATAGTGTTTATGCATCAGAGATGTTCACAAGTCTTTAACTAAGGAGTCCGAGTCATGTCTGAAGTCTTTATCGCTGGAGTCTGAGTCAAGTCTCCAGTCTTAGGTCACGAGTCCGAGTCGAGTCTCAAGTCATTTAATGGCTCCCTAAAAAAATCTAATTTCGAATCATCATGTATTGAAATCTTTCTTATTTACGAAGCTGATTTATAGGCTATAGACAAAATGTTCTATGATCTGCTTTATAAAAAAAATTAAAAAAAATAGGTGTTAAGATTATTGTACATCCAGCCTGTTATTTATAAGCTATGTTTTAATCCATTACCATGTTCAAAACAGTTTTTCTGTAATTAAATTCTATAATAAGAGTCCGATGTACCACACAAGGAAATTTGTGACACAGATATTACTAGACCATACAAATAAAGTATCTCTTTATTTCCGAACAAGGTCCGAACATGTATTGCATTTTTACATTTAGATGCATGCGAGGCCATGTGACAGAAAAAATACTGTTTCTGTTCAGGGTTTTCCTCCTGAAATCTATACTATTTTAATATTTTAGCCTACTTAAAAGCATTATCTAAAAACAATGTAGCTACAATAATCAAAACGTTCTCATCTTGAGCAGAAAAGAAAGATAACTAGCAATTTCAAAGTTTAAGTTCTATCCTAGCCATCTAACAACAATTTCCCCAATTATAATGACATGATTATTTTTGTGCAATGTTCTTAGCCTACAGATTAATAATGCTACATGTAGATCAGAAATGTTTTGTCACATCTGGTTTGAATAGTCAGAGTCATAGGTTATAGATATATAGTAAGAAAAATAACTATATTTGCAGCATTGTTGTTTCTCTTGTCGTTAAAATAACTGCAAACACAGCTCTTGAACTTGGTGCCGGCACGCGTCCGGAGAGAGAGAGAGAAAGTGCACGGAGCTGAAAGGGCTTGAATAAAGCGTGTTTGGCTTTTGATAAAAATACTAGAGGATATAGCGCTGAAAGATATTTATCATAAACGACCCTGAGCGCTTCTTACGTGATCCGCTCTGCTGTTTTTACACGCCGTTCACTTAAAATGGTGCCGTGTTACGGCTCGCGGTCCGGATGGATGCCGGGCGGCGGATGCGGTCCGCCTTTTGAATATCAGTTATTTAAGGATAAAAGACTTGAATTCCTTTTAAAATTTCCACGAGTCTGAAGTCTATAAAAATGCGACTGGAGTCCGAGTCACTTAACTCGAGTGCCCATCTCTGTTATTTATTCTACACTCATGGCATGCACACACATTAGGATAGGTTAGATGCCTGCCTCTGCTGCGAGTCCCTATCAAGCACTTTACAGATTCAACTACTCTCCTCTCCTCCTCCTGCCTGGCTCTTTGGCCCGCATCACTCACCGCAGAGCAAGCCTGTTCTTGATAAATCTGTTGTGAAAACGTGGGAAATGCCGACGAGGAAGAAGTTGGGGTGAATCTTTATATAGGCGGAGGAAAATACTTAATCGCTCTGTGTATAGGGCATTGTGATTGGATGGTTTACGCTGTCAATACAGGAGACAAACCAATGTGCCACTGGCTGCTCGCTGTCCGTGCGTGATGTTCCTTAGCAAAAAAAAACAAAAAACTTCTGTCAGCCCCTTAGGTGCGTCGGCCCACCGGGAAAATGCCCGGTATGCCCGATTACCAATCCAGCCCTGCTACATCCATTTAGAATGGTTCGATTTTACATCCTGGTGTTTCAGAAGGGTGGAAAACAAAAACTCTTATTTTAAACTGGGGAGTGAGCTTTGGGGAGTAAACCTTTGAAACGTTGCATATGTTTTGATTTTCCATTTCATGACCCATTTAATACATTGTAATATTTTATTTTAAGGGTGTTACTTCTCTACATTAAACAATTTTGCTATGGTGTTGGGTCTCCTCTTGATGTCTAAGCTAAAATTTGGCCTGAAGCAAACCATTAAGAATTGCCATTTGAAATCACACAGATGCACTGTGATGTATTTGTTTCTTAATGAGAAACCTCTCATGGATAAATTGTGCACTTCACTTCTCTTTCTTTTCCACATTTCTCAGTCTTAGACCTGTATTGCCTCATGCTGTATAATGAAGACCTTAAGAAGTCAAAGAGTCTCAATTAAATGACACAGACAGAGTCTGCCAAGTCTTCCAGGGTCTGTTCCAAACTGAAACATGTTGCCCTTAGCAATGCTAACTTAAGAGGACATCTTCCATCCTGTTTCAGCCCCAGCCCTGTGATGTGCGGGGTGCTTGGGGGAACGGATGGTGTGGTATGACAGGGCTTGATGGTTGTTACACAGCCTGAGAAGAGTGTACTGAAGTGTATAGGGCAATGTCAGCAGGTGCTCAGGGGAACGAATGGACGCCACTGGCTCTGGAGGGATGGATTAGGACCGATAGTGGCTGACAGTGACCCTGACACGCATGTCGCCTTTGCAGTCAACCTTCCATGGAGCTGGTGGACACGGGCCACCTCAAGCTAAAGTGGAGCTGAGTTTTTGAGTCTGGGTTGACATCAAGCATTAGCCAGGGTCATATGGGTGATGTGATGGAGAAGAACGGAAGAATAAGACTGCTGTAAGTGAGGAGAGAAGGGGAGAGAATCTAAGAAGGAGGTCATTCTGCCTCAGGTTCTCCTATGAAGAGAGGCTTCTCGTCTGACCTTCACCTAAGGTCTTTTGCATTCAGTATCATTCTGAGGCAATGTTTCAGAGTTTCTGTACTGTGTTAGGTGACACTATTGTTATTAGGAAGAGAATAAGAAGAAATGCATGCATAGTGCAGTTCTTCCTCCACCATCTTGGAGCTCTACATCTCTTGTTATATTACAGGGAATATCAAGGAATATTACAGGTTCAATTAAGCTCAGTTTACTGCAGTTGTGGAGTAATGTTGATTGACTGACCCACACACACACACCTTAAAAAAATCAAGTTTGAAATATGTCAGTGGGTAAAACTTTTCGAGAATTTAAAAGCATACTGTAAATGTTAAAGCTTATTTAAAAGTGCTAATTTGACTCCTCTATTAAAACATTGACTTAAGTTGTTCTCCATATTTTTTATGATTATTTTAAGGTTTAAGGCTTTGTTGTCTTGGCAGCAAAGTTGTAAATTTGGATAGATTTATACAATTTTGTGGCTCTACTATTGAAATAGTGACTATTTTAATGTTTACAGATTGATCCCATTCACTTCCATTGGGAATGCTTCACTATAAACCACATTTGTTTTTTCTTTGTCCAGAAAATATATTCTAAAAAAAGATATAATAAAGATATTAAAAGATTTGTTTTCTCCAAGCAGATAATCAGAACATGTTTTGTTAATGCTATGTTGGATGGTAGGCGAGGATGCAAACAGACACGGCTGTCTACACCTTCACTGACTTGATAATTACATTTCTATCATGATTCAGAGAGAGAGAGAGAGATTCTCATGGCAGATGCACATTCATGATGTTTGTAACAAGGGCCCAAAATGCAATTAGCTGAAAATGGACCATAAAGCAGCACCCCTCCATGCTTAGATGTAATATTGGCTAATATGCCTAAACTCATCCAATTAACCAATCCATAATGATGTTGTTTGCGATACCAGATGCATTTCATTAATAGGGAAGTAATTATTGACACTAATCATTTGAAACAAATGATGGCAATTGGGACCTTGACATGGTCATTCTCCTGTTGGGCTGAAAGCATAGTACCATAGGCTTGTGGAATTGCCAAGCCGAATACCATTTTATAAAATAGAAATTCTACCAAATAATTGTAAAAAAAATAGCTTGTTGACACAAATTTATATGTAATACCTTATTTTTAAAAGTATTATTATATATATATATTAGTATATAGAGAGAGAGAGAGAAGAGAAGATAGAGAGAGATTGTGCTTTATTTTACTAATGTTTGTAGTAAAAAATATGATTAATGATTTATAGAATTATAATACCCTCTTTGCTCTATGTATTTTTACATCTTGTTTTGACACACTTCGTTTAAACCAAGCTACATTCCATTTTATAAATTTGGTTTTTCCTAGATAATTTTGCAATTATATGGTACTGATATATAAGACAATTGCTTTTAGTATCTATATTATATATATATATATTCTTATATATATATATATATATATAGTGATACTACACTATGTACAGGACAGTGATACTTCCAGTCACATTTTCCGTGTTTGTTCTGTATCTGAACATGTTGAACGGTGTTGAATTAGCAGGGATTATTACAATTCTTATTAGTAACTAAAAATGTAATAAAATTTCATAAGCATGCAAGGGGCAAAGATACATACAGCGTGGGGCATTTCAGTTCTGCAGAAATCAACCGAGCTTTTTGTGGCGCTGTGTGTGCAGATCCGGTGTGGGCTTGGTCAGTGGTTTTGTTTGTATCAGCTGTTGGAGTAGCATGATGACCGTTCTCTCTCTCTTCACCTGCGCCTTCACTACTGTCGGTGAGTGTTTTATTTAGGTTATTGACTGGCTTGTTCTTCAGAGGCTAGAAAACTGCTGCATGTGTTCTATTAGAGCACAAGGCTCATCCATACAGTTAAAAATTTAAGATGAGACATGGCATAGACTAATTGACTAGTCTGGGGATATTAAGTCTTACTCAGCAGAGAAGATTAAGGTGTGGTTACAAATACTGTTTACTGGTGCTAATACAGTAAAGAAGCAGAGTGTATATATTCATATTGTGTGTATATAGTGTATATATTGTGTGTTTGCTACCTCATAAGAATAGTGTCTAGCTTTTAAAACTTAAATTCAATTGAATCCTTTCAATCAACAAGTCTTTCCCTTATCTATTCAGTTATGCACAGCGCAGAGTTCACGTAGGCACTTCAGACGCCACACTCTACTGAGAGTTGTTTAACTAGGGACAAGAGAGGGTGTGTTAAACTTGAAAAATGGCTTGTTGTTGAGAGAAAGCTTTCTTGAGGGAGGTCGTGAAGATGTCACTCCATTCCAGCTCAAGCACTTCCTTCAGAAACACTTATGTTAATGTTTGCAAACCTTGCATTTGAGTTTGTTATTCATAGCAAGAGGTGCATCAGATCAAAAATGTTTCGGATGAATGGAGCAAAATTGGCAGCTGGCAAACCCACATTAGTCCATACGGAACATACAAACCACAGACATCAGTGGGATGCAACAGTGTACTGCATTATCAAAGTGCTGTACACTTTTTCATGATGGAGCATCCTTGCTGTGTTTTAACTTGCTGGATTGCATGCGCTCTCGATGTTAATACGCCATTCGAGAGGCTTGGGAACAAAGCCACAGCATCTAAATGATGACCTTTACCTCAGCTCGAACAAGCAGTGCTCCCATTGTCAACATGTGTAATTTCTACCCTTGGATGCCAGAACAGCATGGAATTATAAATCAATGACGCTGCATTACTCAGGATCCCCGAGCCCCTGGGTCTAGCTGAGGATAGAATACTAGGCGGTGGGGGTCGGACGGAAGAGGATGTGGGGGATATATGGCAGGGAGAGACTTGGTGGGGATGCCACTGTTCTGTCCAGCTCACAAAGCTGCGGTCCGCCACTGGTATAGGCATCCAGAAGGGAGCAGAGGAAGAAAGAAGCTCTTATCGAACTCTTACAGAAAGAGAACGCGTGTGTGTATGGCCATACATTTGTGTGTGTGTGTGTGTGTGTGTGTGGTGTGTGTGTGTGTGTTGCTTTGCAATCTGCTAAATTTTAATAATATATCAGCTTCTTGTCCTCCAAACTAATTTTCCAGTCAGCCATAGCTGTGTATTCTGATAATAATTTTTTGCAACAAATACATTGCAAGAATTTTATTTTACATTTTACCAGTGACATATTTTTTACTTTAGAGCTTGAAATAGATTCATTTTTTGGGCTGTTTACTGCCTTTCACATCACAGCTCAGGTGATTGGTTCAGAAACCCTGAGCAAAGATAGCAACTATCTACAAAGGCAGAGCTGCTTAGATAAATGGGTATGCTAATGGATGGGTTATTTCCAAGAATTATACTGTAGACCTCCTGACCATAGGCGCCGATCCTGTGGGTGCTCAGGGGCTCGAGCACCTATGGAAAAACACGAGTCCCCATTCATTTTAACCAATAAGAAATGGATTGCTGCTTGTACGACTTTATTCTCGTTTTCATAGTTCATTTGGCTTTTGGCAGATCAGTTCTTTTGGCATTCTATTATTAAGAGGGAACGTCTCTTGAAAAGTGTTTCATGAGATTGCAATCTTCATCTCTGGCTTTGTTATTAACTTCTGCGAGCTGGTTGCCAGTCATTTGAATCTCTTGCCTTGGGCTTTCAGTTTTGGCTTTCTCCATTATATCTGCTTTGCACATGCTATACCTTCCCCGATGGCTAGGGGGCTCCTAAAACAGGTAGGGGGCAACACTAATAGTCTATTGTAAACAGTAGGTATTAATTATGGCAATGTAGTGACGCGCAAAACCCTCATAAATGAATGTGGGGATTATTTGTTCTAATATTGCAGTCGCGCGTTTCACTTTCGCAAGTCATGTTGTGTATGCCATTGAGTATGAAATGTCGGAAAAAAAAAAGAAACATAAGTTAATCTAAATCTACACCTACGTATAGCCATTAATACTGAGTATAAGCATGACAATATTAGATACTGTTATTATAATATTGGACTTGTTTGTCGTTCAGTGTGATGATAAACGTAGCCGGTTTATGATTTAGTCGTGGAACATGTGAAAATGTGTGTTATATAATAACGGTTTGGGGGTGGGCTGTTGCTTCGGGTTCGTATTTTCCTCGGAGGTACTTTACCTTATACCGCCCTATATCGACTTCGGCAGAAACATGTTAAAACTTCGTGCATGTTCGGCGGCTATGCTTGCCTCCTGAAACCAAGAGAACGGCCATGCAGGAGTCATTAGTTGTTTTTTCTTAGCCTGATGAGAGGAACACATCTGCAGATTTTGGTCGTCTCAGCTGGGTGTGTACACGGTCGTATTCCTGCTCAAATCATTTGCAATACCTCTGTACATAACAGCTCTGAACACCTTTCTACCTAGGCTAATCCTAAAGAGTGCAGGAATAATCTTTAGGGTAGATTCCATGTCCCGTCCGCCTTTATTTTGCCTCCGATACTTAAACGAGTGCCCGATATCCTGGAGACGGGGGGTGAGCGGCGATTTATTCCCGATCGATACCGTGAAGTGTTTTTCCTCATTTTAAATAAATGTAGAAATTTATACAGGACGTTGTGAACGATATATCCGCTAGATACGCTGTTTGTGGAACTGATAATCATTCTTTCACATCTAATAGATACGGACTACTTCATTATAAAGAAAAATAAAAAAAACAAATAGGAAAAAATTAGGGCCCTATTTAGATTTTTTTGTTTTTTTTTTTTTTTTATTGAATCTAAATCTATGACAAAAATGATCATAAACTAGGTTAGTGGATAATTTGGCAGCAAAAGTTATTCTAGAAAATCAGTGCACAATAATTTTAGAAATCCAAACATTTAGTGAAAAACAATATTTTGTGGGGAACAAATAAATGTGTTGCACTAAATATGGTAAAATGTTGCATATTGCTATTTGTATTATAAAATCCATTCATTAAAACATTCAAGAATGTATTTATATATAAGTATATACAATAAAATTAAAATACATTTATTTTAAATGTATAACATATTTTTTAATAAGGCAACAACATATGATAGATACGGTAGGACAAAACAAATACAGTGCAGCATGAAGTGTTTTTATACAGTCAACCCTCAACGGACACCTTGGCAATTGAATCGCCACTGGCTAGTAAATTTTTTAGTTTACTCACCAGACTAATACTATACTATATCTTAATGCGCATACCATTCGATTAACTGAAAAATAGCACAGATCGCTTGACTGAGAGTGAAACTCTGAAGCGCTCAGTGTTCTGTGGGTGAAAATATATCTGTGCTAAACTTATAATTAGCCTCCATCTCACACACTGGCGAGTAAAATCTAAGATTTTATTAGCCATTGGCTAATATTAGACTCATTTAGTCGCCCAGAGTGAATATTTAGTCACATATGCGAGTGATTTACTCTCAATGTAGAGGTTTGACAGTCTATGAGCACGAAGCGCTTACAATGTGCACACGGTAAGAAGATAAAGTCCTTTTTGCAAAATCACAGACATGTATTTACAAATCAAGTATAATGGGAACACAGAATGATCTCGGAGAGAGCTTTACCGAGCTGACTGCTGTAACCAAACGAGACCAGGGTTTAAAGGCTGAAGGAATGATTGACAGCCACAGCGGAGAAAAGAGTTTTTGTGAACTTTAATGTAAGGACTTAAATATTCACATGTAGCTCACATTAAGCTAGCGTTTGGCTTCAGAAGTAACACAGAATAATTTGCACAATCGAGAGAAAAAAAAATAAATCTCGGATTTGGATCGGCTCTCTCTGACCGATACCCGATCCGAGAAAAATGGCACTATCGGAGGCGATACCCGATATGCATATCGGATCGGCGCATCTCTAGTAAATATCTAAATGCTACTAATATGCACCTTTATGTGGATATATTGTGATATACCCTTAAAAAAACTTGTTTTTCTTGCACATTTCTTTTCATGAGAGTGTATATAAACACCTAAGAAACATTCAGCCATACCCTCTCAGCAGATGACAGCAGGTGAACATCTTAGACCAGGTGGTTGGATACTTAAAACTGCTGAACTTTAATGCATGTGGTGTTCAATCAAAGCTGCTGAATGTATAAGGTTAAGGAAAATCAAATGAGAACATTTCTTGGAGCCAGATTTATCTATGTTTTTCTTTTTCTTTTTCTTTTTCTTTTTTGACACTTTTAGTCAAATGATCTCCTGACAGATGGTACATGCTGTATTGAGATAAACTATTTAGAAAGACTTAAGGTGCAGTCACAATGACTGTTGCTTGGCAAAAATTCTGCAGGCAAAATCCAGTCATTCAAATGGGAATCTGTGCAATTGTGACTTTCACATGAACATGGAAATGTTCCCCACACAGATTTTAGTTTCGCAGTTGGTCAGGTGAATTTGCCACACTGACCAGCAGAAAGTTGTTTGGTTTGAAAGTAACTTCTCTGTGAACAGTTTTTGCACACAAGTTTTGGTAGCCCATATCTACAGGGAGTAATTATATGAACAGCTTCCGTCTTAAACAAAAATAAGCCACAGTCATGCTTGCACAAATTAACTTACATTCTCTCTTTGGCAGTGCAACTAGCTCAGCAGCTTACCCATTTAGATTTGATAGCCTCTAAGATAACTAGAAATTTGATTATTATTATTATTATTTTTTATTATTTCTTACATATTAGCTGTTTTCCGTAATTGTTATATTTTGTGTTGTCAGTGTTTTCTTCTTTTTCCCAATGCTTTTTACCTACCACCTTTTTACTACCTTTCCAACAGAATTGTTTTCCATTTTAACACAATTTAACCTCACTTTTAAAAGTATTTTTGTTACTCTGTAAAACAATTAGTTTGAATATTTCAAGTGCAAAGTCTAACTTGCCCTTGAATATTTATCTCGCCAACTGCAGCCAAATTCTGAGTCATCCTGACTCATACCATCAGTTGCACATACTTACTGGCTGTGCTCCAGTACTGCAGACGCTGTGCAGAACAATTCCTTACTGTATCTGTAAGAACAGAGCTGAAAATATCCCAATCTCCCACCTGGGACCGCAAAGTGCATCAAGCTGCATTTGGCGGATGCTGGAATGGTCCTATATAGTTCCCGAAGGCACCTGTCACTGATTTATGTGAAAATATGGTGCTATCAGTGTACAGTGAAATATGACTAAACAAAGTGAGGCCCCATCCATTACTCCCTGAGAGCGTCCTGCATGCTGCATATTTGATATAAATATATTGTCTTTAAATAATGTGCATTCCTCAACAGGACTTAGCCTCAGCATTTCTCTAGAATATGAGGTGTACCTAAGTTCTGGCAGTCAAATGCCCACTGAGACTCCACTGTCGGCCTTTAAAGAGACCATAACTTATTAATTTCTTCAATGTGCCCACCCTCAGATCAATGGGGACTCAAAAACCATCTACAAAGGCATTTGGCTTTAGGCCATATTTGATCACTTCCTAGTCGCACTCTCTCTCTCTTTTTTTGTCCCAGCCCAAGGAGACTTCATTATCTCCAACTGTTTGTATGCTGTTGTTGAAAGAACAAGAGTGAGGCATTTGAAAAGTGGGGAAAGGGTGGAAAAATCTTTGATGAGACATGAATCTAGACAGATGTTGGTACAAGCTTGTTAGGAGGACTGGAGAGCGATAGAGGGAAATGGAAACAGAGAGAGAGAGCGCTTCGGATTAAGTATTCGTCTTCTCTGTGGGAGCTTGCCAGAAAGTCATGCATAACAATACGAGCAGCCTGCACCCTGATCATATTAGATGGGGCTTAAAAGATGCAGTGAAGTGATCAAGCCTTTGCTTTTTACACTGCTGCATTTGGCACATTGACTGCCGACATCGCATCTGTTGTGACTTACCCGAGCAGGCTAGGAAGAACTGGGTAAATCTCTCAAAAACAAGTCCAGGTCACGCCCACCCCCTAAAATCAAAAGAAATTTTAATGTGCATAAAGGAAACTAAAGCTTATTTTTAACACCATTAAGATGTTGTTTGCATCGTGACATTATTTTCATGACAATTAAGCACATATTTTCCCCTAAATCCTCATTACCAGTTCAATTTTAAAAATGTCTCCGGAGATGCCGCCGTTCTGTTTGATTTTGCTTATTGAATGCAAGAATGTGTCCTTTGTGAATGGCTCATTGTAGAGAAGAATAATGTAGTCTGATACAGTGCTTTGAATTTTGCATAAATTAAATCTGTTGGTACAAACGATACTATCACATATATTTTGAATGTATTTAAATAATGTATTGCATAGTATGTGATTAATAGTAGTAGTAGTTATTTTTTTATTATTTATTATCTGTTCTTCCTCTTAATATGTGTTTAATTGTCATGAAAGCAAGGTCACAATGCAAACAAATATAATGGTCCTAAAAATAGGTTTAATTTCCTTAAAGTAAAATGTAATTTCCTATTTTTCTTTTGATTTGTGGTAAAATGTTACCCGGAGATGTTCTTGACATGTTTTGTTAGATACACCCAAGTGTGAACTTTGATACTCTTTCTCCAGGCATAATTTATGCTTTTAACTTCTTAAAAGTCAGTTAGTCAGCATTCTCTGAAAGCCCAGATGATTGTGTTTTGTATTCAGCTGCAGCGATTGAGATTGACTGTGAAATAAGAACCGTGCCACCCCACACTTTTCCCATACAAGTGAAAAATGGGGAAATATATGTTTCAAATGTTATTTGGGAAAACATGGTGCGATTTGGCCAAGGTAAACTTAAGCTAACAGCAGGGCCATTCTTCGCAGGGAAAAGCACAGATTTCTGTTCTCGCACGCAGTCCTGGGCTGCTTCCTCCTCATTCTTCGCAGCCCCAGATGGCCAGGGCAGATGCCCAAGACTCACCCAGGAAAAGAAGACTCATCCTAACTCAGCTGCTTTTTTGGAAGGGGCCAAGCAGGCCTTCTCTCATTTGGCAAAGTGAGGAGGCGCTGCTGATTGGCACGGCCAAGTCCAACTGCGACTGAAATTGATGGGTGTGGTTGAAGGGCAAGATGGTGCAGCTAAATTTAGATCAAAAGATTGCAGCAAAAACCACATGCAGCAAAAAGAGACGAGTCAGCTCGGTGTCATTCTGCAGAATTAGCATAATTAGACAATGGATCTGGCAGAATCCTCATAGAGGATGTGAATATGTGTCATTATTTCCTTTAAAGCCTTCAGATTTTCATATACACTGCAGTGTTTTTAGGCATCACCATTTAAGATTGTTTGCAGATGCCAATTAAAAACAGCATCAACATAGTGTATGTTGCTGGTGCTGACAAAATATTCAAATTAGACGTTTAAAAATAATAATTGTGGAACTTTCGCCAACAAAGGCTTAATGGCCTGAGCTGGGGTTTTGTGGTTGGTGCATACATTGAGCATATATATATATATACATACATACACACACACACACACACACACACACACAAACTATGTGTTAATCAGGCTGTTAAATGTGCTAATTATTCTTTTTCTTTTTTCCTTTTTTTATGGTCTTATGACAAGCGCCACCTGGAAATTGTTATGCTTCTTTTTATAAATTATTTTCACTATCTCTCTCTCTCTCTCTCTCTCTCTCTCTCTCTCCTTCAATCTCTCTCCCGCTCCCTCCTCATGTCAATTTCATTTAAAGAGTGCCTTTTTTTTTTTGTTTTTATTAAATGATTTTCATCCTCTCTCTCTCGTCCTCTCGCTCTCTCTTCTCCTCTCTCTCCTCTCCTCCCCTCATCTCTCTCTCTCTCTCTCTCTCTCTCTCTCTCTCTGTCTCATCGACCAATAGTTTTAAGAAGTATTTATGCACAAGATCTGTGAATGCACAGCTGTTTGGGGTTGGATCTTTCAGATTAATATTGGGGAGGCCAAGTGAGCAGTCACCCAGGGAGGTGAATTAGGAGGCAAAAAAAGGTTACATTTACTGCCTCATTAGGAGGGGAAGGGATGGGGTGTTCGCCATGGTTAATTGAAGCATCAAGCTCTTGGAACGTGTCTCCCCTCATCTGTCATTCAGCAGGATGAGGATTAAAAAAAACCCCTAGTGTTATCGAATGAGCTTTCATTGAGAGATTCTGGCAGACTTTTAGCCTGACTTCAGACAGGCCAAGAGGAATCACCTCCTCTGTCATGCCAGGAAAGATTCATGACAGAAGCTTTATTTCCCCCTGCAGTAACGAATGTCTACATTTTAGGCCAACCTAAATTTCAATGGCCCTGACCCCAGGTTTTATGTTTTTTGTTTGAAATGTGTTCTCCTTGGTTGGCAGAGGCCCAAGCACCACCAACATATGCTAAGGTCAGGTAACCTTGCACGTACCCATGTGATGGAGGAGGAAAGGGGAAAAAATGCTTTCATTAGCTGCGAACTTGGTCACATTGAGAGCCGAGCAGAGATGGAGGAGAAGATATGGAAGAAGACAGGAAATGCTCTCAGTTCAAAAACAGCATCATAATGACCTTCGTATTTTTATCTTCTTTTGTGTTCCACAGAAGAATGTATGTCATACAGGTTTGCAACGATATGATGGTGAGTAAATGACCAAAATTTAATCTATGGGTAAATTATCTCTTTAATTAATAAAGATGCGTGATGGGTTCTTCCTTAAAAATTATTGACTTAACAGTCTGCTTAGACTTCAAAAAAGCAGCTTGAGTAAATTTTTCAAAGCAAATTCATCTTGAAACAAAATGGCTGAAATCAAATAGAGTGATGGATAATACGTCTGAGCTTGAAGCCTTTGTTCACACTGCACACAAATTAAATTTGGTTTTCAAATCAGATTTGTACTACCGACTGCCTGCACTGTCATTTTGCAAGAGATGAAATCAGATCTGTTTGTTTAGACTGTGTACTGTATGTAGTCAATATCTAGTGCTTCTACATCTGTTGGTATAATAATGATGTAAGTGTCAGCAAGAGACTTTCTCATACAACGGTTGAGAGCTGTCAATGTGGAATTTTTGCCTCTGTTTATGACTATCTTCTCGTTGCTGTTCTGATCTTACAAGGCACATGAGAAAACGTATGAGACTGAGGCATTTTACCCACTCATGCATATACTGTCCATAACCACTGACACATCCACTCATTTACATTTTACTACATAGCGAATGTTGCAGAGTTTACTGTGACCTAAGAGTAAGCGAAAACACATGTATGTTGCACACTTTGTATGACACTGCATGCATCACATCCTGAATGAAAACCAACTACCTGTAATCTAATTTGACCTTTCAAACTTTGTCTGACTTTGTCTTCTAAAAAAATGTATTAAAATAATTATTTTGCAGTAAATGTATTTCAAACCACATAATGATCAGATTGTTAAACATATCTTTAGACTACTCTGCAAATCTATATTGTCAGATACTGTAAAAAAGAATAATCAGATTTTTCTGAATCTTAAGTGCCTGAATTAAAAATTATAATATCTATTACTGTGAAATGCACTTATTAGATGCAGTTTTCTTGTATTTATATTTGTATATTTGTATTATTCAGTTATTAGCATTATTATTATATTTTATTTTCAGTTTAAACATCCTGCAATCCATTCAAACATGCTTTTTAGGAAATTATTTGTTTAAATGCTAAAAGTACACTATTTCCAAATAAATGCATATTTGCTTAAGCATAATTTTGTCATTGGTAGATAAATAAAATTTTTTTAATTAATAATGTATTATTAATATTAATAAAATATATATATTTTAAATTATTTAAAATTATTTGATTTGATTTTCACTTCTACACTTTTACATTGCTTGGATTGCACTTCTTTCAAAAACGTCATATACAAGTGTATCTCAATAAATTAGAATGTCATGGAAAAAGTTCATTTATTTCAGTAATTCAGCTCAAATTGTGAAACTCGTGTATTAAATACATTAAATGCACACAGACTGAAGTAGTTTAAGTCGTTGGTTCTTTTAATTGATGATTTTGGCTCACAATTAACAAAAACCCAGCAATTCACTATCTCAACAAATTATAATACTTCATAAGACCCATAAAAAAAACATTTTTAGTGAATTGATGGCCTTCTGGAAAGTATGTTAATTTACTGTACATGTACTCAATACTTGGTAGGGGCTCCTTTTGCTTTAACTACTGCCTCAATTCGGCGTGGCATGGAGGTGATCAGTTTGATCAGTTTGTGGCACTGCTGAGGTTTGTATGGAAGCCCAGGTTTCTTTGACATTGGCCTTCAGCTCATCTGCATTTTTTGTCTCTTGTTTCTCATTTTCCTCTTGACAATACCCCATTGATTCTCTATGGGGTTCAGGTCAGGCTAGTTTGCAGGCCAATCAAGCACAGTAGTAACACCATGGTCATTTAACCAGCTTTTTGTGCTTTTGGCAGTGTGGGCAGGTGCAAATCCTGCTGGAAAATGAAATCAGCATCTTCAAAAAGCTGGTCAGCAGAAGGAAGCATGAAATGCTCCAAAATTTCTTGGTAAACGGGTGCAGTGACGTTGGTTTTCAAAAAACACAATGGATCAACACCAGCAGATGACATTGTACCCTAAATCATCACAGACTGTGGAAAATTAACACTTGACTTCAAGCAACTTGGGCTATGAGCCTCTCCACCCTTCCTCCAGACTCTAGGACCTTGGTTTTCAAATGAAATACAAAACTTGTTCTCATTTGAAAAGAGGACTTTGGACCACTGGGCAACAGTCCAGTTCTTCTTCTCCTTAGCCCAGGTAAGACGCCTCTGACGTTGTCTGTGGTTCAGGAGAGGCTTAACAAGAGGAATACGACAACTGTAGCCAAATTCCTTCACACGTCTGTGTGTGTGTCTCTTGATGCCTTGACCCCAGCCTCAGTCCTTCCTTGTGAAGTTCCCTCAAATTCTTGAATCGATTTTTGCTTGACAATCCTCATAAGGCTGCGGTTCTCTCGGTTGTTTGTGCATCTTTTTCTTCCACACTTTTTTCCTTCTACTCAACTTTCTGTTAACATGTTTGGTTACAGCACTCTGTGAACAGCCAGTTTATTTGGCAATGAATGTTTGTGGCTTATCTTGTGAAGGGAGTCATTGTTTGTCTTCTGGACAACTGTCAGATCATCAGTCTTCCCCATGATTGTGTACCCTAGTGAACCAAACTGAGAGACCATTTTGAAGGCTCAGGAAACCTTTGCAGGTGTTTTGAGCTGATTAGCATGTCACCATATTCTAATTTGTTGAGATAGTGAATTGGTGGGTTTTTGTTAAATGTGAGCCAAAATCATCACAATTAAAAGAACCAAAGACTTAAACTACTTCAGTCTGTGTGCATTGAATTTATTTAATACACGAGTTTCACAATTTGAGTTGAATTACTGAAAACAAATTTCCACTACATTCTAATTTATTGAGATGCACTTGTATTTGGAAATGTACTGTATTAGGCAATGCATATTTTTGAGTTACTTTTAGTGCTATAACAGACTAGCAGTATGTGGTTATAAACAGAGATAGTTATTTTTTAATCATTATTTTTTTTGTGTAAGATATATAGTAGAGGTGATCCATAATTGTCAAAACTGTTGTGATATACTGTACTTGATCTGCAAACTTTGCAACTTAATTTGGAGAGTAACCTTGACTCACAGATAGCCGTGGTGGAAGTGGATGTTCCATGCTTAGCTTTATCGGTGGCTGAGGCACACACCTAAGACGACAGACCATGCAGTCCACAGAATCCCACTCCTTATCTCTCCCTCTACTGATAAGACTTACGGTTACCTTGGCTCTCTCACAGGTATTTATTCCTCCGATGAAGCTTTTATTGAACAAAGACATTTGTTACAAAAGAATACAAAATAGAATACAAAAAAAAAATGTTAGGCTATCTTTGTCCTGAACAATAGGAATGTAACAAGCCTACTGGAGTGTGCCATTGGATGGGTGACCCTCTTGTTGTGTGCAAAGTTGCACAAAAGCAATGTCAACAACAACAACATTGTTGTTACCATGTTTTCTGGGCACAGTTCTATTTTAACAGTGTGCAGTAGGTGTTGTGTGTAGCAATTGCTCAGCCAAAACACTATAATAGCCTTTTTACAGAGCAAATGTTAGTGAAACTGCACATACAGTATGTACAAAGAAAATTGGTACTGTAGCATCCTGCGGTAAGTCACTTCAGCTACTTTGGGAGGATTTGGGGTTAAGTGCCTTGCTTAAGGGCAGAATGTTGCAACTGGCAAACATGATTAAAACTGGATTGCAGGGTTGTGCACAATTCAGAATTGAAAAATTGCCTCCTTTTCAGTTTGTTTGAGTTTGAAAATATGCAGAGGAGATTGTCTGTTTGTTTGTCTGTCTGTCCTGTCTTTCTTTCAGTCTGTTGGTCGCTCTATCTTTCATTCTGTCTGTTGCTGTCTGTCTGTTACTCTGTCTCTCTCTCTCTGTCTGTTGGTTGCTATATCTGTCTACTTAATCCTCTGCCTATTATGCCGAGTTCACACTGCACGATTTTCAAACTCGTCGGCTCACCATTGTTTTCACACTGCGTGACTATCTGGGGTAGCATTAAGTTGCTGCTGTGTTCGTGATTGTCACTCGCGTGAACGAGCACCGATTTGCCTCCGATTTCGGACATTTGTCGGCGATTTCGCAAAATCTGTCGGCGAGTGAAAAATCGGGCTAAAATCGTGCAGTGTGAACTCGGCATTAGTCACTCTATCTGTCTGCTTGTCGCTCTATCTTTCTATCAGTCGCTCTGTCTATCTGCATGTCGCTCTATCTGTGTATCGGTTGAAAATTATTTATGAACCCAATTAATTTGAATTCAAATGTATTGAATTCAAATTTAATTTGTAATTCTACATCATGTGTGAAACCTGAATGCAAATTCAGGAAAAAAAAATGCCTTTTAATTCTAAAGGAATTGTCAATTTAGTTTTTAATTGCAAACAACTGTTACCCTGTAATTTTTGATAGACTGTACTTTAAAAGCTACAAGCACATTTGCAACAGTCTGTCACACTCTGTAGCAATAAAATGTATTGTGGTATCTAGTATAAAAAAAGTACATTCTCATAGATGAATTGGGAAAAAATGTGGCAAGTCCACATTAAATGCTAATGGCCTCATTCACTGTTGAAAAAATAACTGTGCCAGCACCTCTTCCCCATGTTTGAGAAGAACTCTGGCACCTCACCTGTCACAGGAAGACAAATAGACTCTCAGTACAGGAACAACATATCAGCCATCACACAGTCATCTGACAGTGCTAGGTCACTAAGTGAACAGAAAGAGCTGCGCTAAAGTGGGCAGCTGCCTTTTGTAGCATCCGAGCCAACTGTTTGGAACAGGTTTTTGCCCAAACAGGTTTTTGCCCAGACCGGACATTCAGCAAATCTGTTAACCACATGAGCTCATTACAGCAAGAATTACTGTCTCAGCCAGACAGGAGGTCTCCCGCACATAACAGCACAGCAAAGGTTAAAGTGATGTGTATATAAATGCATGCAAAAACACACACACACAGATAAAGTATTTTTACACCAGTACAAAGCACTTGCAGCCAGAACACGGGAGCGGGATTGTGTAGGCATGTACTTGTAAGGTTTATGACTCACTGGGGCAAATTCTACTGTAATCTCCAGTCTCCAGTTTTGTACATTTTGTTCATATAAATCTTGTAGTATATTTATAGCATATAGCATTGTGTTTCCTGTCAGAAAAATCACAGGCCTGTGTATTTTTTTGGGAGTGTTTTTTTTTTTACATTTACAGTTCTTGCACTGCATGTGTCTGTGATTTATTTATTACTATTATATCATTTTACATTACGAAAATATGTATTTTTTAATTTAATGTTTCTATTTAATATTAGTTAAATTTTTAGTAAGATTACTTATTTTCAGTTAGTTGACAAGGCAACATTTGTATTTTTAAGTTTTCATAATATTTATATATAGTGATAATGTTTTTTTAAAAATGAGCTTGCTAATATGCTTAAAAAGGTTTTTTTGTGTGTGCATTTATGACTCATAGTTCCACCAGGAGTGTTTTTGATGTATGAGGCTTTATGGTGCATCTGGGCCCCAAAACAACAGCATTGAAATGCGCACATGCAAGGCTGTGGTTCAATCGTATTTTTATCTTGAGTTATATTCTTCTGCGCTTTCTTTTTTACACAGTCAGTTGCTGCATCAGTGCACTTGCATTTGCTTGTAAAACATCAGAAGTGTCTGGAGATTTGTACTGTCTCAAAGGAACACAGCACCTAAGTACCCTCCTAATCCCTCTGAGATATACAACTAATTACCCTCATTACATGCAAATAAGCCTGACTGGCAAAACTCAACTTATTGAGATGTGAGGATGCAGCCATTTTAATTGTACACTTATGGCAATGGCTGCATTGTGACATGAAAATACCGATCGTCTTGTAAGGGCTAAAGGTATTTTTATGTGATGCAATATACCATCATCCTTTTCACCTGAGCAAGTTACTCTCCACCTGAGCTAACAAGACATACCAGGTGCTGTGCTAGATGCTAGATAAGAATAACATAATCACATCTGAGGAATGGCTTCTGTGCTATATATAGGAACCACCACAACTTTTTGTCAGACAGACATAACGGAACAACACATCAGATTCTCCTACAAAATTTTTAATCCGCTGCAGTTTCCGTCTGTTTACTCGTACTGTATTTTAAGGCGGGTGAGTTCTGTTATGAAATGTCTTCAGCGGGAGCATAAGTGGCATGATAGATCCTTTTCAAGAGTGCCTTGGTATAAGCCAACCGGATTCTCGGATTTAATGTGCAAAGCGGAACTAAAGCAGTTGCAACACGATCGGACAGTGAGATACCTGCCGTTTATGTTGACACTTAACCAGCCAACATTAAGTAAGTTTGTAAGTCTGACTATGTAATAAAAGCAGTATGGTTTGCAAACTAAATGGGGCACCTTAAAATTGAAGCGGAAACCTCATAAAATATTAAAAATGACTCTGAGGGGAGGAGGTGGAAGACAGCTACTCTTGCTTTCCACTTTCTGGCTTATTGTGTCTTTTATGAGGGGGAAAAAAAGTGTTTTTTAAAATGGTGTGTGAATATAATCTCATCAGGATATGACTGAGCTCAACATAGCTTCCTCATTTGTAGCTGTGCCACAGGCCTACATGTTTAAAGAATATAAAATTGGGTTATTTTTCAACTTCTGGATGCTGATAGCATCCACACACAGAAACAGAGAAGAAAAAAATCCCTTTAAGACATTATTTCTGTCCTAGGTTTGGAAAAATGGGCCAACCGTATATCTTGATGAGTGGCCCAATCCAAGCAGGCATAGAACCTGTTATGGAGAGTGCTAAATAATTAGCCTATCATAATGAGGGCTTTAAGTACCAGGGGCCAGAAAAGATAAATGAGGCCTTTTTGTATTCCAGATCATTTAAAAGAGTGGATAGCCTTTATTGCGCCCTATAGTGAATATCTTTGAGTGTGAGTTTTCTTTTTTCTATCTGCCTTTTTGCAATTTTTATTTATTTAAATTTTTTTGTGGACCTGACATGTCTCTTCTGTTCCTGAAGCTAGAATTTATATTAAAATGTAAAACTTTAAATAGGCCAACAAAATCAATCACAGCAGGATATATTTCAGAGCAAATGCCTGACCTCTCTCATAAAACATGGGTGCAATGAAACACTGTGATTTCCACTTCTTTAATTTCCTTTTCTTTTTTCGTCTTGCCTCTCAAATGTTGCATTAAGAAGTTCTCTAAATCTCATGAATTTAAAAGACAAAATTGACCCAGCAGAGCCATGAATAACCATTCCTCATTATTTTTCAGATGGAAATGTTCCACAAATATCTCGTCCAATCTGTGGATGTACGCTACATAATATATCATAATATTATAGTTTTCTGCAGGTCTCATCTTCTTGTCGTGTGCTAATATGCTTGATGGGTGCTAATGAATTTCCGCCAAGGCAAGAAGATATCATAGCCATGTTTAAGTTTTGATGGAATAGTTCACCAGAAAATTTAAATTCTAACTTTTACATAGAAAAAAAAATAAGAAATGTGGATAGGTTGTTCTTTTCCAGTTAAGTTGGGGAATGGAGAAATTAAGCTTTCAAGCCCAAAAAACGCATCCAAAAGTACCAAGTAGTGCATATGTTCTGAAGCCTTACGTTAATGTTGGATCAAAAACAAGCTTTTTTTGTTTATTTTCATTTAAAATTTAAGTTGATATTCACTGTCAAGCATATTTACACCTGAACAAATCTGAATCTGTGAATCAGATCAACTGATTCCTAGATCTGACTCTCATGAACATGTCAAAGGAAGCGATGGCTGTGAGTTCCTCTTACAAAGCTATTGTATAGCTTCAGAAATCTTTAAATAATGAGTCTACTTTTATAATAATGTTGCAAACATTTTGAATGTGAAAGATCTCAGTCTTTATCTATTTTAATTGCATTTAAATTAACCTATATGTTTTTCAAAAAACATTTTATGAAACTAAAGTAATGTGGGTTTGAAAAATGTGCGTGAGTAAATAATGACAGGTTTTTATTGTTTTCTGGTAAAGTATTCTTGTATTAAAAAAAAAATGTTTAGCCATATTAACTGTTGCATCTTGTCCTAACTAATTAGGTGAAAAATAACTTTTATAAACTTACACTATAACAACAAGTACAGTTCAAATCCAGCATGCCTATAGACATTCTGCTGCTACAACCGCTCTAATTACAAGTATGATGGTGGTGATTTTCCAATGATAAACCCCTCTCATTTTAATATTGAGAATGAACTCAATGATGCACGGAGCAGATGGTCTAGTTTTCAAGTTCTCTCCCTTTCCCCTCTACTCAGACTACGCAAATTTACGCACATGCTTTCAGTGAAAATTACTTTACAAAGCCAGAAAAAAACTCTCATATGGCTGTCCAACCACACCTGGTTAGAAATGTAGAGAGCGAGTTGAAGGAGACCTGTTTTTAGGAGTCCTGTAAAGGCCTAATTAAGAATAACTGTGTGTGTGTTTTTAAACCTTATAGATGCACATTTTTGATGATTCAATGACTCAGCTCAGTGATCTTGGCATGAGTGCTTCCGGAAATGTTATTAAAAATCACCAGCATGGTCCAAATTGCAAAAGGCAAGGAACAACGCTTTCGATGATGCCGTTTTCAGTTAGTGTGCCTCTCGGCAGCGGTACACGGCCTTTCTAATGAGCGTCTGGCTTGGAGATGAGTGGAGCCCTCAAACCTGATTAGTTTTACTCAGCCGCTCAAATAATGCAATCGCTCGTGCAAGATTGCCCCCTCGCTGCCTTGGATATCTAATCTCAGTGTCATGTCACATGCCCATTGAAAGGTTTATGATGCACCCTACAATCCTCCGATGACAGTAATTCATCATACCTTGTCGTAATGCTGTATTCATGAGCCCAATGACATATGGAAATCCAGCACATGTGCATATGTGGGCCGGTCCCCTTTTTAACACCCGATTTAGAGGTTATTTGCCGCCCTGCGCAGTGCTCCCATCTCTCGGGCTTGGAGTTTCCCTGGTGATCTCCGACAAGGACATCTTTTGTACTGTGCCACATCAGATGTGCGTCCCTGAGGTTTCATGCCGACAAAGGTCTCCTCAATACCGCCTTTGTGCTGTGGCATGTAGAGCGTCACTGGCATATGTGCTCTGGACACTGCTGCAGTGTGTTGGAGCCCCAAGAGCCAGAACTTGCGTTACAGAGACTATAGGGACATTTTGGTTCTTGTGGTTGGCAACAACACCTGGGCCCAAAAAATACGAAGTTTAATGGCGCCTTTTGCAGGATTAGTTTATGATTGTGTGTATGTGTTTGTTGGTTGGACCATGTCTCATATTTTGTCAAGAAAAGTTTTTCAAATATAAATAAGCAGCTTTTTGGTAAAATACTTTTTTTTTAATTTTTTTTTTATATATACATATATACAGTATATTTTGAAGATAGTGCCAGAGCAGTGCTATTTTAGTATCACTGAACTACTATTATAGCTTTACTAATATTTTGAATCAGTTTTTATTTTTATATTTCCTTTACATTTTAATTTTAAAGTGGTAATATGTTTTATGTCTATATAGCATTTATTAATCAGTTTTAGATATTTTAGTACATCAAGTTAAACTAAATTAAAAATAAAATTTTATTTTTCTTCAGTTAACATTTATTTTATTTCAAGTGACACATTTGGTAACAGGTCACATTATGGAACACTATTCATAATAAACTAGTTGCTTATTAGCATGAACATTACTACCATACCGACTGTTTATTAGTGCTTAAAAAGGCCAATATTAATGCCTTATTCTGCATGATCGTATTTTAGATCCCTTAATCCCAATACCTAAACATAATTATTACAACAACTGCCTTACTATTAATAAGCAGTGAGAGAGTTTTTTGAGGTAATAGTGAATGTGTTCCCTAATTTATTTAGTTATTCATTCATTTTTAATTTTGGTTTTGGTTATGCCTTTATTTATTTTATGCATTTGGTTATGCCAAGCATGCCTTTGTTATTTTGCATTGCATTTTTGCATGTATTTTTTTTGACAAATAAATAAACATGGAAACAAAATGACCCAGTTACCAGTTTACAATGATACCTAATCCGGCAATCTCCAGCCCAATTTTATCAAAGTTACTGACAGATCCTGGGGCTGAGAGTGGGTGCAAAGACATCAACCTTGTAAAAGGAAAAATAGGGAATGTGCTCAATCTTATAAACCACCTACTCTAAAGCAGCGAGGAGGAACAACAGCGGCGATCCAATTAGCTAGAAATCAGGGCAGCAGCTCAATAAGGGGCTTTGTGTAGGATTGCGGGGCTGTAACACAAGAGTCACCCTAATGGGTCATTGAGAATGACTGATCACTTGATGCCGCATCTTTGGCAGGTGGAGCCCAACAGAGCCCTTTTTATAGATTAGAGAGAGACCATCCATTCCTTCATCCTCTCATCCCCTCCCGGAATGAATATTAAACTGCCCTGAGGTTTCCGAATTGTTCGGAGCTCCTCCTGCTTGGCCTCTTTAGCTTCTCTGGACAGAGAGTTTATTTATATCACCAGGTATGCCTAGCTAATCTCTCTCAGGACAATGTAAGGAGATGGAAAAAACAAGACAAAAACAGAACACAGCACCAGATTTGCAGGTGTAATACATCCTAAAGCTGACTCACAGAAACTCCAGGCCTCTCCGAGAGGAAATGCAATGAGGGGATGAGAGAGAATAAGGGTGGCCATAGAGGCCAGAAAGGAATGAGAGTGTGGTTGGTAATGCCCTAGCCAATCAACATCTGCGGTCTTTTAGAGGTGATTCGGGAACAGGGCCCAGAGTTGCAGGAGGGAGCCAACGTTGGCAGTCCAGGCAGATAGCTAATACTGGTTTCCTTTTTATCCCATCTGGTAATATGTATTCTAGTCAGGGAAAAATCACACTGGATCTACTGTGTGCAAAAAAAAAAAAAAAAAAACACTGTTAAAACCAATTTTCGCTTAAAAAAGAATCCATCACTGTGAGTCCATATAATGCAAGTAGCTTGATCCCTCAAAGTTGACGCTTCAAAAACCATGCAAAACTAATATATTATAGTTTTAATTATAATCAGGTACTTTACATACTTCAGTATGTTAGTGAACATACAAAGTGGACACAAACACACACATAGTTACTACAAAGTGCACTTTTTAGTACTTAAGTGTGTTAATAAACAGTCATGAAAGTAAGTGTACAATAATTTATTTAAGGATATTGTCTGGAAAACTGCTCTATCTGGTAAATTAATACATGTTAAATGTAAATGCACAGAGATTGAATTGACAACGACTAGTAATACACACAATGCTGAAAATGCCATAATTCACATAATGTTCATGACTTTGTTGAGGTGTAGGACTGAGAAGAGGTGGTGTGGATAGATGGAGAGGTGAAGAGGTGAGTGGAGGAGGTAGAAAGATGAAGGAAGAGATATGAGATGTCGGAAGAAAAGAGGGAGGGAGCCAAAGTATAAGGCAGTGAAAGAGTTGAAGAAAAAGCCAGAGGAGATGATATAATAAGAGGTGAGAACACTAACTGGCAGTGTTATGAATCATGGTCTATACTTGAGAGAGGCTGGACAGAGAGTTTAACCTAATGTGAGCTGATCTACAGTGGCTTCAGTCTTTAAAAAAAGGAAAAGAGACAATGTCATTGGTCAGTGTGCCACAGTCAATGTCGTTGCTGTACTCTACTGTTTTGTCTTGGGGCTGTACTATATGTGTGCTAAGTGTGGATTCAACATTCACACTGTCCATTCACTCTGAAACATATTGTGTGATGTGAAGAAAATTCTCCATGCAGACAGAAACGAAAGGCTTCATGAATGTATGCATGTTTGTGTTCCTTTTGAAGTTCCAATATGTGGCATAAAGACAAACAAACAGCAATTTCAAGAAATCTTCATTTACTTTTTATAATAGTATACTTGTACAGTATGTCTGTAATGTTTAGCAATCGCTATCACACAGTAGTATTGTTTTGAGAGCTAAAGGTTAAAGGTTTTAAAATCGGTTGAGAAAGATTTTAAACCTAAATTTTGGTGACCAAAGTAGTTAAATTAAGCCAAACTATATGTTTTATATGTGTAAAATCTATTTTATAGCCTTCTCTTTTCTATCTTTCCTTATCTCTCTCCTCATATGTATTTATAGAAACTGATATTAACAAGCCATACTGCTCTCTCTTTGTTAAATATTATGAGCCAGAGGTCCCTGTGGAAGGGATAGCAGATGAGAATAGCTGAGATATTCTTTCATAGGGCTCTGGTATCCTCTTCAGGCCCCTGACCTTGAGAGGATGGAGAGGTAGCAGAGTACTCTTCACTTTCATGGCCTAGTCATTCTACACCTGGAGGGAATCAATAGACAGCAGCTAGCAATGGTAAACTCTAACATCAGCTCTCTCCGGCTATACTGCTGGTATATGTGCGGGTTACATACTAAAAGAGTGACAGTTTGACTGTTGTTTGTATTCAACTGTCTGGACTCCAAATCAGCTTTTTCTTCAGTCTTGCTTATGATAGTCTGAAAGTGCAAAGTTGTCATATAAGCAGCCTGAACAATAACAGTATAGTTTGCCTTACAGTAGCAGCCAATGTGAGACACTCTGGTTAGTCTAGCAACCTATGTTCTTGATTCGTGTTGGAATTGTTAGGGGAATTTGAAAATAATGAGAACCAGAACCCTTTAGTAGAGGCTAATCTTTTAACTTAATTCCTTAATGGTTATTTAATCACTAAGGTAGATCCAGAATAACAATCAAACCGCACTGAAGCACTGTAACAAGTACGCTTGTGCTCTGCCTATAGATGCTACACGTGTTAAATGACCCTTATTTTTTATTGTTAATGCATGTATAATAAAATGTTTTAATTTATCTATTAAATATGTATGCATTACATTTAGATATAAAATCCATTTTGAATCTATGCATTTTGTTGCATTTTGTTTGTCTTTTGGCTATACTTTGAGTATTTTTAAGTTTACCGTTTGACCGAATTCCCTTCCATAGTAAGCACCTCACTGTAATAATTGTTTGAGTAATCAACATTATGCTACAAATACTGTTCATTAAAATTAACATTCCTAATAATTTCCTAATCAAGTCAAGTCACCTTTATTTATATAGCGTTTTTAACAATACAGATTGTGTCAAAGCAACTGAACAGCATTAATTAGGAAAATAGTGTCAATAATGCAAAATGACAATAGTAAACACTCATTTTTCAGTAAAGGCAGAACCACCCAAACCCAAACACAACCCACACAATTCATCATTGAATTCAGTGCTGTCATCATCCAGCTCAGTTCAGTTTAAATAGTATCTTTGCAATCATTTGCAATCAAGTCAACGATATCGCTGGAAATTAAGTGTCCCCAACTAAGCAAGCCAGAGGCGACAGCGGCAAGGAACCAAAACTCCATCGGTGACAGAATGGAGAAAAAAATCTTGGGAGAAACCAGGCTCAGTCGGGGGGCCAGTTCTCCTCTGACCAGACAAAACCAGCAGTTCAATTCCAGGCTGCAGCAAAGTCACATTGTGCAGAGGACTCATCTGGTTCCTGTGGTCTTGTCCCGGTGGTCGTCTGAGACAAGGTCTTTACAGGGGATCTGTATCTGGGGCTCATCTAGTTGTCCTGGTCTCCGCTGTCTTTCAGGGCTGTGGAGGTCCTTTCTAGGTGCTGATCCACCATCTGGTCAGAATACATACGTCACTGCAGTGACCATCTGATCTGGATACAGACTGGATCTGGTGGCTACGGTGACCTCGGAATAAGAGAGAAACAGACTAATATTAGCGTAGATGCCATTCTTCTAACAATGTAGCAAGTACATCGGGTGTTATGAGAAGTGTTCCCGGTTCCGGTTGACCTAATTAATGCAGCCTAAAAATCTTTAACGGATTTGAATATTAGAAACGTATTAGTGTGTTATGTGTAAGCCAGGTTAAAGAGATGGGTCTTTAATCTAGATTTAAACTGCAAGAGTGTGTCTGCCTCCCGAACAATGTTAGGTAGGTTATTCCAGAGTTTGGGTGCTAAATAGTCAAGTTTATTTGTACAGCGCTTTCACCATAAAATCATTGCCCCCCCCCCCAACAATCAACTTTAGAGCAATTAAGTTTACCTATTTAGTGGTAGCTTATCAGTGGTGACTGTCAGTCAATGTACATATGGCAGAAATGTACGGAAAAATCAATTTAAGACGTAATAAAACAGACGAGGAACACTATTAACAGCAATTATTATATATGCAATCGAACTTATAAGCAAAAGTTTTTTTTTTTTCTTTTTTTTTTTTCTTTTTTTTTTTTGTTTTTTAAATTTTTTTTTTTTTTTTTTTTTTTTTTTTTTTACTTTTCTTTTTTTTTTTTTTCTTTTTTTTTTTTTTTTTTTTTATTAAAACTTTTTTTCTTTTGGTAGTTCTGTATGTGGTTTCAGGGTTGCATCATCTGAGGTCCTCTGAGGGGTTGGTATCATCTCTTCTCAGGTGTTCTGGATCCAGACTGAAGCTTGTGTCAATCCCGTGGCAAAAAACAGGGTTAAACTTTATTTTGATAGTCCACTTTAGACATTCTACTAATTATAAGTAACTTTGTAACTACATGTCAACTACATGTCAACTAATTCTCATTAATCTAGATTTAAACAGAGAGAGTGTGTCTGAACCCCGAACGTTATCAGGAAGGCTATTCCAGAGTTTGGGAGCCAAATGCGAAAAAGCTCTACCTCCTTTAGTGGACTTTGCTATCCTAGGTACTACCAAAAGTCCAGAGTTTTGCGACCTTAGGGAACGTAATGGATTGTAGCATGGTAGAAGACTAGTTAGGTACGCAGGAGCTAACCCATTAAGGGCCGTATAGGCAAGTAATAATATTTTGTAACTGATACGGAACTTAATAATCAATCAAGTCACCAGATTGTGGTGCATAATTCCATTTTATTTACTTCCCAGCACCAAATTTAGCACTTGGCAAGTGTTAATTGTGGAGCTTTCCTGTAGACAAACCCTGCCTTAACATATGTACTGTATGCATGTGATTTAGGGGTGCAGTTGCTGACAGTAAGTTTAAAACATAATGTTTTCTTGGCAAGAGTGGAAGGAACGGCCCATGTGTTTTAGCAGCGAGTAACTGGGTTCTGCCCCTGTAGTTCTGCAGAACCGTAAATAACAGGCAGCAGACGGCCAACGGACAATGGGAAACTGAAGACAATGGGTTGGGGAAGAGGCTGAGAGCTTCAATAAGAAACAGACAGTTTTGCTGTCGCTAAGACAAAAAGAGGCGAGTGGCCATTTGTTGTTAGAGAACAGAGGGGGGATTGTGGAAGAATTGTAGCATGACATTGGGAGAACAAAAAAGGCAAATACTGCAGAAAGGAGATAAGCCGTAACTGTGGAAAAGGTGTGAAAGAATATATTTTTAAAAATTAGATGCTTTTTCCCCCTAAGGGAAAGTAGATTAGGGAAATGTGTTCCCTATTACCCCCATGCTATTTCTGTGAAACTTTGACTGATCTCTTCGTAAATTAGCAGCCGCTGATGAGCATTGAATCACAATGAAATGAGCAAGCTCAGCACTAAAATATTGCTTAACCAAAAGTCCACAACTCAAGCAGTTGTTGTTCTGATAACCTGAAAGCTTGAACCTTCTCTTTGCTTCGTCTTCCCAACATTTATCATCCTCCTTTCTCTTTCCATTCTCCGCGGTAACCTGATAATATATTCTCTATGTTTTCTTGAGGAAATAAGACACACCCAATTGTTCTTCTCAAATCCTCAATTTTTTTAATGTTCAGTTGTCTCACTCAGGGAAGAGGAATAGTGCAAGGGTGGCTTGCCCTCCCTGTGGGGAGAAATTGAATTAATATGTTTTGTCCTGCCCTTACACAAAGACCTCTGATTCAGCTCACAAGAGGTCTCTGGATAATTCAAAAGATCCAACCAGGTGTGTTAGACAGCAGCTGAGACACGTTTTTGGGGAGCCGGTATGCTTTGAAATGAGTCTGTTGCGAATGACTCAGCCACATAATTCTCGCATAAGCTGCACCCCAGTGATTCATGGGAATGCACAAACAAGCAGTAATTGAAATAGACCTTTGACTGCGAATGAATAAACATTGATTATAAATGAGAACGTGAAGCACAATCATTTCATGAAACTAGGGAAAGCTTGCTTGCTCAGAACAGATGAACAAACTTGTATTTTGTTTGAGGTATTTACAATAATCTACACTCGAAACATCCTTGAAAGATCTTCAAAGGATCAAAAGATGTTGGTTATGCATTTGTTTTGCATGATAGATATATTAAAGAGATATTTCACCCAAACATGAAAATTCTATAATCATTTACTTACCCTTGTGTCGTTCCAAACCTGTAGGATTTAGTTTGCTCTCCAAAACTCAAAAGAAGATATTTTGAAAGGTAAAAAAATTTCATTTTGGGATGCTATATCACTTTAATGGAGCCTAAGTGTGCCACTGACAAGGAGTTTGTTCTTGACGCTGAGCTGGTATCAATGACTAGGGGGGCAAAAATTCTGGGACTTCAAGCAAAAAGTTTTTGGCAAGATTGTTGGTCGAATTCAAGCAATAGTCTCTGATACTTTGTGCCGAGTTGTCTGGTTTCTGTTGGGGACTCACTTAATTATACATCTCTGCTCTTATTGTAACTACAGATCACTAATCAGCTCTTACATAAACGTCCTGTTAAATTCGTTGTTGACAGGAAGCTGTTAGCACTTATATATTGTACTTTGGTGTTTATCAGTACAATCTACGTAAAACCAACTAGAGCCAACTTGACTCTTCAATTAGCACCAGGCAAATAATTACAGATTTTGTAAATGCAAGAGATTTGCCAATAACAATGAACAAAAGTCCACTACAAACATCCATTAAAGCGTATTATTTTTGCTGAGATGATTTGTCTACAGGAGCATAAGCATTTCATCTATCTTTTATCTTTTAAATTTTTCAGCAAACTCCTTGTTAACCAGAACCTGTTAGCATTTATATAACATTGCAGTAAGTCTATAATGAATACTTTCTTCTGTGGAACAAAAAAGAAAATAATTAGAAAAATGGGTAACACTTCATTTCGATAGTCCACTTTAGACATTTTACTAACAGTAAGTAACTTTGCAACTACATGTCAACTAGCAGTCATTAGAGTATTAGTAGACTATCTACTTAATATCTTCTAACACTTTATTTTGATGGGTCAACAACATACAACATACTGACTATCAGAAACTTTGCAAGTATATGTCAACTTATTCTACTAACCCTAAACCTACCCTAACAGTCTACTCTGAGAGATAGTAGACATGTAGTTGCAAATTAATTAGAATTTGTTGACATGTAGTTGACATGCAGTTACAAAATTACTTATAGTTAGTAGAATGTCTAAAGTGGACTATCGAAATAAAGTGTAACCGAAAAATGTGTTTTTGTCAATATAATGAAAGTCAATGTTTGAACCCCAACATAATATGAACAGTAATGCTAATCAATCTTTCAGGACATTTCAGTTTTAGACAAACACATATAGTTCCACTATGAAGAGCCATGCAATTTCTTATTTATTTTTCTATGAAGTTTGTTTGTTTATACAGTTTTTGTTTTAGTCATAGTTTTTGACTTTCAACATTAATATTATTTATATTTAGAGAGAAATTTACTCATTTACTCATTAACTCTAGCCATTATTATTTCAAAATATCATAATGTTCCACATAAGAAAGTAACGCATACTAATTTGGAACGACACTGAGATTTTTGGGTGAACTATACCTTTGAAAGGAAGTTTATAAAATGGCATGCATTATCTGTACATAGTCATCATATTAAAGCGCTTACGCCGTAATCATAGTAGTCGTAATCATGCTAGTGGCTTGTACCTTGCAGAAAGCTTGCTGCACTTTATCCCCAGTCTTTCAGAAAGCTTCATTAGACCCCATCATGTCCCTGCAGAGGAAGTGGCTTTTATCTGAGAGGAATTGCAGTGGCACGTTGCAGAATCAGAGAAGCATGAATGTACACATGGAGTGGTGTGCGCAAGCTTATGAGGAACAGCAGGTAAGCAACTGTACAGCCTCTGCATTGCAACACTGGGCTCAAGCTCATGTTTAATTCAGGAACCCCTATAAGGGTACACAGGAGGGCCTAAGTGCACACATATATATCATCACTTCCATTTTGTTGCATATGCTCTGTTTATTTTTGGGTCACTGACTAGAACAAGTCCAAACATGATAACAGGAGCAGGATTGTGTCATTGTAGCATGCGATGATTGCAGGTGCCTAACCAAAAATGCTGTTATTTTCCCTATGGGACAGGCGATAATGTTTTTTGTATAATGCAGAAATGTAGGTATGAGTCACGATAGCGCCTCGGGTTGAGCGCCTTATGGCTCCGGTGATTTCCAATCTGCCTTTTTGACGTTGAATGAAGATCGGAAATAAGGATGATGGGAAGGAGAAAAGGCGAGATATCCGATGGCTTATCAGCTCACCTGTGTCTTATCAGTGCCCCTTTTACAGCTTGCTGCATTTCATGCAGATCTCGTTGTGAGGCGAATCACATCTTTCCACTTTCCTGGACGTGATTGGCATTCATGTTGCCTGTCTTCCTCTGCCTGGATTGGGTCTGGGAATGTGTAATCCTGAAACGTGAATGCCTCAGAGTAGAACAGATTAACCTATAACTGAGACCCAAGACTATCAGGCTATGCTTCATTCCTAATTTCTCGAAGAATTAGCATGCAAATATCTTATCCTTTGAAACAGAATGGGCCCAGAGTAAATGAGCATGTGTCATCATGAGATTGTGCCATGTTGTGATTACCAATACAGGTTTTCTCAACTGATTTTACATATTTCAGGAAATTCAGTGGCGTCCAAAATTATTTACATAATCTATTTTGTATATTTTTAACAAAAGAAAAAAAAACATTGGTTTTAGACAAACATGTATAGACTAATTTCCACAATGGCAATCCATACAATGTATTATTATTATTATATGCATTGTTAATTTAGTAAAATTAGTTGTTTTTTGTCATAGTTTTGGTCTTTCAACAAAATATTATTTAAATTTAGACAATAATTCCTCACATATTCATTAATTTCAGTTTTACCATTTAAATAAAATGGCATCTAATTTTAGTTATTATAGTTGACAAGAAGGGCAAAATAAAACCAAATATCTTAGTAAATTATGTTCATATTTTATATACAATCGGGACTGAATATAAAACCACATATTAAATCTGATTATTTTTATTTATTATTTTTATGATTTTTTTTGAAATTAATTGTTTTTGAAAATACCATTTCCAAGAGGTGGTACCAAACAGGGAACAAAACCAATGTGAAAACTGTGTATAGTGAACACATAACCTTTGTTTCTATGTGTATGTACAGTATCTGATTCATTTCATATAAACTATATACTGTATATGATATAAGAAATAAATTATAATAATATAAATTAATAAGATTCTAAATGCATTGATGAATTGTATGTCAAGTTGGGCAATCTCGACTTGATTGGATTATTTTAAAAATCAAGAATATCTTTAGTTTGCCACACTATGCCTTTATATCTCTGAGAGCCTATTCGATTGTTTGGAGTAGAGTTACTTTGTCATAGAGGTAGCGGTCAAACACTTTCCATCTCCAAGTGGAGAAGAAATGGATTCAGAAATGGAGAGTGTGGTGGAAAGTGATTATACTATAAACCACTCACGCACTTCGACTGCATGGTGAAATTGGACATTGTCCTAAACCCAAGAAACCCTTTGCTTCGGATTGTTCCTGTGGAAATAGGATGAGGATTGTAAAATAAATGAGTCTTGCTATTGTAAGGCTCCATGACAGCACAGATGGTGATGCTGGATCCTTGTTGACCATGTTTAGTAGCTCTCATTTAGAAACCATAACTCATTACATAGTCAATTAGAGTGACTCTCATTTTTGAGGCTCTTCTCTTCTTGCTACAGCTTATTTCTTCTTGTAAACCATCTCCTCTTGCTCTTTCATCAACTCTTTAAATGCCTTCTCCTCCTCTTCTTACATCCTCTATTTCTCTCCTATCATCTCTTTTCAGCTCCTCCACCCTTCCCCACTCCTTTTTATCTCTTCCTCCTGTTCGTTCTCCTCTCTCTACCCACTCCACCTCTTCTCAGTCCTACACCTCTTCTTTTTCTCCTCACTCTTTCTCCAGGGTCCTCATTATTTCTGTGCTCTAAGTTTTCTCACATTTTATACATGGCAAAGTCATGACAGTTGAGTGAACTTTTTGGGGGTAAATTCCACTTTCTTTTCTGTGAGTCATACTAACACTGCAGATGTAAATGTGATGACATTTGACAACATGCAACATGAATTTAAAATGTGGCTTTATTTTTCTTGTCAGTGTTAAAGGGAAAGTCCTGGAAATTATAATTATGTCAGTATTTTCGCAACCACATGTCGATCTAAACCTACGCTAATGTTAAGAAGTTTGGGGTCAGTAGTTGTTTTTGTCTTTTTTTGGGGGGGGGGGACTCTTATTCTCACGATAGCTGCATTTTTATTAAAAAAGTACAGTAAAAACACGAGCATTGTGAAATACTATTGCAAATTAAAATAGCTATTTTCTGTTTTAGAGATTTTTTTCAGTTCTTGGTCCCCAACGTTATCTTCTTTTAAATCATCTCTTAAAACATATCTTTTTTCTCAGGCTTTTGCTTAACTTGAAAATACTTTTTTGTTTTGTTTCTGTTTGTTTCTTTTGTTTGGTGATGTTTTGCATTACTTATTGTATTATTTAATTATTTCAAATTTTATATTGTCTTAATGTTTTTGTTAGTTGATATTTCTGATGGTTTGGCTGTGCAGCACCTTGGTCAGCACTCGTTGCTTTCAAGGTGCTATATAAATAAACTTAGACCTTGAACATATTTTAAAATGTAATTTATTCCTGTGATGGCAAAGGTGAATTTCATCAGCCATGACTCCCGTCTTCAGGGTCACATGATCCTTCAAAAGCGTTAGATAGCTGATGGCGCTCTAGACACATGTCTTAGTATTACCAATCTTGAAAATGCTTAATATGTTTGTAGAAACAGCAAAACTTATTTTTAATTGTTTCGTTTGATGAAAAGAAATTTCAAATTATTCAAAAAAAATTTTTTATTTACTTTTAGTCTGTACTGTCACTTGTGATAAATGTAAAGCATCCTTTCTTAATAAAAAAATATAAATTTATTTCAAATAAATAAATAAGCACAGTAAATAATCTTCCTGATCCCAAACTTTTGAATGGTGGCGTATTTGACTTTTGACATTTTGAGAGAAGGGGGAAAAACAGTCTCAGTGGGTTCTATAGTTGTTTTGGACTCCACTGATTTTTGACTACATGGACTAAAAAAAATCTTCCAAATATCATCTGTCGCAGATGAAAGAAAGAACATCATCCAGGTGAGTAAATGATGACAGAATTTTCATTAATTTTCAAGAATTTTTCGGCTGAGCTGTTACTTTAACTGCTATGAAAGAATCTTGGATTGGAGAAGTTTGCTGACCTTGAATTGGAGAAATGTGCAAAATCATCTGAGGAAAAACTGTAAATGTGTACCTGTCACACTGAATAGAGAGGATCGTTGCTCTCAACACTCTGTGTTAACAGTAACGTAATTTTCATGTATCGTATTTCGGCCTGTGGTTTCTAGAGGACAAACTAAAGTACGGGAGCAGAAGCAGTTAACCAAAGTAATTGAAACCATGCAAAAAAAGGTGATGAACAGAAAATGTGAAACTTGAAGCTATAATTTGTCTAAATGAGCTATCTGAGAATACAGTAAAAGCACTTAGCGTTCACGGAACGTGGGAGGCTATATGCATTTGTGTGTGTCTATTAGGAAAGTCGATTTTATTGCACAAATCAAAAAACAAAAGCAGTGCAAATCCAATGGTGTTGACAGTGACTGTACATTAATGTGCTTATACAGGCAGATTGTATGGTTGCTGTGGGTGCATTTAATTCCAGGAAACAGCCCATAAGCTTCCTTTCTGGCTCCACTTCCTCCACAGAAAAAAAGGCCTCAGCTTCTTTAATAATTCATTATTGCTTATCCGGTAAAAAATGCCTCATCAAACTCACACAAACCCGAGCAAAGACACTGGATTGGATATTCTTAAATTAATCATTAGCTTGACAACATCAAACACGTATTGTATGACAAAAGAAAAATTAGGAAATAGGCTTGTGGATGAAATAGTTTCAGATTTCTGGATACTCGCAGCACGACAGAGGAATGCATATCGCGTATATGCTGGGTGTGTATAAATATGGACTAGCGATATGCTAACATGTGGTGGCTGTGCTTGAAAAAGATCAGCACAGGGTCTTCAGGATGATTCATGAGTTTGTTTCTTGTGTTTTGTTGTTGTTGCAGTGATTTATTGCCTGTTTAAAACCCCATATCTTGTGATGCCATATCGAGACACAGCTTCGTCCTCTGCTTGACAGATTATGTCTGTGACGACCGCACTCACAGACACACATGACGGCGTGTTGTTCCTTCGGAAGCACAGAAATGAAATGCTTATCGTGCTGCTGCAGGCCAATCATCAGCAAAAATACTGAGCTTTAATGAGTGTTTGCAGTGGACTTTGTTTATTGTTTAGCGGCTAATCTCTTGCCTTTACAAATACTTATTTGTAGTTATTGGTCTGGTGCTAATTGAATAGTTGGGTTGACTCTAGTTGGTTTTGTGTAGATTGTGTAGATTAGAATGCTAAACAAATGGCTTAAACCTGTCTAAAATGATTTTCTGGTCTCCTAGACTTATCAGGCTGATCTGATTTGCTGGTTTTAGAAGGGTTTTGGGTACCGGTCAGCTGGCTGACCAGATAAAACAAGGAGACCAGCTAGACCAGTTTAAAATGCCTAATATTAGAAAACCAGATTACTATGCTTAAACTTTATTTTAGAAGTAGCATGCCAGGTTCCAGAGATCTCACCGTTCTAGAAAAACCTGGATATACCAGAGAATTTCAAAACGTGATTTTGTGGTTTGGGAAAATAATAGAAGTTTTGGAATGTTTTTGTTTTTCATAGTCACACCCACTTCTAAAGTGTTTTGTCAGCTAGAAATTACTTTTTATATCTGCGATCTCCATGAAATATTCTCGTTTTCACACATGAATAAAAAAGTAATGGACAAATAATATAAATTTATTGGCAAAGTACAGGATCCCTGAGGTTGTCTTTGTTATAATGTAATAAAATGTGATTGATATGTTTAGGTAATATGTTAATCAAAATTTTAGAGACATTATTGTGTTTCACTCATTAAGTGTGCATTGTCCTTTATTTAGGTCCATGACACGCTGAAGCTTGAACAGTGTGTTATGACAAGAGTGTCCCCTGCATTTTTCATCATCTACTGTTTGCGTGTTTGCAGATCATTAGTGACACTTCGGTCATCACAAAAATGATCTCAGTGACTAAGCTCAGCAGTGATCCGGCAAACATCCAGAGCGCAACAGTAGAATTAATAGAACGCAGTCATATTTTCTTATTAGCACTTACCAGTGACAGTATATTGCGTACCTCATTATAATCTTGCCTGTCAAGCTTTAGTTAGACAGCAATTCGATTGCAGAGTATGTGAGTGAAATGAAGCGACAATGATTTCCACTTCCCACTTCCCACTTTAATCACTACACTCTAACTTTTTATAATATATAATATATATTTAACCTGGGTTTAAAATTTTATAATTTCTTTTCTTTTCTTTTCAAAAACATTTATAGTTTAATTAAGCAGGAATGCATTATATTTAAATACTTTTTTAGGATGTTATTTGACAGCATCTTTCCTGAAGAAAAAAAAAAGTATCACTGTTTGTACAGAAATATTAAGCATGTTTTCAAAATTGATAATAATAAGAAATGTGTCTTGAACACCAAATCAATAAACAGTTATTTTAACTTGTATAATATCTCACAATATTACTTTTTTACTGTGTTTTGATCTTTTTTTCATCTTACATAAATGTATATATCTAACTTCTGGACTTTCTGGTAATATCTGGTAATATTTCATTAAATTCCATCTTTGTTTCATTTGGAGTTTTGAGTGCAAATAGTCAATTAACACTGTATTTAACGTGGTGAATTCTCGCTGATGTGCATTGCATGGCGAGCTGATGTGTTATACTTGTGATAAAGGGGTATGAGAGAGATCTGAATTCTGCTTCCACATTTCAGCGCTCACATATTCCACTCCACTGGGAAAGACAGTGTTTGAAGAGAATATAAAGTAAGAAAGACATAGCTAGATGAAGAGAATTATGCATTGGTTTTATGTTGTCATATTCCTTCATAAGTGAGGATGCACTTAATTAGAATGACTTTATTCTACAAAGCAAACTGCCATGTACCTTTCCAAACTTCTGTTTTAGAAAAGTGCTGATTGGACTTGGATGAAAGCATCTGGCATACATTAATTTCTGTTCTCTTTTTTACTTGATGACAATGTTTCTGTTCATTTGTCTGGAGATTTCTCTCTCTTTGAGTGCCACCTCAGACTCTCAACCACTACCAGAGAGGAGAGAGAGAAGAGAATAAAAGACCAGGCAGGATTGAAAGAGAATTGGGAGAATAATTTTAATTGCAAAAAATACAAATGGTTTCCGTTGTCGGTCTAGTGCTTGCTGCATTAACATGTAAAGTGAAAAGCCGATGATTCCAGTCTGAATTGGAGTCTCCTCCCTCAACCCGTCTCAATCATCACTTTAATTGCGTCAATGCTATTATTATCAGCGGTATTATTTTTCTGACAGTGATCATGGTTTCTCTTTTCCTCCTCTCAAGAGAATAGCAGAATGGGTTGTAACGCAGGTTTTGAATCACTTTACTGGTTTAGTGTGATAATATTGCATTAAATTAGATGTTTGACACCTAAGTCGTGCACTCAGCGACTCTAATGCTGACACAGAACTGATTAAGATTGATTTGAATGACATTGTGTTACTCTGGAATGGAGTGTGCTTTTAATAATGGCACTCTTAAGCAGACGGTAACACATTAGAGTGCTATGCTTTTATGTAATTAACACTAGTTTGCACACAAAACAATAGTAACAGTCTGCAAAAAAGCATGAATCCTTTATAACAAGAGATGTTGCTTACAATAAATATTATGTGCAGAAAAATAAAAAATATTTTCCATTTAAATTAATCTGTTAGTTTGATGCTATGTTTTCAAATAAAAGGTTTTGATTGCTGGATATTTTTAGTAAATCTTTAGTAAAAAGTATTTTTGCAAATACTCTCTTGTCAGTTAAGACATTCATAGGTTTAAAAGTATTCAATTCTGTTGCTTTTCCCATGCCAAACTGTGAAATATGTGCAAATATGACCGATGAGTTTGTGCGTTCTTTTTGCTAACAGCTATATCCACAACGTTGCCTCACCATAAATTGCTAATGATGTTTGTTGGTATGAATTATGGAACATCACTGAATCCACCAGAGCTACTTAGTCTTCTTTTGTTGCAATTAAATCTTCAGGCTTTTTTCATGAAACAAAGACACAACTCATAATACAAGGCTTCAGGTACTCTGTTTAGCTGTTTAGCAACTTTCCAAATGTGTAATCAGCCTAATCTTGCAGTAATCTTGTTCCAAACCCATATGACTTTCTCTGTGAATAAAGTGCTGGTCTGTCTTTTTCTATGCAGTTACAATTAATGCACACTGCAACTTTCAAATTGAATGTGAAAACGGGTATCTGAAATATTCCATGCAACTCATATACTGTATATAAGTCGTACGATAGTTTTTGCGCCAAATAGACCAACATTTTGATCTCCAGTTGGCCTTTTATACATTGTGACTTGTCAGTTAGACAGTGAGTTGATTCATTGAAAATGAACCAAAAGAATGATTTGTTAATAAAATTGACATCACTTTTTTTAAACAATAGCCGTCTATGTTTCATTCTCTGCAAAACTATGATTTCAGAAGACTTAGACCAATTTTATGATACTTTTTGTGGTGTTATTTAGTAGCTTCTTTTAAAATTCACTTTTTGTGAAGGTGAAGTCATACAGTTTTGGAGTGAATGATGACAAACATTTAATTTTGGGGTGAACTTTAATTCCTCAAACACGCTATGAAACATGGGTGAGCGTGATTTCACCAAGTACAACATGTTCCTGGATCAACATCCTTGTTGATCCTGGAACAACATTCCAATCAACCAATCAGAATTGAGATATATATAACTTTTCTGGAAATATCTGTTTTAGGCTTACAATCAGGGTTAGGTGCTTCTACACCCTTGTTAATCAGCTATCATTTCCCACTGATTTTAGGAATAAATTATGGGTAGGGTTAGGTTTAGGGGTAGGGCTTGGGTTAAGTCTACTATATTTTTGGACAATAATGTTGATCCAGGGTTAGGGTTAGCAAAAAGTAGATTAGGTATTTTTTAAGTGGTGGGAAAGTCGGTGGTGATTTGCATTCAGTGGCCTATATTTCACATAAGCTAATATGTGTCAGCTACATCCGCTGGGAAAATAAGACACTGTTTACTAAAGCACACAAGATGGTTTATTAGGAACTAGCAGATAACTCAATTACATTTCCCCTCAGTTCCCCTTTCACCATGTGAATTGAGGCCTCTGGTTTAAGGGTTCATTCTGAAATTATTACAGAAAACATTGAGGAGGGAATTCACCGAGAATAAATTATGTTCGCTGATAGCATTGTTTATTTGCTCACGCTGTTGCTTTAGCACCTGAGTCACTAAAATAAAATCAACAAATCAAATTATGCAAATAAACAAGGGGACTTCATCAAACATCTAAGAGGGCTGCAAGATGACTGAAAATAATTTAAATAAAATGTATTAAAATAAGGGTCACTAAGATGTGTTCTTATGTTGATTATTAATTAAATATTTGTTTTCTTTCTCATAGTTACTTGTTTGGAATATATATATATAGAGAGAGAGAGATGTCAGGAATCACAAAATGAATTGCAATTCATTATTTGACTCTTAATACTCCTAGTTTCAGAACCCTTTGAAAATGTTGAGAACTGAATTGGATGCAGGTTTTTGCACTATAATAACTGTTTAGTGCTTTCACCGCTGTGCATTTAAAATGGATGTTTTCTGGTTCTCAGCAGACAAGAAACCTTTCTGTTTTCAATTGTTAGCTTTTGTGGATGCATTTGCTGATTTGAGAATCGTTTCCAGAGTGCTAATGTGTCTGTAAACAACTGTCCTCTCCATTATCACTTATAAGAGTCTTTTAGCTGCGAACGGTACAGTAATCTACATCACGTCTGAGACTTGCACAAATGTCACTGGAGATGAGTGTGATGTATTAAAATGTTGTTTTGCCAGAGCTCCTATTTTGACAGTGCTCTCCTATTGGCAGTGTTCTGTATTTGAAACCACAGCAGGTTCATGTGCTCATTTAACCACAAGTGGGAAAAGAATGCAAGCAGAAGTGGATAGGTATTAATGCCGAGTTGATGGCTCCTGTTGTTTTCCAGCCTAAGCCAATGGCGTTCAATCACCCGTTATCTTCATCAGCAGTCTGGCACGCATGGTTGCATTTGAGTGCTGCTTTGATGTCGACTGCTCCTGAGGTTTAACTGGAAATTTGCATCCTGATTTGCGTCTCCGGAACTGATCGATGGCGGTTGGTAGAGCTTAATGCTAATGCTAGCTGTCGCCTCATGGTGCCTCATGTTTACTTACTGCTGCTTCAACGTCAGCTGCGTTTTCTAGCGATCTGATCCAAGGCTTTTAGACAGCGTGCGGGACTTTTATGAGAATAAATATCATAAATCATTCTGCTTTATAGCTCCTGAGACCGGAGGTGAGGAGCATGCAGGAGCTCTGCCACTGTGTCCATCTCAGATTTCTCAGGCAAAGCTTGATAGAGTATTGACTTTTTCTGATTAGCAACGAAAGGGATGTGAGCAGGGTGACAAAAGCCAAACAGAGCGTCAGGTTTATTTTTGGACCCCGGGGATACATAATTCTGTTTTGGAGACGTGAAGTCTGGCTTCAGAGCGAGACTGTGAAACATGACTATCTCTGGCAATAAGAGGCAAATTCTAGCTTCAAGTTTCCTCTAGGCTTTGTAAGGCTTTAATAGTTTGGTAAGGGGAAATTTCCAAATTACACACAGATAGTAACCTACTTTATTTTTACACACTAAAAAAAAATTAACAAACCATAGAAAGTTTGCTTCTTAAATGTATTTTAAAATGTAATTTATTCTTGTGATGATAAAGCTGAATTTCAGTATCACATGATCCTTCAGAAATAATTATAATATGCTAATTTTGTGCACAGAAAACATTTCTCTTGTGCTGCTTAATATTTTGTGGAAACTCTTATGCTTTATTATTATTGTTATTTAGGATTTTTTTGATAAATAGAAAGTTCCAAAAACTGCATTTATTTGAAACAAGTACATTGTTTTATAACTATTTAAAAGGCTGAATATATATAAAAGTATATAGGTATATAGATAAAATCAACAAGGAGCTGAGAGAGTGTAATTGAAGAGCAAAGCAAAAGAGTTCAGTCCAGTCCAGTCAAGTTCAGTTAGGCTACATGGTGTATGTCCTGGTAGAGGGTCAAGTGAGGGACTAGTGCAGAGAAGCAAAAGCACATATAAAGTTTAAAGCTTCATCTGCAATATATGGGCTTCCAGCACACTGCAGTTCATTTAAAGGCTTTTTAAAAAGCCTGGTTTAAGAGCATGACCATATGTCCACATGCAACATATACTTAGCAGACAAATATGGATGAATACTTGTAAAAAATAAAAATACTAGGACTTGCACAGCAACTCATTTTTGCTGTTTCTAGCAAGTCCAACAGTGTGATGAATAGTCAAAGACCCCTAACACATACACACAGTTCAGGTATGCTAGTGATAATTTGAGTTTCTAACAAGGTTGTATCAAAGTATAGAGAGAGGGTGAGTCAGATTTTATTTCCTTGAGCACAACTAACCTTTTTTGGTGCCACTTAACTAAGATGTAGTGGGGCGGGGGTTGGTGGACTCAGGGGTGAGGAGAGGGGAGGGTGGGGGGTGACAAGAGGGAACCAGACTAACGATAAAGAAGTTTGAATGAGGCGTGGCAAGGAAAGAGGAAGGATGAAAGCACACTAGAGCTGAGCAGTCGAGCATAATCGCGTGGTGGAAAGGAGAGTCAAAAAAAAAAAAAAAAACATTAATGACTTGCAACTCTGTGCAGGTTATGGAAACGAGAGGAGGACATGGCAACTAATGTTACATAATGACAATTTTCACTCCTGTTAACTGAAAACAGAAAAGCTAAATACACATGCAAACACAGATACAGTTCATTAGGCTAATTTAGGGTTGGCCCAATACCAGAGTTTTCGGCTTCGGTACAGAACTACTTCATAACTTCGCAATTGATATCGTGATTTCGAACAGATGAGTAACTGTACAATAAACTACTGAATATGTGTGGGATGCAGGGTCATAAAATTACTAACTTTATCTATTTAGTAGGGGTATAAAACTGAACAAAATACCATCATGAAAGGTATTTAAGTTGTTTTTCCAAAATATTCACACAGATATTATATGAAGATTCATAATTGACAAAAAATGTCTCTATTTCTTTATTTAAAGCTTAAACTAAAGTGAACATATTAAATAACTTGTATTTAAATACAGATTTAGATTTAGGAAAGAAACCAGAGAATGAATCAGTGTGTTTGAATGAATTGCTTCAGTGAATGACTCACTCATAAAGACCATTAAAAATCTGTCTTGTGAAAGTCAGTGAATGAATCAATGTTTTTGAAAAGTTCACTTGAATAAATTAATAAATGACTCCCATATCAAGACACTTATTGCCACTTACTGATGTATCGATGTAACCTGCAAAAAGAGTCAATTATGCTTAAACATTCTTTATATAAAGTGTAGTTTCTTTTATCAGTTGCACAGCTGTTTCAAACCTGTAGTGCTGCAGTACCTTTTTTGTGCCAGAATATTGCGCAACTCAGTCTCCAACCTAGTCTCATTGCTCATCATACGCTCGAAAACATCTGTCTTTCCGTCTCTCACTGTCCTTCAACTTTCTTTGCCCTCTCCCTTTTTAACACACAGAGGAGCCTACTCACCAATTCCATGTGTTCTAATACCCAAATCATTCTTATATTGCAGTCACTCACTGCCAGCCTCAGTCTTCGAAAGACACAAAGTTAAAAACTGTTCTCAGTGTCAAATAGATTCCTCCTGAATGAAATGTGAGGCGTCACAAGGCATCACTTCAATCTATTTAAGTAGCTCTGCCATCATAATACATGCTTTTTATAGAGAGAATAGTCTCCCTTCTTTTTTCAGTCTTACCTACAGCTCACTTTATTGGTATATTTCAAATATAACCAAAGAGACATGCTTATGTCTAAGAAATGCATATAAAGAACAAGGCTGCCATCTGCTATCGTGGGAAAGTAGCTCAAAAGGAGATCTGTCAGATGCTTAAAACGGTTCAACTTTAATGAGAGATGCGGATTTCATTTCTGATAAATGCCTGAAGAATATGTACCTGACATAGCAATGTTGATAATGTAAAACTAGGACATAAGCAGCAGTGTGGAGATAATATTTTGCGGTTATTTTAATGTGAAATGGGTTTTGGTGGCTGACTTAAATTGAGGCATTATTACTGAGGCTTTACAAATACTTAAATATACACTTAAAGTTTATGAGCTGCAGTTGCTGTTGACATTATGAATATTTGAATAAATTTGTTTTATTTTTATTTTTTTCTGAATGGAACATGGCAGCTTGTTTCTTACGAACTATTGTATGATTTCTTCTATAAGATGTTTTTTTACCAATGGTAAATAGACGCTCGTGAACAGAAAATCGTTCACTTGAGAAGGTAACCATAGCAACAGTGTGCTGCTTGAGTACATTTTGTTCATTTTGGATCATTATTGGACATTTGACAAAAAAAATGGTTTCATGACTTTATTAAAGATTTTACTAGTTTACTCCAAAAACATTTACTGATTTTTTTTATTTTTTATTATTATTATAATTATTATTAATTATTATTATTATTATTATTATTATTATTATTTTACATCTAAAGTAGTTTACCTTTGCTACTGTTTTGGAGTGTATTGGCTGTAAGATGCATTCCATTTTTACTTTATCGTTCCAAGTAAACACATGGAACTTTTTTTTCTATACTGAACAGTTTCACATCGTATAATTGTGACGCACAGCCACCAGCTTTACGACAATCTTCTGCAGCAAACCCCATCAAATGACAGTTGTAACAATGTATCTTTTTTTTACCTTCTAGTGTTCATGCCGTGAATTCCAGATATAATCTTCAAAACAGGGGTGTTGTTCTTAATTATTTTTTTTTTCTGTTTTTCCCTTGTTAGGCATGGACCATTGCCGTCTTCTCTGCTCCTAGGCTGACCATGACAAACTGTTCTGTTTTTATGTGGTAAGTTACCCCATTATGTCTGTGGGAACTAAGGCTGATATGGCCTGTGGGGACTTGAGGTGGAATACATGTGCTGGACTGTCTGATTACCTTTTTTGATACTGCTTCTATCCAGCCTAAAAGAAATATACACGATACTATATTTAATAGGCGTAGGGATAAGCACTTTTTCACAACCATATTTCTATGATTGGAGATGACTATTAAATTAAGACAAAAGTCATCTTTAAAACATACTAAAATAGACACATTTCATGGATGGATTCTTCCGAATAATCCAGATTTTTTTTTTGAATCAGTATTAAAAGGAATAATAATACTTTATTATTATTATTATTATTATTATTATAAATTTTGCTGCTAACATTTTTGTGGACACAATGATACCACTTAAACATATATGGTAAAGTTTTAGAAAAAGAGAGAGAAACTAACAATTTTATTCATCATACATTATAGTGATGAAAAGTGATTACTGCGCGAAGACACTTATAATGTTTCAAAAGATTTACATGTCAAATAAATGCTCAACAAATTTAAATAAATCGTACTATGATATATCATAAATGCTGTACTTTAGAACTTTCTATCCATCGATAAAATCCTGAAAAATAAAATGTATCACTTTCCACAAAAATATTAAGAAGCACAAATGTTTTCAACATTGATAACAATCAGAATGTTTCTTGAGCAGCAAATCATTATATTAGAGTGATTTCTGAAGGATCAGTGACACTGAAAACTGGAGTAATGATTCTGAAAATTCTGGCTTTGCATCACAGGAATAAATTTTTTAAACCTTTTATAATATCTTAAATATATATATTTTTTGTAATAAATCTTGCTCCCCACTATTGCTGTTTTTTACTTTAACGTTTGATCAATAACATGCAGCCTTGATAAGCAGAAGAGATTTCTTGCCCTTGTCAAAATAAATAAGGTGTCGTTTCCAAACTTTGGGGCGGAGGTACCTTTACTAATAACCATTATATTATATTAATTATATATACTTTATATATATTATTATATATTCGTAACTGCTGTTTTTTTTTATTTTTACAGGACATAGTAATATCTATACTTAACATATATGATAATATTTAAATATTTAAAATGTTTTCTTTTTCTTTTTTTCTTTTTATATATACTGTCAGATTTTCCTCCTGTTTTGTTGTCCTCTGGGGCTGATCAGATGTCTGCTATTTTCTTAATGCACATTCTTGGTATTAATATTCAGTGAGCCTCTTTGGCTGTGCAGACTTGTGTAGTGTTGTAATTTAATTTACAAACTCACATTCAGTCCGGCTCCGTTCTGGTATGTAACAATCGTTTTAAGTATTTCAATTATTTCCAATCGATAAAAACTTTTATTTTTTCTTAAATATCTTGGCATTTGACTTCAAAGCTTCCTGAATTCTAATTGCTTGTTGTCGTCCTCATCTCCTTAGACTCAATCTATTATAAACTAAACAAATGAATTTACTCATGTTTTGCAGCGATCTGAAGATATTCATGTGCCATTATAAACAAAGGACAGTGGGTTATAGACTTAGTTTGCGTATTTCTTTGCAGTGAGCAATGCAACACTATTTTATATTACAGAGATCTGAAACATGCTTCGGCTGTGTTATGAAGTCTATGACAAGCTGACAAAAAGAGCATGCAGGTTTATTTAGATATGTCATTTATTCCCTGTGTCAGCTCAAGACTCAAACTATATTGGACTTCATGACAGAGTAAGAAATTCTTAAAACATTCTTTTTTGCCTGATGTCAATTTTTAAACAGTGTGTTGTTTGCGTCTTTTGCTATGTGCATGTTTCCTGGTCTTTATCAGTTCTGAAATCAATGACAAGCAGATCCCATAATGTGACTCTCTATGGACACCCAGCCGGAGCCACCCGACTATACACCACTTGGGTGCTGCGGCACCTCACTATACATCTTACGTCTCTGGATCTGGGAACTTAAGAGACGTCCGCCTACTGACATATCCGTACCCATCGCGGGGCCGGCTGCGGTATCTCAGTCGGCGTGGGGCCTGTGGTTGTTACCATCCTCACTACCTTGCTGGGCGTCGCAACTCACCACCAGCTCGCTCCTTATTTTTCGTCAACAAGGAAATACTAAAAACTGCCCAACGGGTGGGAGTGGGCGACCACACACAATATTATAGCGAGACATGGAGGAGCCCTAGATGGGAGACGACATAACCACGAAGACGAGGAGCGGAATAACGCGAAATGTCGAAAAAAGGAGCGAAAAAAAAATGTCACCACAAAGCCAAGCAGGAGAGTGTTCTCGGGGCGGGGAAACAAAACAAAGGGGGGCCCCCACAAAGGGGGCTCTCACCAAAGCAAAAATCAAATTGGTTGCAAAACACGAAGAATAAAACTCAACCATAAAAATGATACAAGATACATAACGCCCACACGTAATACTTACACATAAAAGGGCTAGGAGTATCCACAGAATCTATGTCTGTCTACGCCGCCTGACATTTCTAGCCTTCTCGACACGAAGTGAAGATCCACTCGGGGGTGTCGTCTCCGGCCTTAAAGACGCCGGGCAACCCGGGACAGGGGGGCGGTGCGGCAGTGAACACACCCCAATGCCCTGCCCGTCTCGCCCGAGTGAAGCGTTCCACACACACAGACCAGTCAGGCTGAGCAGTTAGTGCCATCCTTGTGTTGTCGACACAATAGAGCGCCGCATCCGGCCCGCACGAGGGCAATCTCAGCTCTGGACCACCCACAACAATGGTGAGTGGAAAACGTGGCGTAACGGCCTACATCGGCGTGCGTTATACTTACCACGCCAAACTGATGCGTCGACGAAATCCAAATATTCCACCTCCGACACGATTGCCCAGGCCGCGTCCGCGCTTCCTCGCCGTATCTGAGACCCAACCGCGATGCCAAGGGAATGCACGAGGAAACGCAACGCCTCTGGGGAAACCGGCGGTCGTACGTCAGAAAACTGGATATCACTCTATAAGAGTAGTTGAACACTCGGGATGTCCTTTGACATCTGTTGACAAGTGCATTGCACACTACACCAACAAACTCATTACTCTTAATATCTGCTAACTCTTTATTGTGTTGGTCTCCCAACAGACATTCTACTGATTATAAGTAATTTTGCAAGTACATGTCAACTTATTCTAATCCTAACCGTAGCACTCTACTAATAATCGACTAACACTCTAATGAGAGTTAGTAGATGTGTTGGTGCAATGTTACTTACAGTCAACAGAATGTGTTAAAGGGACCATCAAAATAAAGTGAAACCATACATTTTTGATAATATTAGAAGTACATGCACTGAAAAAAAATTATTCATGCGTGCAGAAGAATCTTTAGGACCCGTATCTCATTATCTCCCTCACATCTATAACCGCGTACTCTGGGCTGTCTCGGCTCCAGTTATCTGAAGTGACTTTATTGTGCACACGAAGCATCTGGGGTGAACGATACGGAACGAAACAGGTGGGGGTTGAGCCGGCCTACTGCTCGACCTGTCACTTTCCAAAACTTAGCTGTTGTTGTTCATTAATAACAATTCGTGTTAGCACTGAGTGCGATATAAACACCTTCTGTCTTCAGGCCGCCACCAAGTACCAAAATTGGATATCATGGGGGTTCAGTGTATTATAAATATTTTGTGTATAGATATGTAATTAAATAATTATAAAGATATTACACACACACATTCTAATCATACATGTTGATTTATATTTAAATATTAAATAATCACATATTACATAAACATATATATTGATTTATTTTAAATTCTGTAATAAGCATCATACAAAGTGTCTACGGTGATTTTATGATAGAGATAGATATATATATATATATATATATATATATATATATAATATCTATAATATTATAATAGATATGTATATATATTATATATATATATATGGTATGGTGTGTGTGTGTGTGGTGTGTGTTTAAATCGTCATTTTTGTGTGCCAGCATGATTCATATTTTTATTAAAAAATAATTTTTCAGGACCTATGTTTTATAAATATATACTTAAAAGTACACACTTTTTATTATCTTTATTTTATTTAATTATATGTTTATATACACTAAATGTTTAAAGCACATATATATATATACACACACATATATATATGTACTGTATATGGGAGCACAGCATAAAGGTACATATGGACTGCATCCGAACTGCTTATGTGAGCAAAACTGCAACAATAGCAGTAAATACACTACTCATTGTGACAAACATATAAGCACCTTGTTTATCATGGTCTATTGTTTCTAGGCAGATTTGTTGCCGGCAGAGCTTTAATACAGAGAGTCTCCAGTGGTCATATTTTATAAAAACCTCATGTTCTTGAATCAGTCCATCAAACAATGCTTTTGAAAATCTGTCACTAAAGACATCATTTGAATATTACTTACTACAATACGCACTAAATGGTAAATGTCAAGAGAAAAAGGAAAACTAAATGTTTGTTCTGATTCTAAATATTTAAATGCCAAAAATCAATGGTATTAGCTGACATTTGTCAACTGTTTGTTGTTAGCATTGCATTTGTTTATGCAGATTTAAAATGTGGCTTCATTTTATATTGTAGTTGTTATCAAAATTGGTTCAAACTCTTTGCCTTATACATTTACATGTCAGTGGCAGCACCTGTATTTTGGTCTGCTCTATGTAAATGTATTCAGGGCTGGAACACCGTGTTAAACAAGAATGTTCTCTCTTATCCCCTTATTAACCAAGGTACGCAGACCATTACTAACACTCAAGTGTTACTGTGTTTGTGTTAAAAGCTCTTAATCCCATATGCTGGTTTGTTCTCAAATTGACTGTTATTATTATAAATTTCATCATAGATAATAAATTCATGCTGAGATAATCCCTCTTACAATGAGGTAGTTCAGCCTCCCTAATCAAATAGGGTTTTATTTTTCGCTCCTTGTACCAGCATCCATTTCACAGGGGAATACATGGATTTACCTACTATTTTATGTTCTCTGCGAGCCCTACTGCGCCGCTGCCACAGCAAACTCTGGCCCCTCAGGTTACCCACAATGCTCTGAGGCATCTTAAAGGGGAAGGATCAGGCTCTGATCAGATGCCATGAGGTCAGTGGCATGTCACAGTGAAAATATCCCCCCGGCGTTTGCTGTAATTCTCTGCAAGCGTCTTTCCTTTGTGCTGACAGGGTGGGAGAGCTGGAGCAAAGCCTCTTAGCTTTTCACAGATCCACACAAACCCAGACAGATAATGTGTCTTTTTGGAGAGAAGCGACAAAAGGTCCTGCCACTTATTTATTATTTCATTCTGCTGTCTGTCTATTCAACTCTTCATGCCATTTTTTCATGGTGAGAAAATGGTGGCATTATCCAGGATACGTTGACGGCTCTCAATAAAAAGGACAGTGTTTCCAAACTATCGTGGTTGTCATGAAAAGATGTCAAATGTAGTACAGGTATGTTTAGAGATATTAACTATCTATAACTATACATATTAGATAAAATGTTGCTTTGAAGTAATAATGCTTCTATTGTCCTTAAAAGCTCTGCATGTGGCCTTGATTATGGGATAAAAGTGACTTGCTTAACAGTTTGTGTAAGGCTATATGTATTTCATCTTTAAAGGGGTCATATGATGTTGCTAAAAAGAACATTATTTGGTGTATTTGGTGTAATGAAATGTGTTTATGCGGTTTAAGGTTCAAAAAAAACATTATTTTCCACATACTGTACAGTATTGTTTCTCCTCCATGCCCCGCCTTTCTGAAACAAGTCGATTTTTACAAAACTCATCGGTCTGAAAGGCGAGGTGTGCTCTGATTGGCCAGCTATCTAGTGCATTGTGACTGGCCGAATACCTCAAAGTTTTTGACGGAACGTTACACCATACCATATGTGATGGCGTTGTACAGCAGAGGACGACGAGACAAAAACATTAAACAACATTATAAACGACGGGGGCCTTTTTGTGCTTCCATGGGGGGAATAATTATGGATTATAATGCTTTTCCTGTTTTTTGTCCGCGTTGCGTTGCACGTATCTGAATATTTGGTTTGAACTGTTTTGGAACAGTGTTGTAAATACAACTTAAAAACCACTGATTTCTAGTCGTGTCCTCTTTTGGAAGCCAAACAAAGTAGTTAACACGGCGGGCTTAGACGTTGGAGGGTGAGGAACGGCCGGAGGGCTAGAGTGAGTGGCGGCCGGCGGGTTTGCGGCAACCACATGTGACGACCCCGGGCTGGACTCCGCTTCGTCCACAGTTAAAGCCGATCCAGCGATCCACAGCGCGAAATTGATGTATTTCCTCGTAGCGCCCAGCACGGTTCTCTAGAGGCATGACGAAATAAGGGATATATCATCATCTTTGGAAGGCCAAACAAAGTAGTTTCGCTTTCACAACGAAACGCACAGAACACAAACACACAGCATCTTCACGACATGGTGAGAATAAAAGCGAGAATAAAAGTTACGCCTTCTTTCTTTGCGTGAACATTTGGGCGGCGTTATGCAAATCTTCCCACATCGTGACATAGATATGTGGGGGCGTGTTAGAACGAGCCGTTTTAGGCAGGCTTGGACGGGTCTTAACTTTTTATAAAGAATATCTCTTTGGATTTGAAGACTTTATTCTTTGCAACTTTACAGATCTTCTTTATGCACCAAGAGACTGTAACACTCCAAAGAGAAAGAACAAATTGAAATCGCATCATATGACCCCTTTAAACAAAAGTACAATGTTTGTCGTGTCATTCATAGATCCATTTTTTATTTTTTATTTATTGAATATTTAAATGTTACATTTAGATGTTAAGAATGACAAAGTAAAAGCAAATGCTATCAAATTATGGGAAAATGAAGGCAGTAGAAGGGTTAATGTTCTGTTTGATGGTTTTTACACATTTCTCCACACTGTACTGTATATGATTACCATATTTCTACAGGCAGATTGCATTAAATATATAGCATGTATTCTGCAGACACTCATTAGCTGCCACTGTGTGAAGACTGGATACTGTGTACGATTTAATTCTTGTTTTTGTCCTACTGCGAGCATAGTTTGCATCTTTTTATAGTTCTAACTCATCCATATTGCAAACACACTTGGCGTTAACAGGAATTAAGTTGCAGTGGTACTTCATGCTTTACCAATGTATACGTATGATGAAAGGTCTTTTCCAACAAATCTGCTGGAACTCTCCCCAGCAAAGCCATCTGTACCGCCAAATGTTATTTTTATCTTATCAGCCGTCAGTGCAACATGGAACCCATTTTTAAGCTGCTGTGAAGTGATGTCTGTCAGTGTTTGGAGTTCTCACTTTTCAAATGCAATTTGAGAATTAAGCACTAAAACTTTGTTTAGACAGGCAGGAACTGTCATTTTTGTTTAGTCTTTCCACATATGCTCTCAGGCACATCAGTACCATGGCAATATCTCATTGCTAGACGTAAACAGTAAACATAAACAATGTGTTTCCATTCTTTCCACATTGACAGCGATGTTCAGTTGTTGTTTAAGAAAGTCTCTTGACATTGTGCTAACACTTGTATCATTACTATATCAACTGTATTCACCCAGTATATCGACTAACTTGTAACATGACATTTTGGACAGCCATTTCTATTGCTAGCAAAACAAATACACTACAATTGTTGTCGCAGTTGATGTCAAATCAAAATAACATGCATCCACTCTTTGTCGCACTTTTTGTTTATAAGCATGTTTTTGTAAAGGGGTCGTCATAGGATGCTACATGCACTTTTACAAGTTGTTTGAACTGAAATGTGTGTTGGCAGTGTGTGTACACAACCACCCTATAATGATATAATGATAAAAATCCACCCAGGTGTTTTTTTTATAGTGTTAAATGTTTTCCCCTTTCTCAAATCGAGCCGATCTCAGATGCCTGTCTGTGTGACATCACAAAAACAGGCCCCTCCCACGATAGTTTGATTGACAGTAGCATTTTTAGCACAGACCATAGACGGCACAGACTGGACTGGTGTCTTACCTCAGATGTCCGCCCTGAGTTGAGCTGTCATCAGTCCGCCATTGTTTCAGCGCCGGAGCAGATGTAGACAAGAATGACTCCTAAGCTATTGAGGTGTTCTGTTGTTGGATGTAATAATGAACATAGCATCATCATTTACTCCTGACATCTGGGCCGCTGAACTCGCAGTGGATTATTTGTTTCTGAAGGGAATGCACCCCCCGATCTACCTAAATGCGTCTATGTTCGCACGAATCATTCATGATCCAGCCTCATCTACAAGAAGAAGTGAGTATAATGTTTTGTAAAGAATTTTGCTCTGCAAGTCACGAATTTTCTACTAAGGTGCTAATTAGCAAGTTTCAATATGAATGCGGCTAAAGTAAACAGTCTCTGAGAGCAGCTCGGAAGAGAGGGGGCGGGGTCAGCAGAGCTCATTAACGTTTAAAGGAAAATGCTACAAAAACGGCTTTATCTGAAAAGAGCTGTTTTGACAGGGTTAAAAATTTGTTTTTTACACTACCATTAAGAAATATTAACCAAACTATGTTACAGACTTTTAATTAAAACCCTAAAGAATCATATCAACATGTGGAAAATGGGCATCCTATGACCACTTTAAGGCCGAGTCTATGGGCGTGTCTTATTTATGCAGGAATTGTCTTGCTCCCTTTAACAGGAGGTAACAACATTCGCCTCTAAAAAGAACTTACATGATTGTGAGCAAGAGAAGGCTCATAACACATTTGAATTAGTGAGAGAAGGGTTATAAATTGCTGAAATGGCTAATCTTATGTTACAGCGGTTGTAAATATAGAGAGGTCGATAATATTACATATAGTATAATTACAGTGGTTCTCAAAATGGTTGTGCTTGATGATATATCTTTTAGTGCATATTACTGTTTTGTTTTGCTTTTTTTGTTTTTTTTTTTTTTGACTTGATTTGTTTGCTTTGCGTTGCTACCAAACCCACAAACCTGCCCCATATCACTTATTTCGTTTTATTTCTCTTGTTTTTGTACCCCATGTAGTTTAGTTTCTGACAATGACCACCTTTTTTTAGTTTTTTGGAACGATTCCATGTTTGTATGTTGGCATCTACCTTGGGTCCACACCACCACTAATGTCTATTTATAGCAAAAACAATAATCTATTATATTAAATAACTGCTACCCCTTTATAATTCATTGGCCCTAATACCTGATGTACTTCCATAATACTGACTAGAGTGTGTACGTTAGATGTAAACCACGGTGGGTGTAGCGTCACACATCTGCGTGGCATAGTATTTACAAGCAATTCTCGCTGTATAACTACCACTCTACACTCAGTTATATCACCCGTCCTCGCAATGTCGTACGCTAAATGTAGAGTACCACAATATAGATAACCTAACTAGAGTGGAACACCCCACATTGTGAATGTTAATCACTTGTTACGGGTATTCTGTTATTCTTTTTTAGAACTACATGTGGTAACAACAATAGTATAAGCGTAATTGGAACATTGGATCCAGGGGGGGGGGTGGAGATGGGTGCGTTTTGAGGGATATGTTAAAATGGTGAGGGATGTTGGGATTCTCGGTAGGTGGTGATGTTGGTTTTTTTTTTGCACCACTGGTAATACAAGGTGGTACTTAAATGGTTAATCCTCAGGAAATGTACCTACTTATTACAAAGTGTAAAATTCTGGACCCCACCCAACCCACAATTTAATGGTAAGGGGCGAACGTATAGCCGTGCTGTGGGTAATATCAGAGTGAGTAATTACATGGTAAATCTAATAGAAGGTGTAACACTTTCTTTTACCAAAAAAAAAAGTGTTGTTACCAATGTCCTGTTACACATTGGTACTTACACATACCGTTCAGTGGGTTGCTACATATGTGTAGTTACACAAACATAACAGCTGTATATACTATGTACCAATGTGTACTTACAATGTGGTTACATACTATGTACACATCTAATTACTAAAAAGTGGTGGGACCATATTTATTTTATCTAGATTATTTATTTATATATATATATGATGATACAGGAAGCAGAAGAACTTTTTATTTCTCAGGATTCTAGTAGAAAACCAGACTGAAAAAGGCTATCAGAAACTGTTGAGCAGTGACACTGAAGATAAGGATTATGTCTGCCTGTAGCTACAAGATGACGACATGCCCTCACTTGAATGACTTTGTTTTTTGGGAGCAGGCGACTGATGTGGGGGACACACTTCTCTGGAAATAATCAGCTAGATGCACAGATATGTGTAAACATGTTCCGTCCCTGGGCAAGCCAGCGGTCTGTGAAAGAATGTGTCATGATTTTGGAACACTTGACTGGAGGGGTTGGAGATGTGAAGTGCATGAGGAACATGCAGGTGGTCTCTGGATGATTTCAATCACACTTAAGGGGGTTTTCCTGTCACAGTCTTTTTCATTGCTTTTCAGTGAATGTTTGGAAGCATAATGAAAATGTTTTTGAAATTTGGTAGTAGGTGGAGTGGAAAAATTGAATCCACATTACAAATTTGCACACATGTGTTTATGTATGTGTGTGCTAACAAACTGACATCTGGTCATCTCTTTATAAAGTGCATGTTCTATAGCCTATCTTGAGATAATCTATCTTAACACCAACACTTTTACTTCCTTTACATTTAACCTTATAAGTAAGTATTTAACTGGGGTCTGTGTGGCAAATCCTGGATGTAAGTGTTGTAGCAGTATGGAGTGTTAGCATTTTCAATGAGGAGATTCAGAATTAACGAGGAGATGTAAATAATCTTTTGTGGATCACTCCACTGTGTAAGGAAGTTAAATTTTTTTAAGTAAGTGCTTAAGACACAACAAAAATGTCAACATCCACACAAACCAAAGTAATGAAATTATTACTGCTTTCACTTATGGTCAATTTAATACTCCTTTGCTTAGCAAAAAATATAATTTTATTTAAAAGAAAGAAATGAAAATATATAAACAACCTTACTGACTCCAACCTTTTTTAACTGTATTGTATATATAGTGTATAGTATGCTGGGATATAATGTATAATGTTACGTAGGGCATCTGGAATAATTGAAGGCAGGGCATTAATTGTAGGAATTACTCTTTCAGTAATTTAATTTATCTAGCTGTCTAGCTAGCTTTCTCTCTGCACTGCATTCCTTTCTTTTCAGTCTCTCTCTCTTTCGCCGTCTGTCAGCACTCTGGCATCTATTAACTCCCTCTCAGGTTGTCCCTCACTCCGCCAGTGCATTTGAGCCTTTTCACTTCACACAATTAGGTTGCATTACTTGCAGTGCTTTCTGCATGCATGTTTGAGGAAGCAGGGATGGCCTCTGAGGAGTTTGGGTTGGATAATGGAGCTGTGTGTTTGTGTGTGTGATTCTGTGAGCATGCCTGCTTGCATCACATCACATGCAGAGCCTTGGAAAAGCAGCAAGGAACACATGAGCCTTTTTTTCCTGGTGTTAATTAAGAGCTAATGTACCTACATACCATATATTTTAGAAACAGGCAGAAGTAGCTGACACCCTACCCTGACACAACATTGTCCAAAGTGCATTATGTCACATAATACAGCAGTGAGGAAATGAAGCTGTGAGCTATTTGGCTATTTAAGCACCATGGACAGCAATTGTTCACTCTACTCTATGAATTAGAGGGTATGAAGAAAAGCATATTTGTACAATGCAGTGTTTTCAAAGTAATGATCTTTTTTTAAACTTTTAAAAACAGCTTTCCACTTGTATTTTCTTCTGTAGTTGTTCTGTATATTGTTGTAAACATGTTTGTATTACCATCACCTGCCCTTTGTTCTGATGCTCAGTGTTTGTACACAGCAAACAACACAATTAATCAAAACACTGTAGCGTCTGGACCAATCAGGCACACCATTTTTCATTAGATTTAACAAATCAGTTATTCATTAGATTAACAATTAGTCACAGACCCCTCACCCAATAAACATACTGGGTGCCAGGATGTCTGCGAACGACAATAGGCCTCTGATTCCATGGCAACCAATGCTGATATCACTGGTTTTATTGCCCAAAGGAAGGTGGGTAGAGAAACTCACAAATTTTACTCATAAGAACAGACACATTAAGGCCAGGAGAAATGGGAACCCCGAATCCATCCTCGTCTCTAATTAATTCATAGGAAAACCTTTCTTTGAATGAACACGCATATCTTTCAGGTCATTGTGTATGTTGTTACTTTCCTTGTATATTGTCTTTTATATTGTATATGTTTTGATGCACCGGCTTTGATTAGAACACTTGTTCATGTAATCTTACCTATATGTAATCCTACCATGTTTAGTATCTATGAATTTGTCTTCTGATGATCTAAATGAGAGTGCATATTACATGCTGATACCTATGCAACATATTAGTATACTATGAATCTTTACTAGTTTGTGCCTCAACATGCAAGGAGATTACCCATGATCTCACACAAACAGGGTCGTTTTGTTAAACCCTCAGTAATTGCACCTCCCGCTGGGGGATGATTTAGCCTTTCTCATTGGACGAGCCATCTTGACCGAGGCGTGAATCTTCTCAGACTTTTAAAGGCCTCACACCAGTGGACCCGCCCTATAGTCTGCGGTTTTTGGTTGGTTAGATTCTGAGAAGATGAAAGTGAGCTACAATGCTCATAAAGGTGTGTATCCTCAGTGCCGCCATGTTTCGGCCCTTGACTTTCAGTCCACCGGGGAGATTTACTTGACTAACTGGTTCTTTTTCATTCACCCACTTCAGCAAAGATCAACTTGAGCCTCTTAAGATTGCATCGAGCCTCTCTTCAGGACAGAAAGCTGTTGCAAAGTAGCAACTGTCGTATGAAGTGGATACATTAGGGATCATTTGCACCTTTTTACAAAGGTGTGTTTGAACTAAGAAACTGATGTTCCCTTAAGGCTGGAGATCTGCTGAATATCAAATGGTACCAATAGCTTCATATTTTTATTTCTCTTCTTTTACTGCCTAAACTTTAACTCCTTTTCCCATACCAACTGTGGACCGAGCAGTGTGTGTGTGTGTTGTGCGTGGGTGTGTATGTGTATGTTAGACTAGTTTTTAAGTGTTTATGTAGTTAATAGAGTCTTACTTGTATCACACTTGACGTTGTTCATGGTTTGCTCATAACTGGAGTCACTTAATCATGCAGATTTATGCTACAGGCTCTGTGTACGAATTCTGCCTGCCTCTATGTCTGCTTTATGTACATTTAATATTGTAGTTCTCTATTTCGTGCAACGCTGTAACTGCCGTACCTCTAGGGGGAAATTAAGGTTCCTTAGAAATTGACAGACAGTGACCCTGAGAGGAAAGTAAATACTTAGAGGCGGTCCTAAATATTTATAATTATTTAATAGTATGATTATTTAGTCCATATTCCCCTTTGAGCTGATTCGCATACACAATCACCTTAAGTCATGCAACTCCCTCACATTCGTCTCGTATATTGGAGAGAAAAGAGCGTCGCAGATGACAACTCAAGTAGTCCATAGATAGCCTAGCCACTAGTGTAGAAAAGACACCAACTGTTGTGGATACTGTGTTCGCATCGAGCCACGACGTCACTAAGCCGTCCGCGAGCTAGAACAAAAGAGGCGCCAGAGGCATTATTGGTATGCGGAGCGGGAATAAAGCCACATTAATACAATGAGCAAAAATGCAGCGGAATCTCTCCACTTCGCGCTCGGGATGTTCCCTGTGCTCTCGCACTAAAACGGAACACGCGGCGCTCAGATACACTCGCACCTCTCGCACGGAGGGAGGAGCGAGAGTGAGGAGACCCTGTGCCGCCGCAATTTAAATTTTTTTAGTAAAAAGTGTCTCTCCTGCTAACTTCCTCTCAAACGGTATGTGTGCACTCTCATATCTCTCTGTGCTCATGCACTATAGATATTAATTCTTTTCGCACCTGAATTAAACGTTGTCAAAGGTTATCATTATGCACTTTTAAAAAGTAGTCTCAAAACAGATTTGTGCAGGGCCTTTCCTTGATTTTTTTTATTGTTGTATTTTTGTTTTAACAAACTGGTTATTGTAGCTACTTTGTTTTACTATATCTCTTTTATCTTTGTATTTTGATCTTTTCTGCAAATGCACACATGCATCTCTCTGTAAAATAGGCTACTTTGTAAACACTGTTTTAAAAGGTACTATATAAATAAAGCTTTAACCAATCAGACCTCCACAATTGGAATTCTTTTGACAATCAAAGATGGATCTTTAATTTCTTTCCAGTTTAATAATATTTTGCAATGTTAATGAAGTGTAGCCTATAGAAATGGCCAGGAATTGGGTGCTTGGATGATTTGTACATAACCTCTGTCCAACTGGTTGGTCTCTACCTCACCTGAATTTAAAATCATTGCAATAAATCGTCTCATGTGTGGTAGGATTGGCATCTTAATAAGTAACTAACTCCTCAACATCAAACAATCAATGATAATGAAAAATAGCAGCACATGTATATCTACGTGATTCGTCTGTCACAATGACGGTATTTAATAAATCTTAGATATTGAATGAGTTGCAATATTGAATATAATATAGCATATTCTTGCTCATGCTTAGTTGCGCACGCACTAGATACTGATTGGACAGTTTAAAAAGTGTGTACATCAGTGTCAGCGGTCTTTTTTTGACACACTCAGGTGTTGTTAGTTTGTTTTTGTATCCAGTGTTTTCCGGTTTATTGTCAATTTTTTTAATTTTTGTTTCTTTTGTTTTTTTTTTTAATGAAAATCCACTTATTAGCTATACATTCAATGGCACTCTTCTCTAAAACAGTGAATATAGAGTTATATGACAGTTACATGTAATTACATTGTCTGCAAATGCATTAAACACATAGAATATAATATAATGTATGACAAATATATGAGAAATTCATTATAGTGTTATATTTGGTCTCAAAATCTTAAGTATCGGTTTAGGGAAGGAAATAATTGGACTTTAGTGCATCTGACACATATATAAAATAGTAGGTCTTAAATCAGACGAGTATATAAGGTTATATTATATATATATAATATATATATATATTATATATATACTATATATATATCTATATATATATATATATATATTATATCCCCAAAAGTGAACATTATCTAGGCCTATATGACCACTGAATTGAAGAATCATTCATGCTTTTTTGTTTGTTAGGATTAAATCGTCTTTTTCAGATTCAGAAGGGTTTTTGACCAAACCAGTAAAATAGTTTTTACAAATCATCAACACACCAATTCATTTCTACTATGAGACCTAATAGTTAATACTTAAATTGTAAAGAAACTATTCAGACGATTCCTCCTTTGAAATTGAATTGGTTTGATAACTTTTGAAACCGTGTAATTCAGGGGGGGCGAATAAAAAGAAAATTAATATCTATAGTGCAGGAGAGCACCGAGAGATCTGAAGAGTGCCCAGGGACAGTTTAGTTTATTTGAGGGAGAGGGGGACGGGAGGGAGAGAGACCACGTTTTTAACGTGCGAGCCTCTCTCCGTGGCGGCGAGAGCGCGCGTGTATCGTCTCTGAGCGCGCGCGTCTGCTGGTTTTGTGCGTGCGAGAGCAAGGGAAGGGAAAAATACGCACGCGCTGAGCAATAGAGATATTCGCGCTCGCGCATTGTATAATTTGTGTCTCCGACATGTGTCAGCGTAAAAAATAAATAACGCCCATTAATGAGACACCAAGAAAAAAAAAAAAAAAAAAAAAAAAAAAAGAAAAAAAAAAAAAAAACAAAAAAAAGAACAACAAAAAAACGCGAATAAGACCCCATTCCCGTTTCCTTCACTGTTCAGAAAAGGCTTATTTTGCAATCTTTGTTTGTGCTCTGGTTCTTGAGTAGAAGATGAATGACTAGGGACATAGATATATAGGTAGGCAGTTTATTTTGTGTTAAACTGAATATCTCTATGACATAGGCACTTTTCTTTTCTTGTGCACTACTAAAAAAGGTGATAATTGGGAAAAGGCCTTTTTTTTGATGGGTAACATGAGAGTGTAAGGTATTTATTATATATTTTCCATCAACTTATTTCACCCCGTACCTTAGTCGTCGAATAGATTCTACAAACAAAATAAAACAGGAACACAAATTTGTTATTTTTATGGGAATAATGAAATGTTCTCCTCAAATGTTTCCCTGGCTTTTGATCAATTTAATGTGTCAATTTAATGCTTAATACGAACAATTGTGTGTGTGTGTTTTTTTTTTCATTAAAAAATAAACATATTATTGTATATTATATTAACGTAATACATAAGGGGCAATGAACAGCATTGTGGAATTTACTGTTTAAACCCTCTTTATGTTTAAGTTCTGTTTTTGTCCATTTGGTATTTTATTGGACTAATGAATGAAACTGTATATATAGAGAGAGAGGGAGAGAGAGAGAGAGAGATGTTGAAGAGAGAGAGAGAGACTGTACAGTTCTCCTTGCATTTCTCAGTAATCTCAAAGCATGCAGCTCTGCTGTGTTGTTACTGTCCCAGAATGCATCATTCTAACAGCACTCTGACCACTCTATTATGTGTTTGTGACAGGAAAACTGCCCACAGTTTCTCTGCTCACATCCGCTGTGAGCGTTATTTGAAACTTTCAGCTGTGCCCAGAGAAAAAGAGAAAAAGACTGGCTGAGGGGCGCTCCCCTCCCTCTCCGTATTCTCCCGAGAGATTTACCCCCCCCCCCCCCCCCCCCCCCACCCCCCCCACCACCCCCCCCCCCCCCCCACCCCCCCCCCCCCCCCCCCCCCCCCCCCCCCCCCCCCCCCCCCCCCCCCCAACCCCCCCCCCCCCCCCCCCCCCCCCCCCCCACACCCCCCCCCCCCCCACCACCCCCCCCCCCCCCCCTACCCCCCCCCCCCCCCCCCCACCCCCCCCCCCACCCCCCACCCCCCCCCCCCCCACCCCCCCCACCCCCCAACCCCCCCCCACCCCCCCCCACCCCCCCCCACCCCCCCCCCCCCCCCCACACCCCCCCCCCCCCCCCACCCCCCCCCCCACCCCCCCCCCCCCCCCCCCACCCCCCCCCCCCACCCCACCCCCCCACCCCCCACCCCCCCCCCACCCCTCAATTTGTGAAGACTTGGTTTTTGATTACCTTCACCCCATTCCACTTTTATAGTGAAAAGGGCTGTGAGGATATCTCTACCCCTAAGGTATTATTTTGGTTTCTCTCGTGGGTTCATAAGTTTTATGACTGTAATTGAACAGTAAATCTTGCTGGCTTTTTCTTTCCAGTGATATGATGAACAAAGTGTCACTGCAGCAGCAACTCCAAACTTGACCCAGCATTTTTTCTCGATTTTCTTTCTGTCTATACATCATCCCCATAATTATGTTAAGTGTTACACTTTCAGTAGTCCACTTTAGACATTCTAATAACTATAAGTAACTTTGAAACTACATGTCAACTAAGTCTCACTAGAGTTTTACTAGACTGTTAGTAGAATAAGCTGACATACTTGCCAAGTTACTTATAGTCAGAATGCAGACAGTTATATTACTGCTAATGTGGTAGCGGGTGCTGCTGGGCTGATGTAGTTACTTACAAATGGTAGTGTCAATCATTACAAAATGCATGATGAAAATTGTAGTCAGTAGTGTCATTTAGAATTTTTTTTTTCATATTACTTTTTTTTTTACTTTTAGATTGATAATTACATTTGAAATATTTTATTTGTTTACCTGTACGCCAAAATGACTGTTAACCAACATCAGAGAACTGTGTGCAAGCAAATGTGTTATTGAATTATTAAAGTATTAACTTTAAATTCAAATAAACATGTTAAGTCAAAGAGGTTTGGGAATCCCTGCATCACATAAACAAAAAAATCAAAAAACATGAAAAGAGCAATGACACAAAGAAAATCGTCCAGATTTTATATATTTTTGTCAGTTATAAATTGACAGAGTTTAGTAAATTGCATAAATGTTCGTGTCATACATGTCATAATTGACTGAGAGACGCTTTTGTCCTCAAATTCAGAAGACATTTAATTCACATGACATTTACAAGATCGTTCTATATTGTGAATATTCAGTGCTAAACGATATGCCACACAGTAGAATTTTTAGAAAGAAAAAATAGAAATTAGACAAAAAGAAGAATTAGCGAGAATCAATAAATTATTAATAATTTACTGCCATTAATATAATCTAATTACAAGTACTAAATTTTGAGAATCTGATTACATAAACCAGATTGTATGTAATCAGCACTGCTTGACATGCAGTTGCAAAGTTACTCATAGTCAGCAGAATGTCTAAATTGGACAATCAAAATAAAGTGGTATCTGTTCATCTATAGGCCCATGATTGATATGACTGTGGAGAAAACCAGATCGTGCAGATTATGGCTTTTTAACTTCAACACAAAGCCACTGTAAATTGAAAAAAAAAAAATGATTAGCTCTCATTATCTCTGTGCTGGACATGCAGGATCATCTGTTCTCAACCTACATGATGTCTGCATGACAGAATGGCAGTAGATAATAATTGGCTCCTGACCTTTTCCAGATGTGAGATGGTGTTGATCTGTCGTTGCATGACTCCAGCTGCATGGCTAGGAAAGACTGCCGTCCATATGGTCCTCTTCCTTCCCTGCCTGGATCAGGCTAGATGGACCAGGCAGATGGAATCACACACCGTCTGCCGACAGTCACATGTTATGTTTCTGCCAGCATTAATTGGGCACGGGCTGCTTCCACTTGCTGAAATGCAAGGGCTTATAGGTTGAGGTTTTGCACCACTTTGTGGAATGCAGAGGTGGCTGATAATCAGGGAAGAAAACCAGGAAAAAAGAGCAAGATGAAGAAAAGGGCAGAGAACATTGTGTAACAACTTGTCCAGCACTTTGTGACATCAGAGAAATGTCATGTGTTCTTGGTGCAGGCAGCTGTGTTTCTCGCAGGAGCAAAGATCTGACATTCACAGTGGGCTAATTAATGTTGACAAGACATTTCAAAACTGAAGCAGTGAGTGGGTCGCATTTTCTAAAGTGATCAAATTGGCATGCTCCAGCTGAGCTGTGCTGTTTGAAGATGGCCTTTGATGAAGAGCGCAGCATTGAGCGCAGGACTCTTCTGGGGACCCATTCAGCCTCTCTACCCTGGATAGATTTATTTTTCCCTCTTTCTTTCTGCCTCTTGCACCCCAGTGATCTGTCAGGATAAATACTACGTGCTGTTGGGCCCCAACCTATTCCAAGATAAAAGTATCAATTCTCTTTCTCTGCACAGAGCGCTCCTTATCAGCCAGTTGGCTTTTCTTTTTTTTTTTTGCAGGATAAAGAGCGAGGCTCTCCATTTTAAGTGCGAGACAGGTTTAATGCCACCCCAGGCCCAGGCAAAGTGCTAGCAATAAGATTTAGACAGACTGGGCTCCACTTGTAATCTGAGGCAAGAAAAACAGCTTTTCATCAAAATGGATTTACAGTGCTTCCTGAGCTCAATGGGAAAATCTGAAAACCTGCCACAATAGAATAAGAAACTTGTCATTCCAATTGCTAAAGTACAGGTGGGTGAAATATGGTATACCACCATTGAAAAATTTGGGGTCGGTAAGATTTATTACGATTTTTGAAATAAAATGTTTCATTAATTATTTTTTTATTTTTTTAATTAATACTTTATTCGCAACGTTGTGGCAAGTTTGATCAAAAGTTGACCAGTACGGACATTTAGAATTCATGATCTTCTGTAACCTTTTAGATGTCTTTTTTGTGTATCGAGGAGATCTAAAAAAAAAAATGGTTTCCACAAATTATTAGCAGTGGTTAGGGTTAAATTTTAAATTATTTTAAATTATTTAATAATTAAATTAAAGTATTTTAAATTATTTTAAATAATTAACATTATTGAAAAGTAAATTATTTAACTTTTTGATATTTGATAATAATAATAAAAAAATAAATCCTTGAGCACTGAATCATAATGAAAGATCATGTGACACTGAAGTTACAATGACTGAGAAAGTTAATATTTTCCATCACAGGAATAAATTACATTTAAAAATACATTAAAATAGAAAACAGATATTTTAAATATTATTTCGCAATATTATCTTTGATCAAATACCTGCAGCCTTGATGAATTTAAGAGACTTCCAGAAAAAAACTGTAAAACAATCTTACTGATGCCAAACTTTTGAATGGTAGCATATGTTACAAAATACTGTATTATTGTAAAAAAAAATTTTAGAAATAGATTTCAGAATTTCAGTGGATCCTGCTTCATACAATAAGCAGAGTGTTTAATCTCAAGGAATTCATAAAAAATTGAGTCTGAGTCTGAAAAAAAAGAAATTAATATGGATAATTAAAGATACTGTATGCAAGTGTCCAGTCTCAAAGTCACCTCAAAGGCCATTAAGATTGAAAACTTTTGTTTAATTGCTGCTGTACATTTTTAAGAGAACTCAAAGTAGTGGGAAAAAAATAACCAGGTGTGCTGAGTGCACCAGACTTTTTCACACTTTTAATTTCTGATTAATAATTTTAAATTGAAACTCTGAAAACTCATGCAATCAAGTGGAAATAACAGAAATGATGGTGTCAAACTAATGAATAGAAACATTTTACAGTATACACAGTAATTTCACAGTAGTGTTTTACATTTATTTTCTTAAAAAATCCAGGTGCAGTAAAATGTCTTAAATTGACCGGAATATTGTGAGCTCACAGCAGGTTAAATGAAGACTAGTGTTTTGTGATTTAGTGGTCAACCAGCCTATTGAAAGCATATTATTCTATTCTTGTTTTTCAGAACTGGTCAATTGCATATGTTTACTTCTGTACATTTCATATTTTTTAGTTTATAGATTTTCCATTATTGGTTTATTGATTATTTATGTGCAGCTCCCAGATGCACTTAATTGGTGCCGTTTAACTTCACTTTACACTCTTACTGACGCTATTAATGTTCAGTGGAAGCAGTTCAGCAGGTAAAGCAATGCAAGGATCATCTAGTACAGTAGTTTTCACTCTCAACTGCTCTGGCAAAGTCTGAAAAGACTGTAGATAATGGCCGGGTTCTTCAGAGATGTATTCACAATCCAATTTGGCACACGCTAATTCTGTGATTTGACAAATTATTGAAGCATGTCAATTACTGCAACCACTCAACCAAGCACAATCGATTCACATGTGCAGAATATCTGAATATTTTTTTTTTCTTCTGACTTCAATGAATTCAATTAAATGACTTTCAGTATTTGGGAAATTTAACATCAGAAAGTAAATCAGTGGCCCCTTGTTACAAAACAAAGTACAAGTTGAATGGGCATTATAGATATAAAAAACAGCATTTTTCATGATCCCTGAGTTGTTATTGATAGAAGCCTCATAGTGAGCGTCTGTGTTTGGGTGTGTTTGCCATCTTTATGTGTGTGAACATCTTCCTGTCAGCCCTCTCAGCATTTACCCCGGGGGACCAGTGCATTCACACGTCAGCCGGAAAACTGACAGTGAGAGAATGACAGCAGCACTAGAGCAGAAAGACATGCATTAAGTGTCTCTCAAAAAAATAGTGACCATGAATGCTGAACTCTGCCACTTAGCTGTTAGAGAAGGCAGTGTGGAAAGGAGGGGAGAGGAGACATTATGAGACAGTTGGATAGATAGAATGAATCTATCGAAGGCCAGGATAATGGAGGGTTCCCACAGCAATGTGATCGCATCAGTGGAAAGTGTAAATGCTCTCATGAAGTCTCGTGTTGAAGTGCAGCAAGTTCAGTCAGTGAAGAATTCGAAGACTGTTTGGAACTGTTTCTGGTGATTCGCTAAAAGAATTAACTCACAAGAGTCATTTGCATGTGACCAACAACACTATTTATGTTTGTTTGTTTTGTTTTGTTTTAAGTTGCTTGCTTATTAATTTGTGACACACCAGCATTCTTTTTAAAATGATGTATATACTAATATTTTCAATTAGGTCATGTGTACAGTATGTTTTGAATAGATAAATTATATTTATATAATTAAAATTTTTATTTAAGTTTAGGTTTTTCATATAATCTTTATTTTATTTTACATTTTATTTTATTATTTTATTATTTTATTTATATATTTTGCTTTTTCAGGCACCAAAATGTTTTTTTTTTAATTTTTATTTTTATTTTTTTTTTAAAATAGCAACACTGACAGTCTTTTTATTATACAGTTTAGACTTTCACAACTTAATATTTAATATTTAATAAAAAAACTTAACATAATATTCCTTTTGCCATATCACAAATAAAAGTCTTGCTAGTTTGTATTTATTTATTTATTTATTTAAGTTTTAAGTTATTGTGTATGTGTGATTTACTGTCAATGAATAATTAATTGGCAGTCAGTGTATACTCATATTAAATAAAACCTACTTAAGTATGTATAGCTTTACAGATGCAGTTGTTTTTTGTATTTTTACAAATGTAAATTTGTAAGATGATGATAAAGAAAAAATTTACTAGCATAACAAAGAACGCTTTAGTTTCAATCTGTTGTCCAGAGTCCATATAATCTCTAAGGATATCATGTCAAACAGGGCGGAAGAGAGCTTGATAGGCCTTGTGTAAGTATACATAAAGGGCATAAGAAGCCGGGCTTTTGTTAGTGATCCTCTTGAGCTTCAGAGATAAGAGGGGATGGTAATGCTCAAAATCAATAAATAAATAACACAGAGTATGCTTCTTGCACAAAAAGACAAAGAGTGAGAGAGTGGGTTCATTTTTTTTAATGACTCCTCTCAGCTCTCCCGGTCTTAGATGCTGTCTTCAACTGCATTATTTATTAACAGGAGCGCAACATCCAAATCGGGGCTTAAACCTGTTTCTCTCCTCTCCCCCAGAGCTTGACACAGAGCTGCTACCTTGGACAAGTAATTCAGGAGAATGAAAAATATCATTAAGGGTCATACTGATCCCCTTCCAATATTATTTCTCTGTACATCACTCTCATAAAGACGGAGTTTGCTTGTTAGGTCAGGGTTGGAGAGTGAGATCACAGGAGCTGTGCATACATTTCTCCATAGAATTAAAAGAGGAATCGGCTTTCCTGAAGGTATAAGCCATCAAATGTGAATGAGTTGTCAAACAGATCATATCGATAGAGATGGTTGCGGATTAATCATGAAAAAAAGTGGTGGTTTAGTGACTGTGCTTTATTGATTATTTTATAAAGCCTATATATATATCTATATATATATATATATATACTATAAATATATATATATATATATATATAGATGGTCGTTCCAGAATGCTTGTTTTAATTGTGGATTTCTAAGCTCTGCCGTCCTTGGTTAGATGTTGCTAACTGAGACAGCGTTTAGAACATTCCTATAGGAATGAACTGGAGATTGTATGAAAAATGCCATCCGTTCATTAGTTATATGACACTGGTTTTATACAATTGTTCAATAAACAAGAAGTTCATATAGTGTTACATTGTGTGACACAAGATCGTCAGTATTGTCTTTTTTGTTCAGTTTCACAAGCAAAAATAGTTCCAAAATAATGGGGGGTAATTTCTCGGCCAAACTTGGTGTGTGATAAATTTGTGATTAATTCAATTCAAATTTTAATCGCTTAACAACCCTTATATATAATATACAGTTTTATTTTTATTTGATCTTTTTACCACAAAAGAGACATTATAGTTAACAAGTTTACAAGCGTTTGTTGTTGCTGTTTGATGATAGTGCTTTGTGATTGTCCTTGTTTTGTATTTGAAGTGTTTCCCCTCTAAAATGGTGACCAGCTCAGATTCTGTGATTCAGATTCTTCTGATGTTCAGTAGATAGATTGTGATCGGCTAGATTGTGACCTGCCGCATACAAGAAGATGAGAGACTTTTATCTCTGACTGATTGCTGCCTCTCGCTGTTTATTTATCCCACTCTCTTGTGTATCCCTCCCCATACACATTTAGACTAATCCACCTCTTCACCGAAGTTTATTTATTTATTTCTGGGTAAAACATGAATCAAAATGCATGCATCTCCTAGTAGCATATCAACTTGTCTCTCGTTTTGACATTCCCCACCCCCAACCTGTGTTTTTGTCTCGCTCCCTCTCTCCAGTCTCCCTCTCTCGCGCCTCTCTCTCTCTCAATCTCTCTCTCCTCTCTCCCTCCAGCGGCCCACACCAGCGCACTCCCCTTGCTTCCTGTTATCAGTTGTTGGGAAGGCATAAAAGAGTGATGGGAGGTTGTGCATCAGTGTTTGATTGGCAGGAAAACGTTCCAGGGGAAGTGCAGGATTGATCTGATTTCAACATGATAGCACTATTCACATCTCGTTCATAGCTACTACGGTACAGTCTTTTGGATACGATAAAGAGAGAGAGAAACTGAACTACTTAATTGTGTGAGTAAGAGTTAATTGCAGGCAAAGTGGAGTAGTCCATTAAGGGGGTTCTCTGTCTTCAATACCTTCAGAAAAGTTCATATATATATATATATACTGTATTATTAGTAAATATATTTACTCAAATTTTCAAATGACGAAGTCAGCCCTCTTAAAACATCTTCTTTAGCCATGACATTAATTGATGAGTGTTTCACTCACCTTGAAAAAAAAAACCCATTCATTTTGAAATATACTGCTTGATTTTTAATGAGAAATAAATAAGTCCATGTCTGTAACGTAAATGTGCATTTCCTGAACATTATGTAAGTATGTATATAGCCTGTATTACTACTACTGCCTACATAAAACATATCTGAGGTGGTTTCTCCAAAACAACTCAAAATATTTTCATTTTCATCTTAAGTTTGTGTAAGTCTGTGTATTTTTTGCAAAGTTTGAAAGTAAGTTTGTGCTGTCTTTCTTTAAATTAATTTAAAAGCTAATTGGTTTGATATTTTCTGATTGTTTTAGAGGTGTGAATTTAGCAGAATTAAACCTTTATGATGTCAAATTGAATCAATTCATTACCAGCATTAAAAAAAAAATCAATCACATGCATTAATGTGTTAATTCTGACAGCCTTGTTAGAAGCAGATTAACCAACACCTGGTACCAGTGCCTGCTGCTTTTCTGAAACAAGCAGCGTGCTACTCATAGAAATGACTGAACTTGTAAATGTTTCAGACTAATTTATCTGTAGCTATCAACTAAGCCACACACTCACATACTTGTTGACAGAGAGTGAAGGGCAGCACCTTCGATTAACTCAGAAGGCACTGAGCACAGTGTTTAAAACAAGACATATGGTCATCTCAATCAGCTGTGTGGCTGCCCGACCAGACAGCCATTCCTCCATGTCTCATTGGCTTCGGTATTGATGCGTCTAGCAGAGAAAGCCTGGAAGGGAGGGGAAGGTGTGTATGCGGAAATATCCTCCCGGGACCCCCACTGTCTGCAGTTCTCCTCCTCTTCAAATGCACTCTCCCCAGATCAATCACACTAATTGCTTTTAAAGGGGCTAATGCTATAAACTGGGCTGCTCTTGTTTTAAACTCTATATCGGGCCCCTGAAGACCCTGTCAGCCCGAGCTGATTTGAATTCAGCGCGAGTCATCGGCAGCCATCGTCGCTGAGAAAGGGCAGGTCAAAAGGTTGTGGCAGCAGAGAATACCTACAAACTAAAACAGGTCGCATCAGAGCCCAATTTGTGCCCAACAAGACAAGGTGCTTGCTGCACTTACAAGGGCAAGGATGCGTTCTTTCATCCGAGATGCTCTTATGGCCAAGAAAGGTCTAGGGGGCGCAGGTCAGCTAGTTTTAGCACAGGCATTTACCTGTTACTGGATTGCAATGGCTTTTGATTTAATGGATGCACAATCTAAATGACTTTTTTCTTTATTTTACTTTTTAGTACTCCACTGAGATGTTTAATATTCATCTTTCTGTATTTTTGTCATTTGAAAAGTTTTAATCTGGCTGTTTACAAATGTTGCCAGTCGGTGCTTGTCTTGTTTTCTGCCATCTGTGCGTGAGAATCAACATCCTGCTATGTGATATTTTGTTTTCCGCAATTGTGATTCATGTATAAACATGTCAAACACTTCTCTTTTTTATATGTGTGTTGTTTCAGATTCTTTTACAGTATAAAAAATTGCTCCAAATTACCCAAAACAGTATTTAACTGGCTCATAACTAAGCTTCAACAATGCAAAGAATCAATACCCCCCCCCCCCCCCCCCCCCTGCAGATACAGTTGAAGTCAAAAGTTTCACCTTGCAGAATCTGAAAAATTTTAATTATTTTACCGAAATAAGAGGGATCATACAAAATGCATGTTATTGTTTATTTAGTACTGAACTGAATAAGATATTAAACATAAAATGTTTACATTTAGTCCACAGGAGAAAATAATAGCTGAATTTATAAAAATGAACCAGTTCAAAAGAAAACATCTGAACAGAATGAAGATGTGTACATTTTTCTTATTTTGCCTAAATTTAGATTAAAATTTCCATTTAGTACTGCCCTTCAAATTCTACAGAAGATACTTACATGTTTCCCAGAAGACAAAATAAGTTAAATTTAACCTGATCTTAAAATTACAAAAAGTAAATTCAACTATTATTTCCCTTGTGTACTATATGTAAACATCTTTTATATGAAATATCTTATTCAGTTCAGTACTAAATAAACAATAACATGCATTTTGTATGATCCCTCTTATTTCGGTAAAAATTAACATTTTGCAGATTCTGCAAGGTGTATGTAAACTTTTGACTTCAACTGTACACAGTATGTTTCACATCATAAAAGTAGTCCATACAATGTAGTGACCTAAATTTAAATCATTATTCCCTAAAAATCCTCACCTTTAGTCGAATAATTTATATAACTGAATAAATTTGAACTGAACTAATCTTTTATGTCCCATAATTTATCTTTGGCTTCATTATAATGATTTCCTATTTGGGAATATGATCAAAGATTACACATTTTAACTTGTTTGGGGAATTTGGATGTTGAAAATTTAACAACATAACTGCACTCAAATAAATAAAATGACTTTTTGTTCATTTTGCTGAATGAGATTCAAAGATCAAGTAAAATTATCTCATCTTCCCATCACTAATAACCATTTCAACCGGATCATTGAGTTTACACTTGCATTTAGCAGACACTTTTATCCTCATTTCCCAAAATGAGGAACATCATAAGCATTTTATCATAAGATCCACAATGTTTGCAATGCCAAGTTCAAGTATATAATAGATTACTACACAGGCTAGAGCAGAAATGAAATTCAGAGAAGAAGAGAAATAATTCTAGATCAGATCAGTTTGATGAATCTTTCAGACTGGTTTTGTGAACTGGAACAACGAGTCATTGAAAATATTTGACTCCTACTGACTCAAATAATTAATTCACAAGTCAGGCACATGAACTCTGCAGACTGTATTTTCAGTGAATAACTGCTTTCCTTAACCAGACACAAGGCCATACTACAGTAATGGCTGGTGTGGAGGTTAAAACAACAACTTTAAGTCTAAATCATGTCCTGACACATCCAGGCCCAGTGGGAACCCTCATATTAAACATTAACATAAAGATCTAAGAGGGGGTGGTTTTCTGACAAGCCACAATTCCGAATGTCAAAGCACAGCAGAAAGCAGTTGTACACCACTGCAAGCACATAGATTGGCCTTGGAGGCATCACACTGTGTTCTGTTCACCCCATGCTTGAAACAGTGAAGCAAGAATACAGTTGCTAGCCATCTTATTGTTAGGCCAAGTTACACTACAATGAAATCATGACCATTTCAGACTAGTTTATGTAAATGCAGTAATTTGGAGAGAATAGCTTGTTGTATTTACTTTTACTTGAGGGAAATATCTGATAGCATTCAGTTGCTCAGCTTGAAGTAAACAGCTGCCACGTTTACTCATGAACACTGTAGGATATCAGACCGAATCAGACAATCTAAGATTTGGTCAAAGCATGGTTGAAACATGAGACGAATTCCACAGAGGCCCAAGATAACAGGATGTTCATAAATCAGATCTTGGCCCCAAGCCTGAACCAACTAGCAGCTCTGAGTAGCTCACAGCACCAAACCAAACCAGCATTTAAGACAAAAGAAAACACTTATGACAATTCCAAGAGATTGTCACGTTTTGGGGGCAAGTTATCAAGAATATGGCAAAGGATGCTAGCGGACTCGTCGCCAATGGACACATGTGGTAGTGAACACGAGCCCTCTCTTTCGATTGACTTTTTTCCCACCCACCTCTGAGACCGAGAACAAGACTGAATTTCCCGATGAAGAGGACTCTTAACACCTCTTAACCTCTGGTTCTTCATACATTCCACAGAACATGTCCCTTATTTCACTCAGAATGGCACGGAAACTGCCTTTCCTTGCACCTAAATGACACTAAAAGGACTCATTTCTATAATCATTGCTATATATATAACTCCATATTATGCATGTAACCTACATGTGACTTATCAGGTCTTAATCATTTATTGTGTATGTATTTTTAATAACTATTGAATCGCTTAATGGTTCGTATTCAGGTTTGGTATGTGTGAGTTTGAGAATTCATGCTTGAAACGTTTCTTCCAATCACTTCTTTGTCAAATGTATCATATTCTTGTTACAGAAATCATGTCCAAAACTATACTCTGCAAAGAGCGGTAAAAACGCGGACCATGTGACCGATAAAAATACATTTGATTTATGAATGGGGAGGAGAAAAATACAACATATAATTGGTCAAAACACCATTTGGGAGTGTGTTAAACAGCCTGGTTTAAATAATAGAAACACCATCAAACTTGGCTTTTTTTGTCTAGCTCGCTCGCCCAATCTTCCGCTTGCCTTTTCGGGCCCGGTTGTTTTTCTTTTAAATCGTCTTCTTTATTTTGCGCGGCTCTGGCTTACATGCCATCTCCCCAAAACCATGAGGAGACAGCCAACCCTGGTCTCCGTCAACTTTAACTTCTATTTCTATTTCGTTAGTTTATTTTATTTTCCGTTGAGAGTTGTGTTCTTCTGAGTTAAGTTTGCCTAACGCCGAATCTCCGAAAGAGTGCAGTCTAAAACTTAAACTGCAGACCACAGCTCCGCATCGCCAGCCAACGCCCAACCACTGGCTTCCCAAAACTGAACCTCCAGCCAATCAGCAACCTCGTGAAACCCCTTTCGGCAACCAGACAAGGAAGGGAACCACTTACACAGGCAACGCAAGTACCTCCAGCTGAACTGGTGCATTTAATATTATTTTAACCTCATTGAGGAACTCAATTCGAGGTTTAATTAAGTGATTGATGGTTGTTCAGAGCTATGCAATTGCACATATTGCTGTAAACTTGGGATTCCACATTTTCATTCTCTTAAACTAATTATCTCCTCACTTTCTCTCTTTCTGCAAACTTGTGTGAATGCGTGTGTTAGATTAGTTTATATGTCTTAGATTTATCCAATAAAGCCTTATTCATATTGAAAAGAGAAGTAGGCCTATCTTGTGTTTTGTGCTTACAAGTTATTGTACTGTTCTGCTAAAAAAAAAAACTGCCGATCTTGTTACTGTGCTAATTAATAGTTTTTTCACTATATTTTGGATATAAATACCCATTGCAGAATTGATGTCATACTGCTCGTTCAATGAATCGCTGGCCGACTAAGTGATCAGCCGTAAAACCGTGATTCTGTCCTAATTCCCTTACATATTAATTGTGGAGTTCCTTTTAAAATCTTAAATGATTCCCTTTGAGCTAAATTGACCTGTTTCCCTTACAACACTTTTTTTTTTAAATTCACGTGTGACTAATCATAAATTTCACACAATTTCAGAACTTATTTTGTGTTCCACAGAAGAAAGTAAGTCAAACAAGTTTAGCGCGACATGAGGTTGATAAATGATGCAAATAAATGGCATGAGTGTTATTAAATGACCAGTTTTCATTTTTGGGTGAACTAAGCCCTTTAAGGAGAAAAAATCAATAGTTGAAATAGGAGAGCGTTACTATGCACTAGCATCCACAGTTGTTCCTCCTTTGGCCGAAAGTGAGTAAATAGTAAACTTAATCCTCTATTTTTATACTTCAACTAAAACATAGCAGCCTGGATTGGTTAATGAGGAAGTCTCCCAGTGCAAATTAGGCCACCAACTATATATAAATGCGTGTTTGTGTGATCTTGTGCTTGACAGATATGTTTTCCATTTGTCAGAGGTGCAAATTAAGCAACCCAGTGTTTCCTCTGTGTTTTTTGCACAGTGTCTTGCTAATGATCACTGGTTTACAGAGTGAAATTTTTTTGTCACATTTGTTAGCATTATTGGCAGGTAAAAAGAAGGAGAATTAATTTAAAAGGTCAAATATGCACATAAATTAGTTTATTGGTAATGATACACTAATTAATTGCAGATATGTGATGCTTGATTTTCCAAGCGTACTGCAGTGGTTTACCTTGCTTGAATTTTAAAAGTGTGAAGTCTCTCTCTCTGAGCCTTTTGTGGTTTAGTAGGCCAGTGAAATGGCGGCCGTTCTTCTGAGGTCACAGCAGGGGAGCCTTTGATGCTCATGTTATCTACAGGGCCTGAACAGGATGAATCTCAGGAGATTCAGTGGATTTTGCCCTTACTGTTTTCCTGCTGTTCCTCCTCGTGGTTTGTAGTGTTTAATTACCTCTCTCCGATTAAGAGTTTTCAGTCGAGTTTGAACCATGTGTCGGCTGTTGTGGTCTATCATGCCAGGTTGTCTGCTCAGACATTTTGGAAATCGGGTGCTATTATCTGTAGTCGCCCAGAGCCTGGCACAGGAGGAGGTTATTGTTATGGCTGTTAGCATTGCCAAGCAAACCATTCTGTCTAAATCCTTGAAATTATATTGCAGACGGAAAAAGCAGAATTTTAAAAAGGAGTCGTACAATAGGGGCAGCGAAATTTTCTGGAAAGAAAAATGGAAAAACTATCTGGGGATGCTCACATAAATTGTCCAGAAACCATTATTAAGACAATGGGAAGAGGAAGCAGTAATGTGTGCTGAAAGTACGGCATGAGCCATTGCATTTGCAAATAAGGAAAATTACATTTAACATGAACTAACAGCTCTGGGTCCGGTGCAAAGTTGTTTCCCTCTCTGTTTCTCTCAGCCTGTCATATAGAAATATGAATCCTACTCTAATGTATTTTTAAATATATTCTAAACACTCCATAATGTGTCACTCAGTAGCACTAGTCACTGTTTTTAGTGCACGTCTGTATGGCACTCAGGGACCTCTGATCATGGACTGAATTTGAGAAAGAGTCACAGTCACTTCTTGTTTTGTACCCTGTCTGTTTATTTGACTTCATTTTGCGTTGATTATGTCAACATCAAAATGTCTGTGGTTGTCACATGAGATCTGTTTTTTTTCCCCCTCAGGCTGAATAGTTTAATGAAAAACGACATGACGCATGCATACAATAAACCTGGACTGTGAAAACCCCGGTGATGGAATAAAATGCACACAGTTGCAATGCACTCTTCACACTTGGTGTGACAGCAAATTGAAGGCAGAATTTGCACTAAAGAATGTAGTACCGCTATGCTAAAAGTCTCTCTCGAATGGCACAATTTCGGAATGTACACAACATGCTTTGCCCTTTCAAGTTTCAGTAAACTCTCTGTTAATTGAAATCAATAAGAGGAGGAAAAAAACACCTGTGAGGAGGCAAATCAATGCATTTCTTCACTTTTATTATAAGAAGTGAAGCAGAGGCCATTAGATTTCATTCACTAACCCTATTGATTGCCGGGCCAATAATTTGTTTCGGGGCCCAAAGTAAGCTTTTCACCCCATTAAGTTCCACCACGGGTTCTGCGGACTGAGTGAAGCACAGCCTTAATCATCATTACCACCTGCCTAGTCATTTCTGCACACAGTCAGATAAAATCACTCTGATTATGGATTCCTCAGTTCTCTGCGTCTGCTTATGCCCACCATTTGCATAATTGTGTAGCGTCTGGACCACTCCAACACACAATATATATTTTGTTAGCTAGATTTCACAAATACTTTGTAACACCCCAGGAAGCCGAACAGGACCCTGGTTTCATGGTAACCCGATACATTTACAAACTTGTGGAATGCGAGCCGACTACTTAGCTGCATTCTCCAGAAACAAAGGGACACAAATGCACAGGAGAAATGGACTTTTCTACTAATTAATTCATAGGAAAACCTTCTTTGAATGAACACCCATTTTCTTCAGGCCATTGTGTATAATATTGCTGTGTTGTATTTAATCTGTTGTATTATAGACTATTTATATCCATGCTTACGATAAACCACTCATTCAAATAAGTAACTTTCATGGGTCTAGTATCATGATAGGCGCCCTTATTATGATCGAAAACAAGTGTGTATAGGATATGTGATACTCTACTGCAACATATTGATGTCTAGAATCGGTATAATTTGTGCCTCAACACCCATAGCGACCATACATATGCAAAAATACCATGCTTACTGACAACGAGTCATAAAAGTCATTCCCCAGTTAATTCCAACCTCCCGCTGGTGCATTTCAGACCGATCCTCATGGACGAACCCATCTGAGAGGCGTTGTGAATCTCTGCAGGTTTAAAATGGCCACCACTCCATGACACTGCTCCTGTCGGTGGCTCAAGTGAGGCATGCTATACGATGAAGATGGTGCAGACCGCAAGCCGCGGGATACATAAGCTAGTGTGCAGGCTGCCGGCTAGTCCTTTTCATTCATCAGGTGACTCTGACTCACAAACTACCGCTTTATTTTCTCATCAGACCCACACCTTCGAGCAATGATCTTGGGGGACTTAACGATTGCATCAGGAACTATTTTTCAGAACATACGCAAGTATAAAACTTGAGGCTTATGTTTTATTTGTTGATTTAATGAGTGCAGTAATTATCAGTTACACCTGGTACAAGGTTGTAGTGAACTAGAAGTTGACGTTTTTTCCGCATTGCTTTGTAGGATTACGGCTGAATATGCAAATGGTTCCATAACTGTCATTCCTTATGTCTCTTTCTTTAGTGCTAAACATTAACCCTTTCCTATACCAACGGGTATTGTACGAGATTTGTGTGTATGTGTTTGTTAGACCAGTTTATGTGTTTATGTAGTTTGTTGGACTAGTTTAAGTGTTTATGTCGTTAATAAAACCTTACTTGTATCACAATTGACGTGTTCATTGTTTACTCATAAACGGAGTCAATAATCATGCAGATTTACATTACAAACTTATAGAATTGTACAGTAAAAAAGTTATTTCCCTTAACCAGGAAACTAACGTTCTTAGAATTGGACAAGACGGTTGACCCTGAGTGGTTAGCTAAATATCTACAGCGGATCTAAATATTTATTATAACTAGTTATGATTAATTATTTGTATTTCCCATGAGCTGATTCGTTATAGATTGGTGGAAAGAATGCGGCATGATAAAACGAAAGTTATGAGTTTTAACACTGGCAACTTAAAAGTGTGTGCATGATAGCCCAGGTTAAAATAGGACGTGACTTCAGATGCCCGGGCAGGTTAGGAGTAGGTTAAATTCTGTTGTGTCCCTATTTGCTGGCTTGTTTAGATGCAGATAAAGTGGGGGTTTGTATTGGTACTGCTATTATAATTGTGAGCGTCTTTATGTATTTCATGCTTAATGGAATCAGTGTAAGGTTAATCTGATTTTAACAAAGAAACCCTAATTTCAGTATTAAAACATAAATCTGTCTTGACAAAGCGTAAATCTGAATCTCAGCTCAGCGCCATGTCCAAACTGTACCATAATGTAAAATGCTTTAGTGAAGAAATCACAAAAATCGCAGTAGTGTTTAAATTGTTTCTTTGAAGAAGAAAACTCAGTACAGTTATATCAAGGTAGATGTGAACGCTGCTCCCCTTTCTACAGCATAAAGGCCTTATAGTTTATAATTAGATTGACGCAATTCATCTACACTTTGACTGTATAAATATAAGCCGAGCAACCTGGTGGTCAATACTGTGTTTCACTCGCTGAGTGAAAATAAAGGTGTAATACTGTACTTTAGTAATCATATGTGAGGCAAACATAACTACAAATATGTTTAAACCGGCTTTAACTTACCACGTAAACCGTTTGTAATGCTTTATAAAGAGTGCAAGGAAGTTTCTGATGGAACATTAGAGAAGCACTCAAAGAAGGTGCTTAGGTAAGCAAAACAAGTCTTGAGGAAAGCACCACGTTCTATAAACTATGACTGTTTAACCTAGCAGACATTAAACCTGAGTTAAATTACACTGGCTGCAATTGTGTTACACGTGACAAAAGACTTGTCTCAGAAAGTGCTAACGTCACAAACTAGCACAAAACACGCCAGTTTGCTAAACAACAACATGGGTTGACAGCAGTAAGATAACACGCCTTAAGCATAGTTTCATTTAGGCTATAGCTAGTACTCAATATAGCTTTAACAATAGGGCTTAACAGATCTTTAAATGAAGCTCTTAAAAACCAGCATGGTAGGTCCAGTGTGAAGCATTTGAATTGAACCTAAATGCCCATGGTTTCTGAGTATTTTCCTTTCTCTTCCTTCTTTTTTATTCTTTTCTATGTTTCTCAAATATTCATGCGTCTCAGGAATTAAACCCTAGATGTCCCTTCCTGAAGGCTTGCTAGTTACTAGTTAATGTAAGATCTAAATTTAATTAGAATCTTAAACTGGTCTATCGAGGGAAAGACTCATTGAGGTATGGGTGCTTGTAGTAACAACAATCATCTAGGCTGCCTATTGTTCCTAATACCGAGAATGATTACATTGTGTACCCTAGCAATCGCTAATTTTACAGCCATTTACATGTTATGCCCCCTGATGTTCTCTATGAACTCAAAAAGAACCAGAGACATTTCATATGTGTGGATTTGGTTATTTTCAAAAGTTAATCATGCATAATCTGAATAGAACATGCTCTCCTTTCAGTCTGCTTTTCACTTGCTCCTTAATACCTCAGAGATGAAGTGTGTGGGGAACCGATTCCGCAAATTCTGACGATGATAAGTTGACAATCATATTGACAAGTAGTCTTAAATCAGCAATCAATTAATCCTGTTAGGCATCTTCAGCAAAAACATATGTCTGACCCAAAACTATGTTAAGTGCATTGAACATTGTTTTGATCTTGTGAACTAGTCTCTAGCCCTTACCTAAAGTGACCAGTGTGTCACAAGCGTTTTTGAACGCCGCGTGGACTAAGATGCCCCGAATGCGAACACCGAGGAGGGCTGGCCAGGCTTCGTGAGGAACACCCCCTTTACCCAGGTCCGACGACCACCTACTGAGCCGAAAGTGGCTGGACGCGGAGAGGGGTGTGCCTGAGACTCAGGACTCGGGCGAGAGTTGTTACAAAAAGCTCGCCAAGGTCATCACCTTCCTGGCCCACAACCTCTTGGGTCTGAAACAGGAGGTAAATGATTTTCAAGCAACAGATCACAGCGGTAGCACACAAGGACCCCAGCAAAATGGAGTTTCAGGAGGAAATCAATAGATTTAAAAAAGGCTCTGACAGCTGATCGCCCTGAACACTGCAAAGTCGAGCCTGGGAACTAAGGGTAGCAGCCGAACAGGCCCCTGGAAAGGAAAACAACCCGACACAAGATCACATTGTTTTTAAAGCAGCAAATTCTGAGCCTTAGAACACAAGTGGCCGCCGACTGATCCCTTGGATCGCGGCCCGGCTGGACAAACTCAAGAGGGCAAACTTGCATCGGTCCACAGCAACGGTGGGAAGAATCAGGTAATCCTTATTAGGCTGCTAAAAGGAAAACACAGTGGGAGGAAGAAACACCGGCTCTCCGGAATCGCTCACTCAGCAGAGTGCCCAGAACTCCCTAGAGGTGCACGAGAGTACGAAACGGGGGGAGCGAGACACTTTTGCTTACAAAAACAGCAGACAGGACCCATATACCCCAGCACCACAGTAGAGGGGGGGTCCCTTCCAGAAGCATCCGACAGCAGCGCATGATGCGGACCCCCCAGCAACTGTGACAGCAAACAGGAAAATAATAGTTTCCTATTTTATGCAGTACGAGCAGTAATTTAGAATGGTGGAGTCGTTTTTAAACATTGCTTGCAAGCAGACCCCATAATCAACCTTATGTGTCTGTTTCATAAATTAGTAACTTCTTCTCCATGCCCATACCAGTTCCTGATCAAAAACAGATAAAACTATAGTTTGAATGCGCCTTCCTACAAACAGTAAGAAATTTTCAGTGCTATAATGTGTTTAAATAATACGATAAGAAACTAACCTGATTTTAACGAAGAAATCCTAATCTCTGTTGTTAGTAGAGCATAAGTCTATTTTCTGACGACGAAAACTCGGGATTAGCAGCTCATATAAATGATACCAGAATAAATCAGTCTGATTTTGGGCGAAGAAATCCCCATCTTCAGTACTGTGTAGGTGATCTGAGCGAAGCTCCTCATTTCACTGATTTAAGGCCTTATTATGTGTATGTATCATTGTATTCATCAATCGAGCCGATCCTGTGAAAACAATTTAGTAACTCGATATACGAGCGCGCGACGCGGTTCTGAATCGTAATACAGATACAAACTTTAAGATTGAAGTGACCTTCCCACAGGTATAAGAAAGTTTGAGTGGCTACTAAAGGTTTTTAAACTGTTGCGGAAACAGAATGAAACAGTAACCTGATATTATAGCGAAGAAATGCTCTAATCTCTGTGTGAGTGCGAGGTCACCTAAGTCGGAATGTTACTGACACGACAATCTGCAGATTAGCAGCTCATGATAAATGGTACCAGAAGGACCTCTCGGGGCTGATCTTGGACGCACAGCAAAATACCCCTTTTTAGCACTGAGTAGGTGATCTGAAGCTATACTCTCCTTTCATAATTAGAACGGGCCTATGATGTGTTAAGTAGCATTGTATTTCATTATGCTCGCTCAGTTGAAACATGGGTACAGTAAAATGAAATGGTGTTGCCTTCTAGCAGTGAGCTAGACTACGAATTCCAACATTGCGCTGTGAATTGATGTGCTGTTTTGAGGAGAATGAGAATGAAATTGTACGGGCATGCATGGAGTTTCCCATGCATGCTCACAGCATTGCAAGTTCTGCTCCCCTTGCACCTGATGTGAATTTGCATTATTCTCGTAGCAACATGTGACCCCGGAAGTGTGAGCAGACTCGTCCGGCGTTCGGTTAAATGACAAACAAGCATTCACTCACCGACTGATGTGTCACATAAGAATTGGTGTTATGACTAACGCTTAACGTCTGATAAGCTAATGTCCTTTACCTCAACTGCGTAGCTGGTGCATCTGATACACTTAGATAGGCGTGTACCAAAGTGGAAACTTTGCTCAACCACCCTCTCTCTCTCCCTCTTTCTCCGTCACTCCTGGTGTCACTTCCTTTTGATGCCATCACAGGTCCCTGTGGGACACACCCACATACTGGGTTTACGTGTGTTAGTTTTATTTTGTGGGTGACTATTTCTACATACTTTTAATTTTATTGCAGTCTTTAATTTGTTTTAAGCACAAATGTCCCAATCAGCGAAATTATTGGTATTAAGTGAGATTTAATAAATCAAATTTTATTTATTTTTGATTTTATGTGACCATTTTATGGTCACAGGTTTATTGTAGATTATATTACTTTCCCCTTTTAATTTGCCTACAGTCTCTTAGGACCCTTTTTTTTTTTTTTGTTTTTTTGTTTTTGTTGTGTTTTTACTTTTACCTTATTTTATTTATTTCACCATCACCATCTTCGCTTTATGTATAGGATTACAGTAGTTCTAGCAAATGTCGTTTCCTTAACGAGTTATACAGTTTATTAGTAGCATAATCCCTGTTTCCACTCTACTTCTCCTCACGCCTCAGTGCAAGGCCTAATACGTTGAAGGGCAGCTAACATTGCAACACAATGTAGGCTAACATAAAAATAGAAACAATTCCCACTGTTTCTTTTACTTTTGACGAGGTATTTGGTGGGTCCATGCTAGTTTAGCTAACAGCCTAACCCAAGGGTTATGAAGTCTATTGCAGCATCAAACACAAGTGAAACCTGCTTAGCCATATCTCTTACAAACAAAACTAAAATAGGTAAAAATGTTCCTTTTTTTTTGAGTTAATCTTATTTTATTTCAGTTTCATCATAGTGACAAAACCCGTGAACCATCAGTAGTATAGACCGGTCATCAGCTGACCCCTGCTTACAGCACCATCAACAAAGTTACTCAAACTCTCTCTATGTGTTCACGAACACAAAAACATAGCAACCTACCTCACTAGCTGCCTCCCACCAACTAGTCATACCTTACACGGCCTACACAACCGTTCCCCTTAGAGATACCTTAACACCCCTGTACGTACCTGCATTTGCCTTGTGTCTATCTCTCTCTGGTGTTCCCACAAGTGTGCCAGTATGTCGCAGACATTCCACCGACATCCAGCCCTGGCAGCTCACCAGAACCACCTGGAAACCCAGCAGAGCACTTTAATGGACATCCTTCAGCTCAAAGCAACCAACGACCTGCCATGGCAAAGAAAGAAACAGCGAGACTGCGACACAAGTGAACACTTGACCAGCATCATCCTCTCCTCGGCCCACACCCTCAAGGGCCTCAGACAGGAGGTACAGTGGGGAAAAAAAGTATTTAGTCAGCCACCAATTGTGCAAGTTCTCCCACTAAAAAAGATGAGAGAGACCTGTAATTTTAATCATAGGTATACCTAAACTATGAGAAACAAAATGAGAAAAAAAAAATCCAGGAAATCACATTGTAGGATTTTTAAAACTGAATTTACGTGTGTGTCAAAACTTAGGTGGAAAATAAGTATTTGGTCAATTACAAAATTTTATCTCAATACTTTGTTATATACCCTTGTTGGCAATGACAGAGGTCAAACGATTTCTGTAAGTCTTCACAAGGTTTTCACACAATGTTGCTGGTATTTTGGCCCATTCCTCCATGCAGATCTCTTCTAGAGCAGTAATGTTTTGGGGCTGTAGCTGGGCAACACGGATTTTCAACTCCAAAAGATTTTCTATGGGGTTGAGATCTAGAGACTGTCTAGGCCACTCCAGGACCTTGAAATGTTTCTCACGAAGCCACTCCTTCGTTGCCCGGGAGGTGTGTTTGGGATCATTGTCATGCTGAAAAGAACTCCCAGGGCCAGCCGCGTTTCATCTTCAATGCCCTTGCTGATGTAAGGAGGTTTTCACTCAAAATATCACTATACGTGGCCCCATTCATTCTTTCGTTTATACGGATCAGTTGTTCTGGTCCCTTTGCAGAAAAACAGTCCCAAAGCATGATGTTTCCCCCATGCTTTACAGTAGGTATGGTGTTTTTTGGATGCAACTCAGCATTCTTTCTCCTTAAGTTGAGTTTTTACCAAAAAGTTATACTTTGGTTTCATCTGACCATATGACATACTCCCAATCCTCTTCTGGATCATCCAAAATGCTCTCTAGCAAACTTCAGACAAGCCTGGACATGTACTGGCTTAAGCAGGGGACACGTCTGGCACTGCAGGATTTGAGTCCCTGGCGACGCAGTGTGTTACTGATTGTAGCCTTTGTTACTTTGGTCCCAGCCCTCTGCAGGTCATTCACTAGGTCCCCCGTGTGGTTCTGGGATTTTTGCTCACAGTTCTTATGATCATTTTGACCCCACGGGGTGAGATCGTGCGTGGAGCCCCAGATCGAGTGAGATTATCAGTGGTCTTGTATGTCTACCATTTTCTAATAATTGCTCCCACAGTAGATTTCTTCACACCAAGCTGCTTACCAATTGCAGATTCAGTCTTCCCAGCCTGGTGCTCGAGGTTACAATTGTTTTACGGTGTCCTTTGACATCTCTTTGGTCTTGGCCATGGTGGAGTTTTGAGTGTGACTGTTTGAGGTTGTGGACTGTTGTCTTTTATACTGATAACGAGTTCAATCAGATGCCATTAATACAGGTAACCAGTGGAAGACAGAGGAGCCTCTTAAAGAAGAAGATACAGGTCTGTGAGAGCCAGAAATCTGACTTGTTTGTAGGTGACCAAATACTTAATTTACCGAGGAATTTACCAATTAATTCTTTAAAAAATCCTACAATGTGATTTTTGGATTTTTTTTTCTCATTTTGTGTCTGTGCCCCGTCACTAGACTAATTGGTCTCTAGTGATGAAAAATGCACAAGGCCTCTCTAATCTTTTTAAGTGTGAGAACTTGCACAATTGGTGGCTGACTTAATACTTTTTTGCCCCACTGTATATGAGCTGAAACTGCAAGTTACAGAATTCTGCAGAGAACTGACACCCGCTCAACGAGAGAAAGCACCATATACTGGAGCTAGGCTAGGAACCTCACCAGAATGGTGCGCAGAGAACAGAACGATCACCCAGTTTCAAAGCGGCTTCTCACAGCTGCTCTAACACAAGCACGCGCTGGCAAATTTAAGGCCATCATAACAGGCCTTGAAAGACGGAATGTTTTGCGGATCGACAAAAGCCAGTCACTCTCTAAAAAACATACCACTACTGTGGAGCTAAATATGAGGCGAATAGATGCCCCTACTATGTTTAGGCGCTTACAAGGCCGACATGAATACAGACAGAGCTGAGCCGGGTCAAAAAACCCTGAGGTCGGTCTCTCAGAAGCATCATTAGAAGGAGATGTGACTTGTTACAGAAAGATTGTAAACAGTCCTTACGACCTGGGCATAGACTAAGACAAAACGACGTACCGGCTCGCTATCGGTCGCCAGCCAAGTGCAAGTCGCCTCCATAGGCATTAGTCTTTGGTGCAGTAAGTGCGAAAGGGGGGAAAGTGCGAGCCAAAAAGCCCCTGTTTTCCTGGGTTGCCCTTGACACGTCACAGAGCCGACACAGCTCACCCTGCATATAAATTGTCTGCAACCTGACGCCGCTGCATTACAAATAAGAACGAAAAAAATTCAGCGACACCAGAAGCAACGCCATACGGACCTGGCGGTGAATCAGTGATCTACGAAACATGAACCTGAAGCTAGGCCGCGGCGACCCAAACGTGCAGAACAGATAGGGGAAAAACACGAAAACAGAACTTTCCCTGGCCAGCAGCCCACACTCAGCCAAGGTTTGAAAGCGAGGGGGGTGGCGAGAGAAATGTGCACACTAGGCACCATCAGACAGCCAAAGGGGGTGGTGGCACAAAGGGACCTTTCACAGTCACGGAGGATCAATGTTCAGACAAAACAAACTCGGTGTGTTGACCCCTCAAGATCTCCCAACGAGCTGGCCTTCCGAGGACAACACATCTGGCAACTAAATACTCTCGACCGCGTCTGAACACGTGACTGAGGGTCTCACGATGCCCCCGACACCAAAAGCAGGGCCGGGGCGTGACTGTCGTGAAAAAGTCGGCACCAGGACTACTACCACAGACTTTGACAAACTTACTCCAAGCTCACAATTACCCTGGGATGGCGAAGGACACCAGCTGCAAGAAGTCATCTAGGCATTAGGGCCTGCCGCACAATGCCTAATCAACAGCTGTGTAACCTGACACAGAAGGCCTTTAACAAGCACAAGGCCTCCACTAAAGGTGTTTGTCAAAACCCACTGATTCTGAACTTCACAACTCAAAATCCAAAGCGGGCAACAGAAGGCACCCAGCATTGCCACAATACAAAACCCTCCTACAGAAAGCCCCTAGCCAGAAGAGAACAGAGCCATCACCATGGCAACAGACACAGGTTCCAGACCAACCACCGGGAAAAGGCATCCTCATCCTGCAAACACAACGGTATGTCCAACAGCAGTCCACCACAACATTCTCCTCCACACAACGGAGGCTACACAAGGACAGCTGGACACGCCTACTTCTGGGTTACAGGAGCTGCTGACACTCGCAAAAGAGCTCCTTGAACAAAACTCAACTAAGGAGTATTGAGAAGGACAAACCTCTGACTCCTTGCATGCTGCAACACAGCATCAGACCCCTCAAGGGAGTAGCATCCCTTGAAACCGGTCGACACCACAGAAGCAGCCAGACAACATTGGATTTATTGAGCAACGGGGACGATCATGCCCAACGCGGAAAGCTTGCGCCATTTACACATAACTCAGGCAGCTTACAAGACCCAGGTGCCACCAGAGACACGAGCCAAGAGGACCACCCGCAAACATCGAAGTTTCTGTAGTGACGATTGAGGCATAATTAGAGCAGGCCAGATCTACTAAACCGACACTGCCCCGCTTTCTGGCTCATCTAATCACTAGGTACAAGGCACAAAGGAATTGTCCTCTCAAACGCTTGGATGGAGAACTCCATAATGCAAGTTACCTCTGGCAATGGCCATGGAAACCAACTGCGAGCTTCACCCGTGAGAGTCACCCAGCTGTCCCAAATCATGGGTACACAGATAGCCTATGGCTAACAACATCAACCGAAAAACATCTACCGGACTAACTCACTTGCCAGGGAGCTGTTGACAGGCTGAGAGCACGCGAGGGCCTCTAGACACCGCTCCATGTGAACGCTCGACGTGACTAACCACAACAGCTTGATACAGCCTACCGACAGCTTGACACACACAGCACCTCTCACTCTTGATCAGCCACTCAATCCCACGTTGGCACACAACGTGAGCCAAAAAGACACCACTGGCTCACAGCCAGGAAGTCGGCGGGTGTGTTCGTATTTGGCATTTCTGAACTTGGACACATCGGCGTCGTGTGGGGGTCTATTACTATGAGACAACAACGTAGCGAAAGGGGGGTAGCATATGGTAGGGGTCCTGAGCTACTGCCATGTGGCTTTCCGCGACCAACCCACCAATATCTGTGTGCAAAGATACGATTTCACCAAGGAGCTGACTTCTTGTGCTAAACACCCCCACGGTACAGCGGCCGGAAGACACACCAGCCCTGGTTTCATGGCTTAAGCACCGTGATACATTTACTAACCCTTGTGGGAGAATGCGACTGCCCGCACTATCTTAGGCGAAATTTCCCCCTGAGAAACGTATACCAGGGACTACTTCACAATGATGCACAGGAGAGAAAATGGAACTTTTCTACATATAATTCATAAGAGGGAAAACCTACGTTGAATTGAAACTGACCCCATTTTCTTCAGCCATGTGTAGTTTATTGCTGTGTTGTCGTAAGCTGCTGGTATTATGAGACTATTGGTGTTATTCATGCTTACGAGATAGAAACCACTCGATTACGAAATAGTAACTATTTCGGTGCTCGAAAGTATCTCACTGAGTCAATTCGGCGCTTGTCTTGTGACAGGGAGGTAGCAGAAAACAAGTGTGTATATTTTATGCTGATACCTATGCAACATATTGGTGTTCTAAGAACCCGTATCCGGGAGGCGTCGGTACTACATTTTGTGCAGTCAACACATCAGCAGGCGGAGATTAATAGAGCTTAGACAAGCTACCCCTTTGTGCTTACAAGACAAAGAGTCATAATCACATCCCACAGCTATTTCACACGTGCTCGCCGCTGGGATTTCAGCATTTCATGGACCGAACCCATCCATTGGTATGGGGAGGATTACTATTGCAGGCTTTAAAAAGGCCACACTCAATGTGAACCCGCGCCTTGTCTGCGTCGGTTCAAGTTGAGAACACTCCACGCATGACTAAGATGAAGAGGAGTGAGACAAAAGACTCCTGGTAGCCAAAAGACTCGTGCCAGGCTTCCGGGCCAGTCCGTAGTTTCATTGCATCAAGTGACTCCTGGATCAATAGCTCTTTTCTCATCAGACCATACCCAGAAGATCTTGGGGCCTTAAGAGTGCAACATCAGGAAGCTTTGTCTTAGGAACCAGTAGCGCTAACGTATTCAAACGTAGTCGATTTAATTGATGCATTAATTATCAGTTACACCTTTTTACAAGGTTTTTTTGAACTAAGAATCTGACGTTTTCCCTCGGGTTTTAGATCTGCTGAATATGCAAATTGGTTCCATAAATGTCATTCCTTATGGCTCTTTCTTTAGTGCTAAACTTTAACCCTTGCCTATACCAACGGTATGTGTGTGTGTGTGTATGTGTCTGATTATGGAACGGCTTAATTGTGTTTACTGTAGGCATGTGATAAGGACTAGTTAAGGTGTTTATGGAGCTTAATAACCCTTCCTGTATCACACGTGACGTGTTCCATGACTTATCATAACCGGAGTCAAGGACAATCTATGCAGATTTACGATTAACAAAACTCTAGTAGAATTGTACAGTTCAAGTAGAAAGTTACCTTTCCTTTAATTCCAGGACAATGAACTGGTTTCTCGTAAGAATTTGACAAGACGGTGTGAGCACCTCGATTTGGAGAGCCAGCGTGGGGTCAGCTAAATTATTTCTACAGTGGATTCTAAAATATTGGATTAGTTAATCTAGACTAGTTATGTTGAAGCTGTATTTTGCGATATTTCCCATGAGGTGGATTTTGACAGTGCAGTATGTCAGCGAGGATGGAGATATTATAAAACAAACCTCGAGCATGTCGAGGCTGTAAACAAGGTGGTCGCGACTTAGTTATAGACAGGATAAAGAAGACAAAAACAGAGGAAGAGGAGACCTATCATACAGGCAGAGCGGAGAACGGAAAATATTCAGACCACACCTTGCGCAAATTTTCACTCATTTGTTATATATTTTGCAGCATGATGCCTAAATCATTTATAGGTTATATTTTTTTTGCCCTTAATTAATTGTCACAGCAGCCTGACCCCTATTTGACAGAAAACACAGAATTGTTTGAACATTTTGCAGAAGTTTGTATTAATAAACTAGAAAACTGAACTATCACACATTAGGTCGTAAAGTAGTTCAGCTACCTTGCCAGTGACACTCATATATTTTTCTCAGGTGCTGTCCATTTCTTCTGATATTCTTTGAGATGGTTCTACACCTTCATTTTTGTCCAGCTGTGTTTGATTATACTGATGGGACTTGATTAGGAAAGCCACACACCTATATAAGACCTTACAGCTCACAGTACATGAAATGCAAAATGAGAATCATGAGGTCAAAGGAAATGCCTGAAGAGCTCAGAGACAGAATTGTCGCAAGGCACAGATCTGGCCAAGGTTAAAAAAAAAAATTCTGCTGCACTTAAGATTCCTAAGAGCACAGCGGCCTCCATAATCCTTAAATGGAAGACGTTTTGGGACGACCAGAACCCTTCCTAGGAGCTGGCCGTCCGGCCAAACTGAGCAATAGGGGGAGAAGAGCCTTGGTGAGAGAGGTAAAGAAGAACCAAAGATCACTGTGGCTGAGCTCCAAAGATGCAGTCGGGAGATGGGAGGACGTCTTGTCGAAAGTGCAAAGCAGTTCAACCACTGACAGCCCTCTGCACTGAAAGCGGTATTGCTGTGTGAGGCTTGATGGTGTCCGAAGTTGGCCACCGCTGCGAGGATAGCTTTTACTCTGGTCATGGCAAGCACCACACATGAAAGCCCAGCTATGGAGGGGACACTCAAAAGAGGGTGTAGTGAGAATAAGTATTCTGTGCGGGGTTGTATGTTTTATGATGAGACCAAGGATTAGACACTGTTTTGTGGCACGCTATTTCTACGATTGCAGGTAGGTGTGGATGGAAAAATCCATGGCAATGGACTGCTCATCACCTGTCCAATACAGTTTCAACAGTGAAGCATGGTGGTGGCAGCTGTGGGGGTGTTTTTCAGCTGCAGGAGATCGGAAGAGCACAGACAACTGGTTTGACTAATCGATTAGAGGGAAATGATGAATGGGGCTATGAGACAAGTATAAGGGATTATCCGGATAAAAAAACGTTCTCCAGCGTGCTCAGGACTTAGAAGACTGGGGCGAAGGTTTATCTAGCCAAACAAGACAATGACCCTAATAGACACACAGCTCCCTAAAATAACCGGAAGGAGTGGCTTCACAACAACTCTGTGATTGTTCTTGAATGACCCAGCCAGAGCCCTAACTTAAACCCAACTGAGCATCTCTGGAGAGACATAAAAATTGCTGTCCACCAACGTTTACAATCCAAACTGACAGAACTGGAGAGGATCTGCAAGGTGGAATGGCAGAGGATCCCCAAATCCAACTGTGAAAAACTTGTTGCATCTTTCCCACAAAAGATCAGGGCGTATTAGAGGCAAACAGGTTGCTTCTATAAATATCTAGAGTCAAAAGGGTCGAATACATTTGGACATGTGATATTTCAGTTTTTCTTTTTAATAAATCTGCAAAAATGTCATCAATTCTGTGTATTTTCTGTCAATATGGGGGCTGTGTGTACATTAATGAGGAAAAAAAATTAACTTAAATGATTTTAGCAAATGGCTGCAATATAACAAAGAGTGAAAAATTTAGGCGTGATGCGGGAAGTACTTTCCGTACCCACTGTTATATCTATCTATCTATCTATCTATCTATCTATCTATCTATCTATCTATCTATCTAATCAAGTCACTGATTCCTTCTCAGTCAGTCTACATCCTCACACCAGGCAACTTCTTTAGAAAGATTCACAGATTTATACTGATCTTAGAGACTTCAAGATGAATCTCCGGCCTTTGGAAGAAATCAATGATTCGGCCGGGACGTATCTGTCAACAGTCATTGATCTAACCGTACACATTGTTGAGAAGTGAAGGTTCAATCAGCTGTTTAGCCACATAGTGCCTGTCTGTCAGTCATAGTGTCAACACTGCAGTCAGATGCAAATGCTTCACCACCAGAGGAACATCATTTTTCAGCCTCATCAACTAGATTATTGGCAAAATAAAAAAAAGAAAAGAAAAACCTGCGCGACTGAAAGATGTCATTAAAATGATATAATAGAACTGTCTCATATAAATAAAAAGCAAATCACTTTTAATATGAACATCTTTAGAAAAATATATGACTGCAAATTGTTCGAAGTTCATACAATACTGATTTCATGGAATTCATAGGTTGATTTTATTTGTAATAAATTATAATATGTTCAACACCGTCACATGTACTGTATTCAACGTAGTTAACACTTTTACCTAATTTAGCATTAATAAGGTTTCATTCTGTTCTGTGTGATTTCTAACAAAATGTCCAGCACATACGCACACAAATCAGTAAAAAAGTGAAATGAGTACATTTTACGCTGCAACATTGATGCTGTTTCACTTATACTACATACTTTTATGATAATTACCTCACCTTTATTAGTCCTGGATTTCAATAAAAATACATTTGCTTTTTAAACAGGTCTTTCTTGGGCAAAGTTGATAACTATTCTGTCACTTTGAGTTCTGACAAGTTCTCAAAGTTATATGTCTCAAAAGTTTTGGATGCTGTCAATACTTTGCTATTGTACATTTAAACTGCCAAAACAAGAATATAACTTATTTTAAAAAATAAACAAATAAATAAACATATGCCCTTGCAACCAAAAAGTACAGAAAATGTGATAATTTTCCTCTAATTTCCTTATATAAACCATTACAGTTGTTAACTTATGTCAAACACGTATGTACACACGTCTCCTTCGCATATCTTCTCATCTGTTATTATTTAAAACAATGTTTTTTTTTATCTTTGTCAGCTTTATCATTGGCATGGCAAGTCACATTATGGTAGAGAATGAAAGCATGTTGAAGATTATGTTTCAGATTAGAATCCGAGTGAGGAATCTCAAATAAGATGAAAGCTGAAAGCACCGTTTTCATTGTCAACTTGAGAGAGATGGCTATCCACTGGATAAATGTTTGGGCTCTGGGGTTCTGATGTGACCGTCTTCACAAACAACTGATACAAGCTGTTAGTATTCCTAAACGGCTCTTCAGAGCTCAGCTTTTAGCAGTGTGCCCTTCTCAGACCAGAAAAATGGTGAAGAACTACAAAGTAAAAGTATTCAAAATGTCACCTTTTGTGTTTATTTAAAAAGAAAAGAAAAGAAAAGAAAAAAAAGACAGGTTTAGAATGACATGAAGTTGATGGAATCTTCATTATTTTGAACTATGCAGTTAAGATACTGAATGGAAATTAGACATTTTACAATGCATGGCATTTAGTTCAGCTGCGGCTCTCTGGGAATGCTGTGGGTCAATTCAGCGCTTAACTTTGATCAAAAAAATCTGTTATGAATTCAAGAAGTTCCCTCAGGTCAAGTGTTTGTTCTTCAGCATGGGACAACATTATGACTTCATCTGGGAGAGAGAGAGAGACAGACTGGACAGAAAGGTCACATGTTAGAGCTACAGAAATGCACAAATTAGGAGAGGCTGGGGGAAATTTTTTTTTTCCAGCTTCATCTATATAAAAATAATAAAGAGTTTGCATGCAGAGTTTAAAAGCTGTTTGAGATGTAGTGCTGCAGGTGACTTTCCATATTATGACAAGACAAGATGATTTAAAGAAAGTAAAGATAGAGCACTGAATAAATAAAAAGATTATGGCAGTCCTTAAATTATTTATGTCTGTGCCTCTTTGAGGGGACCATGTTTAGTAAGATTTTCTTCTAGTAAGATCTGCAAGAGTGTAGTGAAGTTACATAGCAGAAGTTTGTGCTGAATTCTGTTGCATTGTATAACCTACATATAAAAAATTTAAAAAGCCATCTATAAACTTGAATCTCTCTTTATATTAATAGCGTAATAAGTGGAGTTGTGTGCAAACCTTGTAAAAATGAGTGCAATTGATTTCAAAGTGAACCTATTGTACTCTGTTATTTGCATTGTTTACATTTAAATTACATTTCTAACCTGGCAGCCATGGTATTGTATTAATCTGGATGCGGTTATTATATGTCACACATAATGATGTGCAAATCTGATGCTTAAACTAATTGGGCCAGCTGCTAAGCAGCAAAAGGCTACAACCCAAAGAGACAGAAAGAGGATTACAGATTCAAGAAGCCCCTCTTTATTTACACCTCCTGTGAGTTGATTGTATTTGCAGATTCACAGTTAAACTCTAATATTTGGATTCTGCTTTTGTCCATCTGGATTTATTAGAGAATAGTCATCAATTAAATATGGATAAATATGAACACTGTTCTCTTTTTCTCACCTTCATCTGGACTGTGTATGTGTGAGTAAGTGTCTGTATGTGTCTATTCAGCTCTCTCTGTTAAATCAAGCAGAAGTGGACGGGCGTTTTGAAGGCCCTCGACTGACCCTGTGCGTAGACATGATTTGGGAATCCAAACTCCCTGCAGAGGCTTGTGACATTTGGAATACAAACGTCTGAGTTTCTAGCAGAATGCCTGCCTGATCCAGCTCTGTCTGACCGTGACAGGACTGGCTCTTCTGGGAATGTGTGAACTTTGTCATTACCTGAGCTACCTAATTACTACAAGAACTTCCTAATGTCAGATATTTGGTTGATGAAATATTATAAATGTAACAATGTACAGCATAACACTTTAAAATAGGGTTGTATATGGTTACACCGTAAGATAAAAATATCCAAGGAAAAAAATGGAAAAGGTAATGGTAATTTTTTGCTAAGACAAGTTTATGGAAATTTACTTTAACCCTAAAATGCAACACAATGCAATGTGTAATTTAAAATACAAGTAAAAAAAAGCATTAATGAATAATAATTTTACTACATTTATTAAACTTGGTTAATGTTAATTATTATGGTTGTAATAAATTAGAGTGATTAATCAGCATATTGTGTAATTTATTCAATTGTTTTATTTTTTTTATGAAATGACAGCCCTAATTTTTAGAGACATACTTGGCATTTGGATTCAAAGGATGCTGGGAAAGATAACTGTTGAACTGTTGCCAGTAAATAGAGTAATAGCATGTGTCAACATGTTGTTGTATATTCAGGATACTTAATAATTCAAATAAAATGACTTGGCACAGTGATTATTCTGAATGTTATAAGCTGCTGAGGCTCAGATGCCAAGTAGTGAGATATTTCCTCTGTAGATTTTTTAATGCTTTTGCTAGGGCTGTAGTACTAGAGTTCGGTTATTGGTTGTGTAGCGAATCAGCTCATGGGGAAATATGAATAATTAACCATAACTAGTTATAATTAACTATTCATATATTAGATCCACTGTAGATATTTAGCTGACCACTCAGGGTCAACTGTCTTGTCAATTCTAAGAACGTTAATTTCCTGGTTAAGGGAAATAACTTTCTTACTGTACAATTCTATAAGCTTGTAACGTAAATCTGCATGATTATTGACTCCGGTTATGAGTGAACACGTCAAGTGTGATACAAGTAAGGTTTTATTAACTACATAAACACTTAAACTAGTCTAACATACTACATAAACACATAAACTGGTCTAACAGACACATACACACACACACACACAACATACAGTGGTATAGGAAAGGGTTAAAGTTTAACTCAGTATAGAAAGAGACATAAGGAATGACATTTATGGAACTATTTTGCATATTCAGCAGATCTAAAAACCTGAGGGAAAACGTCAGATTCTTAGTTCAAACAAACCTTTTAAAAAGGTGTAACTGATACTTAATGCTTCAATTAAATCGACTAAGTTTGATACTTGCGTATGCCTGAAAAAGATTCCTGATGCGAGCTTAGGCCCAAGATCTGCTGAAGTTGGTTGATGAGAAGAACCATTTGAGTCAGAGGTCCTTGATGAATGAAAGGACCTAGGCCGAAGAAAGGCCTGACAGCTGCTTTGGTATCCTGAATCGTTTTCTCACATCTTCATCTTAGCATCTGACCGAACCTCCGACTGGGCGGGTCACATGAAGTGTGTCCTTTAAGGTCGGAGAAGATCCCCGCTTCTCAAGATGGGGTTGTCCAATGAGAAAGATGGAAATCCTAAGTGGGAGTTTGGAAATACTGGGGAGTTGTATGACTCTTTGTCTGTAAGCATGGTAATTTGCATATGTAATTCGACTGGGTGTTGATGCAAAAACTACTAAAAATTCTTAGAACATTAATATGTTGCATAGGTATCAACATATATATACCGCTTGTTTTCGATCATAACAGAATCAAAAAAAAAAAATAAAAAAAAAAAAAATATGAATTCATAGATACTAGACATGGTAGATTTACTTACATGAATGAGTGGTTTATCATAAGCATGAATAAAAATAGTCTATAATACAACATATTAAATACAACACAGCAATAATATACACAGTGGCCTGAAGAAAATGGGTGTTCATTAAAAGAAGGTTTTCCTATGAATTAATTAGTAGAAAGTCCATTTCTACTGTGCATTTGTCCTGGGACACCAGAATGAGTTATCCCCTCACATTCCTGGGGGGTCATAAAACCAGTTATATCATGATTAGTTGTCATGGTGACCAGAGGCCTGTTCTGTCTTTCTGAGGTGTTAGGTGCACTTCGGGGGAAGGGTCAATAGACCCTCTTAGTTGGCCCTTTGGTTAGGTGAGGGGGAGTTAGATATTATTTGTTAAATAAAACAAAAAGTTGTGTTGATGGCTGATTGGTCGAGACGCTACATATTCCCCTCCTTTCGAGCGTTGTTGTCCGTAGAAAAGACAACAGCGAGCGACGTCAAAGGTGCAGAACAATCCAGACACGCACCTGCCACTCACGGCTGGGAGACAGTGGTGGCTTTCTGGCTGTTGGTGCCTCCAGGAGTGCTTGTGGTGCCGTGGTGGATGCTGTCAAGTGGTGCGATGTGGTGATGTAGACTGTAGCAAGGTGTGGGTCCTCGAGCATATGCAGCAGGTGTCGAGGCTGTGTCACCTGTCATCCTAGTTAGTCTGGGTAAGATGGTTGTTTGTCGATGTTGTTCGCAGGGCTATCCGTGGTACCCACGATGTGGAACAGTCGGGTTAGACTCTCACTGGTGAGAGTTCAGGTGGTTCCAGGGATTGCCGGGAAATGTTATGGAGATTCTATCGTGTGTAGAGAATTATTGACTGACCTAGTGATGATGGCAGGAGTGCAGCAGGTGGTTGTTAGCTCTCTGTCTGCCCGAACGTCACTAGAAATCTGATGTTTTCGGTGTCGCTTGGCTCTTGTGGCGGCACGACTTGAGCTTGCCTGAGTTGTGTTTGTAGAGCTTTCGCTGTTGGGCATGTGTGCCCGTTGCTCAATCCATCGTTGTCTGGCTGCTTCTAGGGGTGTTGACCGGTTTCAAGGGATGCTCCTCCCTTGGAGGGGCCTGATGCTGTGTTGCAGCAGTCAAGGAGTCAGAGGTTTGTCCTTCTCATTACTCCTTAGTTGAGTTTTGTTCAAGGTGCTCTTTTGCAAGTGTCAGCAGCTCCTCTAATTCAGAAGTAGGCGTGTCCAGCTGTCCTTGTGTAGCCTCAGTTGTGTGGAGGAGGATGTTGTGGTGGACTGGTGTTGGGCATACCGTGGTGTTTGCAGTATGAGGACGCCTTTTCCCAGTGGTTGTTCTGGAACCTGGGTCTGTTGCCATGGTTATGGCTCTGTCCTCTTCTGGCTAGGGCTTTCTGTAGAAGGGTTTTGCATTGTGGCAATGCTGGGTGCCTTCTGTTGCCCGCTTTGGATTTTGAGTTGTGAAGTTCAGAATCAGTGGGTTTTGACAAACACCTTTAGTGGAGGCCTTTTGCTTGTTAAAGGCCTTCTGTGTCAGTTTACGCAGCTGTTGATTAGGCATTGTTCGGCAGGCCCTAATGCCTAGATGACTTCTTGCAGCTGGTGTCCTCCGCCATCCCAGGGTAATCGTGAGCTTTGGAGTAAGTTTGTCAAAGTCTGTGGTAGTAAGCATGGGGAGTTTCACGCCGGCCCTGCTTGGTGTCTGGGGCAGCGATCAGTCCGTGTTCATACTCTGGGTCTGAGAGTATTTAGGTTTCCAGATGTGTTGTCTCTGGCCAGCTCGTTGGGGTCTGTGGGGTCACACGTGTGTGTGTCTGCAGTGATCCTCTGGAAACGTCCCTGCCCCACCCCCTTGTGGCTGCTGGTTGGTGACGTGTGAACAGTGGCTCTCGCCCCCCCCCTCACAGGTTCAAACTCTTGGCTGAGGGGGTGGGCCTGCTGGCCAGGGGAAGTTCTGTTTCGTGTTTCCCTGTCTGTTCACCTTGTGGTCTGCAAGCATATTTCAGTTCATTTGTGACACTGAATTCACCTCGTTGCGTTGCTTCGGTTCGCCTGAAAAATTTTTTTTTTTTTTTGTTGCAGCTGCAGAGGTTTTTCGGGAGCTGACTTGTGAAGTGTCACGCAGAAGGCTTTGGCTCCCTTACCCCCCTTTCGTAGCTGTGCACAGGCATGGAGGGCTTGCACTGCTGGCAACGTGGTGTCCACCTGCTGTCCTTTGCTTAGGTCTATGCGCAGTCGTTAGGACTGTTTAAATTATTTCTGAACCATGTTAAGCTCCTCTCTAATTGCTGAGTCAGGGTTTGGACCTCAGCTTCTCAGTTCTCTTTTCAAGTCCTGTGTGATGGCTTTTTCCAGCGGCGCTTGTTGTTTAGCAGCTGTTAGAGCCTCTGTGATGACTGGTGATTTCTTTCTGTCGCACCTTTCTGTGAGGTTCTTTGCATCCGTTCTGTGCTTTCTCTCGTTGAGCAGGTGTCAGTTCTCTGCAGAATTCTGTGACTTGCCGTTTCAGCTCATATACCTCCTGTCTGAGGCCCTTGAGGGTGTGGGCCGAGGAGAGGATGATGCTGTTCAGGTGTTCGCTTATGTCGCAGTCTCGCTGTTCCTTTCTTTGCCATCGCAGGTAGTTGGCTGCTTGGAGCTGAAGGATGTCCATTACAGTGCTCTGCTGAGTGTCCAGGTGGTCCTGGTGAGCTGCCAGGGCTGGATGTCTTTGGAATGTCTGCGACATACTGGCACAGTTGTGGGAACACCAGAGAGAGAGAGGCCCAAGGCAAATTCAGTACTACCAGGTGTTAAACTATCTCTAAGGGGAACGGCTGTGTAGGCCGTGTAAGGTATGACTAGCTGGTGGGAGGCAGCTAGTGAGGTAGGGTGCTATGTTTTTTTGTTCGTGAACACAAAGGAAGAGTTTGAGTAACTTTGTTGAGGGGCCGTAAGCAGGGGTCAGCTGATGACCGGGCTATACTACTGATGGTTCACGGGTTTGGTCACTCTGACGAAACTGAAATAAAAAAGATGCTCAAAAAAAAAAAAACAAAAAAAAGAAAATTTTACCTATTTTAGTTTTTCTAAGAGATATGGCTAAGCAGTTTTCACTTGTGTTGATTCTGCAATAGACTTCATAACCCTAGGGTTATGCTGTTAGCTAAACTAGCAGGGACCCACCAAATACCTCGTCAAAAGAAAAAGAAACAGTGGGAATTGTTTCTAGTTTTATGTTAGCCTACATTGTGTTGCAATGGTAGCTGCCCTTCAACGTATTAGGCCTGGCACTGAGGCGTGAGGAGAAGTAGATATATATCTCGTTAAGGAAACAACAGTTGCTAGATCTACTGTAATCCTATCCAAAAGCGACTATGGTGATGGTGAAAATACTAAAATAAGTTAAAAGTAAAACACAACAAACAAAAATTTTAATAAAAAGGGGTCCTAAGAGCTGTATGAAATTAAAAGGGGAAAGTAAATAAAAATGGAATAAAATAAAAATAAATAAAAATTTGATTTAATTAAATCTCAAATTTAATAAAAATCAATTTAGCTGAACTGGTACATTTGTGCTAAACAAATGTAAAAAAATGCAAAAAAAAAAGATGTAGAATAATCACAACAAAAATAAACAATAACAACAAGTAAAACCCATTATTGGGTGGGTCCACAGGGACCTGGAGTGGCATCACAGGAAGTGACAACATGGTGACGGAGAGAGAGTGAGAGGGCGAGAGATGAGTGGTTTGAAAGTTACACTTTACATGCCTATCTAGCGTTAGTTGTATGCTAACAGCTAGCAGTTGATGTAAAGGGCTTAGCTTAAGAGTTAGCGTTGGTTACACGCAGTTCTTTGTTTACACAAAGGTCTGTGAAGTGGGTGCTGTTATCAGATTAACCTGGAGGAGTCTGCTCACACCTCCGGGGTCACGTGTTGACCAATGCAAGCTCACATCAGGTGCATGTGGAGCAGAACTTGCACTGCTGTGAGCGTGCATAGGAAACTCATGCATGTCCCATATAAATTCATTCATTAATCAAAACAGCACTTTCACTTCACAGGCAATGGTGGATTCGTAGTTAGTTACGCTAGAATAACACCATTAATTTTACGTAAATGTTTCACATTACTCCTCGATATGAATACAATTATACATAACACATACTAAGGCCTTAAATCAGTGAAATGAGGAGCATCGCTCAGATCACCTACACAGTACTGAAGAAGGGGATTTCTTCGCCCAAAATCAGACCGATTTATTCTGGTACCATTTATATGAGCTGCTAATCCCGAGATTTCGTCGTCAGGAAAAAGACTTAGCTCTACTAACACAGAAATTAGGATTTCTTCCCTAAAGTCAGGTTAGTTTCTTATCGTACGATTTAAACACATTATAGCACTGAAAACTTCTTGCTGCTGGTAGGAAGGCGCATTCAAACTATAATTTTATCTGGTTTTGATCAGGAACTGGTATGCGCATGGAGAAGAAGTTACTAACTTATGAAACAGACACATAAGATTGATTATTGGGTCTGCTTGCAAGCAATGTTTAAAACGACTCCACCGTTCTAAATTACTGCTCGTACTGCATAAAGTAGGAAACTATTGTTTTCTGGCTAGCTTGTCAAAGTTTCTGGGGGTCACATCATGCGCTGCTGCGGGGATGCTTGGAAGGGACCCCCCCCCCTTTCGTAGCTTGTTGCATATGAGGGAGTTTGCACGGCTGAATGAGGATGCGGGAGTAGGGTGTCTCTCCCACTGCGTCTCTTTTCGCTTGTAGGAGTCCCTGAGTTCTCTTCGGAGCATGTCAAGCTTGTCTTGAGTGTTGTTCAGCTGCTGGATCAGAGTCTCTTGAAATCTATCAATTTCCTCCTGTTTCAATCCCATTAGGTTGTGGGTCAGGAAGATGATGACCTTGGTGAGCCTTTTGTAGCCATAACTCTCGCTTGAGTCCTGAGTCTGAGGTACACTTCTCTCTGTGTCCAGTTGCTTTCGGCTCAGTAGGTGGTCGTCGGCCCTGGGTAGGGGGTTTTCCTCACAACGCCTGGCCAGCCCTCTTTGGTCTGCATTCTGGGCAGTTAGTCTGAGCATCTGCAACATTTTGGCACACTTGTGTTGAGCGTAAGGGCTAGAGACTACTACAAGATCAAAACAGAGTGTGACTGCTAAAATAGTTTTGGGTCAGCATATGTTTGCTGAAAAGAGCATAAACAGGGTTTTGATTGATGATTTAAGACTACTCTTATTGTCAAATTATCACTCAGAATTTACTGACGGTTCCCCAAACAGGCTTAATCTCTGAGGTATGAAGGAGAAAAGGGAAAAGCATAAGGAAAAGGAGAGCATTTCTATTCAGATTATGCTTATTATTTGGTGCTCAGGACAATAGTTATGCCTTAGTGTTTGTCTAGATGACTTTGTAACAGGGTCTTAAAATGAGGGCACATGTTTGAAAATAAACAAATCAAAAATAGAAATGTCTCTGGTTCCTTTTGAGGTTCAGAGAGAACATCAAGGGGGCATAACATGTAAATGGATTTAAAATTAGCTGACTGCTATTATCAAAACAAGGTAATCAATCTGGTATTAGGAACAAATAGCAGCACTAGTGATTAGTGTGTTACTAAAAGCACCCAATACCTTAATGAGTCTTTCCTCGATAGACAGTTAAGATTTAATTAAATTTAGATTTAATTAACTAGTAACTAAGCAATAGCATTCAGGAAGGATACATCTAGATAGTTAAATTCGCTGAGACGAATTGAAGATTGAGAAACATAGCAAAAGAAGGAAAAGAAAGTGGAAAATAAGAAACCAGGGATTAGGTTAAATTCAAATTACTTCACACTGCACACACACATGCTGTATTTAAGAGCTTCAATTAAAGAGTGTTAACCCCTAATTGTTAAAGCTATTTGGTAGCTTAGCCTAAAATGAAACTATGCTAAGTCGTGTTAGCTTAGCTGCTTCAAGTGGTTTGTTTACAACATGGCGTGTTGTGCTATGTGAAGTTAGCGCTTCCTGTGAAGTTGTTGTCACGGTAACCAATGCAAGCCAGTGTAATTAACGCAGTTTAATGTCTGTCTATGTTTAACAGTCATAGTTTTAGAACGTGGTGCTTTCAGTCTTCAAGACTTGTTGCATTACCTAAGCACTTCGGTGAGTGCTTCTCTAATGCAGCAATAAACTTCTTGCACTTGTTTAAATAATTACAAAATGGGTTTACTGTAAGTTAAAGCCTGTTTAAACATATATGTAGTTATGTTTTCCTCACACATGAGTACTTAAAGTACAGTATTACACCTTTAATTTCACTCGGCGAGTGAAACACATAATGACCACCAGGTTGCTTGTGTATATGCAGTCAAAGTGTAGATGAATTTCTTCAATCTAATTATAAACTATAAGGTCTTTATGCTGTAGAAAGGGGAGCAGCGCTCACCTCTACCTTGATATAACTGTACTGAGAATTCTTCAAAGAAACAATTTAAACAATAATGCAATTTTGTAATTTCTTCACTAAAGCATATTACATTATGGTACAGTTTGGACATGCCGCTGAGCTTAGATTCAGACTTACGCTTTGTCAAGACATATTTATGCTTTAATACTGAAATTAGGTTTTCTTTGCTAAAATCAGATTAACCTTATACTGCTACCATTAAGCATGAAATACATAAAGACTCTACCAATCATAATAGCGGTACCAATTCAAACCCCCATTTTATCTGCATCTCAACAAGCCAGCAAAATAGGGACACCGGGCATCTGAAGTCTCGTCCTATTTTAACCTGGGCTATCAATCACACACTTTTAAGTTGCCAGTGTTTTAACTCATAACTTTCGTTTTATCATGCCCGCATTCTCTCCACCAAAATCGGTAGCGAATCAGCTCATGGGGAAATATAATTAATCATAACTAGTTATAATTTATTATGAATATTTTAGATCCGCTGTAAGTATTTACTTGTCCTCTCAGGGGCAACTGTCTGTCAATTCTAAGAACGTAAATTTCCTGGTTAAGGGAAATAACTTTTCTACTGTACATTCTATAAGCTTGTAACTTAAATCTGCATGATTATTGACTCCGGATATGAGCAAACAATGAACACGTCAAGGGTGATACAAGTAAGGTTTTATTAACTACATAAACACTTAAACTAGTCTATCATACTACATAAACACTTAAACTGGTTTAACATACTACATAAACACATAAACTTGTCTAACATCCTACATACACACATAACTGGTCTATACATGCCACATACACACACACACACACACATACAGTTTGGGTATAAGGAAAGGGTTAAAGTTTAACTCAGCATAGAAAGTGGCATAAAGAATGGATTTTATGGAACCATTTTGCATATTCAGCAGATCAAAGCCTTCAGGGATAACGTCAGATTCTTAGTTCAAACAAATCTTGTAAAAAGGTGTAACTGATACTTAATGTATAAAATTAATAAGACTAAGTTTGATACTTAGCGATTCTGTATGAAAGAGATTCCTGATGCAATCTTAAAGCCCAAGATCTTGCTGAAGTTGGTTGATGAAAAAGAAACAGTTTTGAGTCAGAGAATCTTGATTGAAATGGAAAGGATAAGGCCGAAGAAAGGCCTGGCACAATTCTTTGGTATCCTGAAGCGTTTTCTCACACTTTCTTAGCTTCTGACCGAACCACCGACTGGGGCGGTTCCCTGGAGCCGGGCCTTTAAGGTCGGCGAAGATCTCCGCCTTTCAAGATGGGCTTGTCCAATGATCAAAATGGAATTTCCGAGCGGGAGGTTGCAATTGCTGGAGGGTTTACGACCTTTTGTTCTCTAAGCATGGTAATTTGCTAATGGACTTGAGTCGAAATTACTAAGGATTCTCAGGACACTAATATATATTGTCTATGTACCAACATATAGTATACACGTTTGTTTCGATCATAAGAAGGCAAATTTATAGATACTAAACAAGGTAAGATTACTTATAGTGAAAAGGGATGATCAGGAATCACAAGCATACTAAAATAGTCTAAAAAAATATAAAAGATAAAATACACAATGACAATAATATACTTAATGGCCTGAAGAAATATGTGTGTTCTTTCAAATAACGGTTTTTCTATGAATTATCTAGAACACAGTCCATTTCTACTCTGATTTTCCTTGGGACATGCAGGGATTTTCCATGCTTTTTTACATACTTTTGGCCAATAAACCCATTGATATCAGCGTTGGTTGCCATGCAAAAAAGAAGCCTGTTCGACTTCCTGGGGTTTTACGCATTCCAGGGGGAAGGGTTCATGGGTCCTCGTATGGCTTGTTAACTGAGGTTACAGGGTATTTGTTATATAAAAAGAGAATATATAGTGTGTTGGATTGGTCCAGACGCTACAGTTGTAATGCTCACCGCTGTAAAAACAAAAAAAAAAATATGTAGTTTTATTTGTTGGCCCTAATATGCAAAGTTAATTATTCATTTATTTATCACAAGTAATCATCATTGCAAAAAAAAAAAAAAAACTCCACTGTTATCACACATAGCAGAATTTCCTCATATCGTGCAGGACTATTAGAAAGGCAAAATCAATGCAAATCAGTGGATATGTCTGCTATAATAGGATAGGTGTGTTAAGGCCAGTTGGAGCTAAACTCTGCAGGGCATTGGCCCTCCAGGATCTAGTTAGGAGACCCCAGTCCTACAGAGTTGTTCCTTTGCACATGCTTTTTGATCATTACAAATATTAATGTAAAATGATTTTCTTAGAATAGGAGATATGCTGTCTCTCGCATCACATACATTATCAATAGTTAAGTATGTGGTCTTGAAGAGGATCCTTTTTTTTCTCATTTGGACTCGGTCTTGACTTGGACTCGAAACTTTTGGACTTGGACTTGATTTGGACTCGAACCTCTTTGGACTCGGTCTTGACTCGGTCTCGACTAGTCCTGGCCTTGGACTTGTCTTGGACTCGACAAAGCTGGACTTGACTACAGCTCTAGCTTTTGCTGCTTAAAAGCTCTGGCATTTTCTTCAGGACAAATGGCTTACTGAGTTTATTCCTGAGAGCACACAGTCTCCCAGGAAACTGTTACAGCCTTTTTACAGACCATCACAAAGGACATTCCCTGACCAAGAGCATCCAGGCATGGCATTTGAGCAGAACTTGTACTTTGTGACATTCATTTTCCATTTGCATATGCTGTTATTTTGTGCTGTGAGTAGGCAATGGTGAATGAAAAGTATTTACTTTTGATTGCTCTTGTAGTTCACCCCCCAAATAATCAGCATTTATTTATTTACACTTGAGTTTACTTGTTGCTGCTGCTTTTGAATGTGTTTATGTGTATGTGTACATCTGTGCATGTGTTTGTATGTGTATGCTAATGTGTGAATGATGACTGTGTGCTTGAAAAAGCTGTTAAAGACACAGCATAACCATAGAGCTTGTGTGGATCAGCATGTGTGTGATCCACCAGTGCAAACAGAACAAGTACCAGTGGGGAAAAACAATGTCCAAACAAGCAGTGCCTGCTTGAACCACCGCACCACAAAAAGCCACAACACAACACAACAAACAATGAAGCAGCCAGCAGGGCATCAGCATGAACTGCCAACAACATGCAGATTCATTGGGATGAATCCAAGAATGTCAGTTTTATTGTTGTGTAGTTTGAGAGAAAAAGAAAATCATCAAAAAGAAACAAAGCATATACAATCAGCTCCAGTGTGAAGCAGCAGCGGCTAATGAGCAAACTTCATGCATCCATGCTAAGAGGTGCTAGTAAAGTCCAAGACCACTGAGACAAAGAGCCAGCAAAGCATAAACATAAACCGTTAACATTATAATGATAACACATTCATTGCAAATGCTCTGTTGTTCAGAAACAACTCCCTAACCTATATAATATATATATATAATATATATATAATACTGTTATATATATATACTGTATAGTATAAATACAGTTTTATGAAAATGCCATGCCCATTTGCACTTTCAGATATTCCTTAATTTTTCAATGAAATCTCACTCTTTTTTTTACTGTCCATGAAGTGTGGTCTGCTGTTTCCTTTTTACACGCTCTAATGGACATTGCTATGGGCAAACAAGCCTTTTTGCTTATCTCTGTTGTTTACTTATAATTTAAACAAAAACATTCATTTTGGAAGGAAAAAAACCCAACAACATTAAGCCTGAGTTAATTAACATTTAATAAATAATCTACCGCAAGCCTATTATCTCATTCAAGGCTTAACCACCAGGAAATGGGTCGTTAGATTCCTTTTTTCTTTACATGCACTCGCACACACTTGTGTGTTTCAGATGAACATATTTCACTTAATTTACCTCGGCAAGCTTTCTAACACAAATGCTTCAGTTTTTATTAGGGGACCTTTTACTGATTTTAGTCCAATTAGTTTGTCTCTCAATGCACCACATAGTGAAAAGCAAATTTTTTTCAGCTGAGCTCCCATTTACATCAAACAGGGACTGCTACAATGTAAATAAATACACAATGGAGATGTAATATTCTGCTTGCTTCAACTAAACACGTACCTTGCATTGCACTGTAAATGGAGTTAGACTCTACTTAAAGCCAACCACAGTGTTACTCTCAAGTTGCTAATGCAGTTTAAAGACGAAAAAGGTTCTGCAGACAATTCCATTAATGCTCTGCAAACTCTCAGCTGACTGCAGGTGTAGGATTTCTCTAACAACACTATAACACAACAGCACTCAGAAATAGTAAAAAGCAATAATAACTGCTAAGTGTTTTTCAGTTTGAAACTAGTCAAATGCAGGAGTGAATCGTGCCAAAAATCAGCCAAATGTGTTTAATCGTTTATTTTTTTAATTTCTCCAGGCAGACGAGGGGGCGAGTGTTTTCTTACTCATCTATTGTTCGGTATTGGAAACACAAAGGTGGCTAAGCTTTGATGGGATAACGAGCGGGAATTTGTATAAGTGCTAGGAACAAAAGATGGAAAAATATGAAAGTGGCAGAGAAGCTGAGAAGAAGAAGAAAAAAAACAGACCAACAAAAACACACACTCATTCCAAATTGGTGAATGATAGTTACACAAAGCATAGAGGGAAGAGGGAACTCTAGTCCTCAAGAGGAGGCTGAGTCATGTTGACAGAAAAGCGAATCTGAGCCAGTAGCCCCTCACTGCAGAACAAAGATCCAGGGGGTGGGGTTGGATCCACATCTAGGGGGTGGAGATGGGTAGGTTTAGGATAGGAGATGGGTGGGGTTAGGAATCAGGGGGTAGAGACGGGTAGGTTTAGGTATATGTAAGGTGGGAGGCGTTGGATCTGGATCCAACCTCAACCCCTGGATCTTGTGTTCTGCAGTGGGGACCATCTCATCTGAGCAAACACCTAGAGACACAAAAACAACTCACAGAAAATGTATGTATTATGTATGTATTTATATATCTATTTATTTATTTATAGCCTACTATTGTGTACTATTTTTAATCTGTCGATTTTTCAGTGAATAATTTCTTTTGCAAGGTATATCGTTACAGATATGGTGGCGACGATGTTGTCTTTGAACTAGTCATTTGCGTCATTCATTACCTGGATCCTCAAAAATGTTGATTCATTCAGTAACGTCACTGCAAAAACGGTGCTCGGAGACACGCAAAGCGTAAAGGTGGAACCAAAATAGACGATATCGAGTGTAAAAAGTAGGTTATTCAATATTAGCCTGTTGTTTCTTAAATATTTGTTGTATAAAAGTTGTCATGCTGTTGGTCTGAATATGCGCAGGGCTGTGTTCACATGCTGTGACACGATTTGGGATGGAGTCATGGAAAAACAGCACTTAGTATTTATATAATAATTTAAAGATATAATATAAAAGACTTTTTTTATTATTATTATTATTATTAATAGTATTAGTAGTAGTAGTGAGAATTAGTGAGAACACACAGGAACTCATCACGAAATGCTTTTTCCTCCTTTTCTTAGTTTATTTTCATTCTACATCTTCCACTTCTTTTTCTTTTCCCTTTTCCTTCCTCCCTTCTATTCTTTTGTAAGGTAGCTAAACACATTTGCTCCTTCGATAATGTCCGCTCCTGTGAGAATCCTCATTAGGTCTGTGCTCTAATTAATCCTCCTTGATTTCCATGTTGCTTGCTCTCTCTTTTGCACTCTCTCTACCAGCTCTGCAAGTCCTCACATGGTGGATTACTCTTGCTCATGGGTGGGAAGAAGAAAAAGAAAAGAAAAGAATGTTCACAAGTCATTTACAAGAATGCACATTTCGGTTCTAACGCCCACCTCAGGAATTGTAACAAAGGAAAGACCTTTCATTATCTGTTCGTATAACAAAAAAAGGCAAGAGAAAGATGCCAGCTATGACCTCTGTGACTGTCACATGGTTGATCCAGAGAAGAAACAAGTATATTTATGTTGGATGGATATGAGTAGACGGGGGTGAGTAGGCTATACTCTCCTGAGCATAGTAGGCTTATGGGTCTCTTCTATGACTTATCCTCTAGTGGTGGGCAGTCTTTCTGTACCGAATCAATCTCAGGCATTCCCTGTCTGCCTCAAAAAGCCCTCTAAAGGCCTTAAAGCCACTGAGAGCCCTGCACTGATGACCTGCTCACAGTTTCCAGAGTCAACCATCAACTCCACAGCTATAGAAAGAGACTCTCACTTCCTGTGGCCCAACATGATCTCATATGAATTCATAGATATTTGTGGTATGGTGTGGTTGCAATACACATAAATCACATAAATATAAAATGTTGTATAGACACTGAAGGCTAAATAATTTAATGCATTACTGCTTCTGAAAAGTAATCATTGCATATATGAACAGCTTTAGAGATGTACAGATTTTTTATGAATCATTTTAAGTTTGTAGAATATTGTAGAAAATGTATGTATTTTTTTTTTCTTTTTTTTTTTTTTTAAAAAAAGGTTTATAGTAGCATTTTTTATATTGGTGTTAGGTTCAGGTATGAGATTATTAATCAAATATAACTGAATATGTTTCCAAAATACTCTTATGCTCACCAGTGCTGCATTTATTTGATCAGTACTATAAAACCATTAATATTTTTAAATGTTATTTCAATGTCAAATGTCATTTATTCCTGTGATGGCAAAGCTGTATTTTCAGCAGTCATTACTCCAGCTTTCAGTGTCTCATGGTCCTTCAGAAATGATTTTAATATGCTAATTGGTGCGTTAGTATTTTTATTCTCTCAGGAGAATCATAAGTAGTTGTGAGTTAAGATATTTTTTCAGGATTCTTAAAGTTTTTTAATTTTCCTGTTAATTAAAGCATCTTTGCAATAATAAATTATGAATTTCTTAAAAAAATTAATAAAAAAATGACCCCAGACTATTGAATGGTAAAGTGACATGACATGTGGCCAAGTATGGTGACCCATACTCGGAATTAGTGCTCTGCATTTACCCATCCAAAGTGCACACACACAGCAGTGAACACACACCGTGAACACACACCCGGAGCAGTGGGCAGCCATTTATGCTGCGGCGCCCAGGGAGCAGTTGGGGGTTCGGTGCCTTGCTCAAGGGCACCTCAGTCGTGGTACTGAAGTATTGAAGGTGGGAGAGAGAGCGCTGTACATTCACTCCCCCCACCTACAATCCCTGCCGGTACAAGAATCGAACCTGCAACCTATGGATTACGAGTCCGACTCTCTAACCATTAGACCACGACTTACACGTAGTGTACATGTAAACATTACCTACACATTCTCATAAGTTCAGGCTGAATACCCACAATCCTCTCTGCTGTCTCATTAAACCAACCTTCAGACATTTCTTCCTCTCATCATCCCAAAGACTCTTTTTTTGAATTCTTTGTTCATCCTAATAAGTTGGGTGGGTGGGTGTTGAACGGATGCTGACTTTGTGGCTTCATCTCCATCTTTCATTTCCAGTCTTATAATAATGTAACCGGTTGCAAAGGAAGTCGATCACTCTTAACAGTAGAATATGTAAATCCTGGCACTGGAGGAAACCATCAATCCTCCATATTGAGTGAGAATGCTGGCATGCAATTGAATGTCTCTCTCATTGCAATGTACTTTAATCTTCATAATCCTGAGGTTTGAAGAATACTCTAATCCATAAGCAAGCACTGCACATATATTCATTTTCAGCCCTCCGTTGGAAAATGGCACTCAATTGGAAGTAAGCAGTACCCATGATGGTGGTTTTTGATCGATAACCTCCGCATCTAGCCGCTGATTGAAATAGATATTTGCCGTGGAGTTGTTTCTCTCCATAATGATCTAATTTCATATTCTTGCCTCAAACAGTTCCTCGCTCCCTGATGCATAAGGCAAGCTGTGCACAGAGCCCACCCAGCATAATCGTGCAAGATTGAATGCTAGCTAGTTAGCTCTTGATATGGGAGATAACCTTATGGAAAACATTACACCTTATCTGTATTTCTCAGGAGAATTTCACCTGCTGTCTTTATAAGGCCAATTTGTGGTAAACAGGCTTTGCCTCAGGGGCTTCCAAACTGAAAAACATCTCTGCACCATATGACCCACCATAAAACACGCCCGAATATCCAGATAATCAGCTCCATCATCTTTTAAAATTTTAAAATGGCTTATTACAGGGCCAATTAAATTAAACATCTTATTTTAGGAAGCATTAGGCCACAAAGTCAAAATATGCTCTTGGGCCAGATGCCATGGTTCTTTTATGTAGACAAGATAAATGCTGAATAAAAGTGTCTGTTGTGGTTTAGATCGCTTATTAACCCAACCCAGCCTAAGGCTGAAGCTGCATTTTTTACAGATGGCATAACAGTATAGTTCAGTTGCTGAGCCGGAAGATACAACGGTTTAATGAGACAGCAGGAGAAGAATGTAGTTTGCCCAGGAAAAGCATTAGGCAGTAGAGTCGGTGTGGGTTTGAGGCGGTACATATGGTCAAATGTCTCCCGATTGTCCAGGAGCTTCTCAAGTCAGCGTATGCCACAATATGTTCATCCATGTCAGTATAACCGGGCATCAGATGGATTTTAGATGAAGCACATTTATCTGCTTGTTATTTTCAAGCACAGTAAGATAAATAGCTTCTGTCGTTTATCTCATTTGCAGATCCTGCTGTGAATTCTGCTGTTGCAGCGGTCTTCTTCGAGCAAAAATTCATCCCACACATTGGCATCTGTATTCAGAAGGCCTGACAGGTAAGATACATTTGAATTGTACTGAGGTTCTGTGGATAAGTGAAACTCAGGATGCCCTCAACAATAAAGATGGCCTGGTGGCAAGGAGTGTTTCGGACCACTTGACAACTCTAACTTGCCCTTTTTAGGCAATTGATCTGGATCTTGTTCATTTTTATACCTTGCAAGCTCACGTATTTCATTTTCTGTGGTGTTCTTACCAATATAATGGTATCAAACTGTCTGTAGTTAGAAGGGGAAAAATAATAATAAATAATAAAAATTATATATATATATATATATGAATAACATTGTTCTTATAATGAATAACATATTTATACAACAGTTCTTTCTGGTCCTCGAATCTGATTGACTGATAAGAGTGTGACATTAGAGTCCACCAGAACTCCAACAGCTGTCTTACCGTTTGTATCAGTCCGCTTGCCGAAGTTGCCTTATTTCTCAAGGCGAGTGTCATGGGACGGCTGCCAAATACCACTATAATTGAAAAATAATACTGTGTTGTGTTCACGGAATGTAGTTTAGAGTTTTTAGGTGAGAAAGTACTTGTTTGCGCCTTCAAATATTCGGTTTGTTAAAAAGGATTAACGTTCTGTTTGCAAATTTCGGCTACAGCAAAATCACACTCGTGCGATATACAGCATATCTCAGGTGAATCTGTGCTATTGCTTCGATTAAGGAAAAAAAATAATAATAAATACATTTAATGTAATATACACCATAAAAAATTAAAAGTTGAGAAAAACTTAGTTTAAGGCAACCAGCTTAGGGAGATTTTTGAGGTGTCTTTGAACAACTTGTTTTCATTTTATACAACAAAAGTTGAGAAAACTCAAAAAAATCTTCCTGAAGCTGGTTTGCCTTAGTTGGTTAAGTTTTTTCAACTTTGGATTTTTTTTTTAGTGTACAAGAATTTATTATATAATATTAGTCTCCCTTTCTCTCTCTATAAGCTAATAAATATTGTCTTTATTGTACATTAAATGTAAGTGGTTATATAGAAAAAGAGAGAAATTAAAAAAAACTTTTGAATTATTTCTACAAATGATAAGGATAATGAAAACAAATATTAGTTTTATAATAGTAATAAAAAAGAACTTGGCAGCATTGCTATAACTGGACTGGCATGGGAAAGGTCAGTTTGTGTATAGATTAATATATATATATATAGAAGGGGTACGGAAAGTATTCAGACCCCGTAAAATTTTCGTCTTTGTTATATGGCAGCCATTTGCTAAAATCATTTAAGTTATTTTTTTTTTTCCTCATTAATGTACACACAGCACACTATATTGACAGAAAAACACAGAATTGTGGACATTTTTGCAAATTTATTAAAAAAAAAAAATGAAATCACATGGTCCTAAGATTTCAGACCTTTGCTGTGAATCATATATTAATCGGTGCTGGCCATTTTTTATGATAATCCTTGAGATTGGTTCTACACCTTATTGAGTCCAACTGTGTTGTGTTATTACTGATTGGACTGCTAGGCAAGCACACAACATGTCTCGTAAGACCCTACAAGCCAAGGGCATGTCGAGCAAATGAGAAATCATGGGTCAGAGGAACTGCCTGCAGATTTCAGAGACAGAATTGTGTTAAGGCACAGATCTGGCCAAGGTTACACAAATTTCTGCTGCACTTAAGGTTCCCAAGAGCACAGTGGCCTCTATAATCCTTAAATGGAAGACATTTGGGGCGACCAGAACCCTTCCTAGAGCTGGCCGTCTTGCCAAACTGAGCTATCGTGGGAGAAGAGCCTTGGTGAGAGAGGTTTAGAAGAACCCAAAGATCACTGTGGCTTAGCTCCAGAGATGCAGTCGGGAGATGTGAGAAAGTTGTAGAAAGTCAACCATCTCTGCAGCCCTCCACCAGTCGGGTCTTTATGGCAGAGTGGCCTGACGGAAGCCTCTCCTCAGTGCAAGTTTGCTAAAAAACATCTGAAGGACTCTAAGATGGTGAGAAATAAGTTTCTCTGGTAAGATAGAACTTTTTGGCTTTAATTCTAAGTGGTATGTGTGGAGAAAAACAGGCACTGCTCATCCCCTGTCCAATACAGTCCCAACAGTGACGCATGGTGGTGGCAGCATCATGCTGTACGGGTGTTTTCCAGCTGCAGGGACAGGACTACTGGTTGCAATCGAGGGAAAGATGAAAAGTGTGGCCAAGTACAGGGATATCCTGGACGAAAAAACCTTCTCCAGAGTGTCAGGACCTCAGACTGGGAGGTTTACCTTCCAACAAGACAATGACCTTAAGCAGACAGCTAAAATAACGAAGGAGTGTTTTCACAACAACTCTGTGACTGTTCTTGAGTGTCCCAGCCAGAGCCCTGACTTAAACCCTATTGAGCATCTCTGGAGAGACCTAAATGGCTGTCCACCAACGTTTACCATCCAAACTGACAGAACTGGGAGGATCTGCAAGGAGGAATGGCAGAGGATCCCCAAATCAGGTGTGAAAAACTTGTTGCATCTTACCCAAAAAGACTCATGACTGTATTAGATCAAAAGCGTGCTTCTACTAAATACTGAGCAAAGGGTCAGAATACTTAGGACCATGTGATATTTCAGTTTTCTTTTTTAATAAATATGCAAAAATCTCAACAATTCTGTGTTTTTCCTGTCAATATGGAGTGCTGTGTGTACAATAATGAGGAAAAAAATTAACTTAAATGCTTTTAGCAAATGGCTGCAATATAACAAAAAAATTTAAGGGGGTCTGAATACTTTCCGTACCCACTGTATATATATATAGACAGGTAATTTATCTGTAATAGGGCTGTCCTCGTTAACGCCGTTAAGCATGCAACTTAAATTTTACAAGCCTTAAGGCGAGTTAAAATAATTTAACGCAATTAACGCAAAAAGTATTGAAGCACAATTTCGATTCTAAACCTTTAACCAAATTGGCTTCTCTGTTTTTGAGATCGCTATTTGTAAGCCGATAAACTCGGGAAAGTTTTCAGCCAATGATCCAGTAAGCAAATGCATTCAAACAATCTGTCCAAAACAGCGCTAATATAAAGGAAACCAGGCTGATTACATCAGAGATTGCAGAGAGAACAGAGACTTGCGTTGCGTTTTAAGTGAATTATTCATTCCAGTGTGTTTCGCTTTAAAACACGAGCTCTGTCATATTCTGTGATTGTCTCTGAAGAGCGCGAGCCCTCACACGTTGCACTGTGTGAATTACAGACTGAACGGATTGTCAACAAATCCCACCGCTGTATGGCCAGATGAGACGTAAACTACGGTTTCTCGACTAACTAGGTCTTGCTAGTAATGTTTTGATGGATGAAGACTGCAATCAAGGTTTAGGCGATTGCGGTGGCGTACAGGAGTCCTACAGTACAGTAAGCACGCGTGAGTCAGTTATAGTAATGCGTGTATGAGTGCTCTTGACGCACTGATCGCACATTGTATTTATGCACAGGCACAGACATTTCCGTACATTCACGTTGTTTCCACACACGTTCACGATAATGTTTTGATTTGTCATGTTTATGTTGCTGTGTTTAGTTATACGGAATGGATCCGTGTACTGTAGTAGATATATGCAGTCAGCAGGCGGTTGGTTTAGGGTTTTTTTGGCATCTCCATGTGGTCCTGTTCGGTTATGCAACTTGGCTTCTCTAAAATGTAAAAAAGCTCTTTGCTGTTGCACTGTACACATACTATAAAACTCAGATTTTTTTTTCTTTCATATGTGCTAATATGGGCTCCTTATATCATTTGGTTCTTTGGTGTCCTTTTGGAGTTTCTAAGTGTCCTTTTTTGGAAAGTCATCTAAATGTATCTTGAAAAAAGCTTGCAGAAAATATAGATTTTTGAGAATCACCCCTCGATCTTTTGGTTTACTTAGCTGGATATAGCAAATGATGACAAAATAAACATTTGAAACAAGATAAATGGTCTATGCTTAATTTCATGAAGTGTGTGATTAATCGCGATTAATCACAGAAAAAGGATGTGATTAATCAGATTAAAAATTTTAATCGATTGACAGCCCTAATATATATAATATATATCTTATATTGTTAGGTCCTGAAAGTAGTACAGTAATATAAAACTACCACTTTGTAGACAAGTATAGGCTTACTTTGTTGCACACAATTGTTTCCTGCTAATAAAACTTTGAATACTTTTGTAAACATGACAGAGGGACTGGGACCCAATGCCTTTGCCTAACCTTCTTCTTCATATGAAGTCTTGTTTCTCCTCTGTTCTCCTTCCTCCTGATCCGCTGTGTCAGTATGACATTTTCTCCCCAAAGGGCACATGTGAGATGAAATTACTCTGAGGTGTCAAACACGTCATCTCCACATGTTTAAATGCCCAGTTTCAAATGCCAGCGTCTGCTAGTGGAGCATGGCGCAGTGAACGTTCTGGCCACTTGCAGTTCCTGTCACATTTCTGGTTTGTGCTTCAGAGAGGACCATAACGCAGAAATACTCTTTGAAATGATTGAGAACATGTAGGTAAGAGACAGTAGTTGTTTTTCATGTGGTTCCTTTTTTGTGCTTGTTTTGTTTTGTGAAAACAAATTTAAAGAGGGGCACTCATTACCTTGAGGCATACTAAAATTAAGCATTTGGTTGCTCTTTTCTCGTATTTTTAGCATCTGATCCCTTCCTGAGCCTGTGCGCTCTCTTGTGTTTCATCCTTCCATTTGTTTCCTAATGTAGTAGACGCTGAGAGCTCTCACGCTCCTCTCTCACAGGCTCGTCAGAGGAGTGCCAGCACTCTAAATTTTCCTCCTAATTCAGCCATGCTGCAATTACACACAGGCCTCAAAGGCAAAACAGTTGGAAAGACCATGACAGAAATGAGAAAGTCTCAGCATAAGTGTGTATGTGTGTATCCTTTTCTACAGTGCCAGTGTTGCTATCAGGATGCTAAAACGCTCTGTAGAGCATGTGCATTGTTAAGCTTATTGAAACAAAATATGTTTGGTAACACTTTATTTTAAGGTGTCCTTGTTACGTGTTACATGTACTTACTATTATAATAACAATGCATTATGCATAATTACATGCAAGTAACACTATGCCAAACCCTAATCCTAACCTTAACCATAACCATAGAGTAAATACATGTAGTTAATATTACTCAGTACTTAAACCAGGCTTTGTCAAGGTAACATATATCTTTATTTGATCAATTTTGATTTACATTTCTTTCAATTCATTTCATTGTATGTCCTTGCACTCAAATTTGAATTGCAGTTATGTATCCTGTTTGCGTTCTTAATTCATTTTGAATGATGCACAACCCTGATAATCACATCAGTAATGCTAAGTTGATGTTTAGAACCAGGGTTAGAAATAGATACTGCTCACTTTCACATTTAGCAGACAACATATCACTCCTGCCATTCCCCTCAGTTTTTCACTTTTTAAACTTTTAACAGATGTTAAAGCCCAAAATAACTGGCCTTATGCTGTATTTGCATGACACATGCGGGGGGGGGGGGGGGGTTTCCACCAAGCGCTTCACTTTCTCACCCACGAATACACAGCAGTGGCTAAGGAATATTTCTGAAATATTACACCCTGTAAGTTTAATACATCCAATATAGTGGCATGATTAAGCCATTAAAGACACATCTGCCATCCTAATTTCTTTTTAATTTGCAGAGAACTCGGCTGCATTCTGTGCTAGCTGATCTGATGGTTTAATTAAGTCATGTCCGTAAGAGTGATTACAGAATGAGAGTGGGAAGGCCCGACTGGAACTGTGCATGCCCTAGAAAACACAGAGTCGCTGTGTGAACTCTTTCAGATTGACCGCCTGCACGTCCCTGTGCATCTGAAAGCTACATTTACACTCGAGACAAAGTCCCGCACACCTGTAACTCCATTCAACACCGATCCTGCAATCAGAGCGCTTGTGTCAGGGATAGCAGAGCAATTTTTGCTGTGATTATTCACCATGCGTGGCTCACCGTGATGGCTCATATGTATGCTGATTTTTAAGTTTCACAAGGTGCATGGTTTTTGAATGCTTTTAGAAGAAATCGTCACAATATCATAAAGATGATGTTATTAAAGACCAGATTCACAGGCAAAGTGTGATAATTGTAGTGGGCACTAAAAGTGATAAAAGGGAAGATCAGAGATGAGTCTGCAGTCAAATATCTTTGAAATCAAGGCCTCCGTCTGGTAGGCTGACAGGCAGTCGCAGCTTTGCGAAACCAGCAGCTGATGGCTAGTTTGAAGAACGTTGTCCTTTAGATCTGAAGAGATGTTTCTGTAGGGCAAAACAGTGCGAAGAAAGGAAGCTGAAATCTCATTCAGTGTCAGGAGCTCTTTGAAAACCATTTCCACTTCACCGGCAAAATGAAAAAATCTCGTCCAACGCCAGCTCAGCAGACGCTGGAAAGTGTGGACGCTCGAATTAGTACCTGAGGTGAGGTTATATGAAGGACAGAATTAGTGCAAAAGTGACTGTGAATAGAAGTGAGACAGTGTGTGCTCTGATAAGTTACCATACCACTGGTTTTCTTTAATATTCTTTGAATTGATTCTCAGTGGCGGTTGGTTGGTTGGTTGAATGTCTGCATTTCTGGACTTTCCAAATAGAAGTGGATAATGGAGCTAACGTTAATGAAATATCAAAGTAAACAGGCTAAAATGAAAGAAGCAAATGCATTTTTTTAAATAGTGTAAGTTATTTATTTATTTTTAGTTAAGAAGGTGTACTCACGAGAAGGATAAGTTTTGTGACTGTTCCCAACCAGCCCATCGTTACAACATTGGCTCAACCAATTGCTTCAGTATGAGACTGTGTGATTGGCTGGTCAATAGTAACACAGTGTTTAGGTTTTATTTTATTTTTAGATATACACTCTTAAAAATAAAATTTCCGAAAGGGGGTTTTTACAGCAATGCCATAGAAGAGTCCGTTTTGATTCCCCAAAGAACCTTTCAGTGAACAGTTCTTAAGAGAACCATTTTTTCTTAGTGCGGGAAGGGACATTGTTAATTAAACTAAAAAACCTTTTTACCACTGTATAGAACCTTTTGTGGAATGAAAAGTTTCCATGGATAGGGAACCATTGATGCCAATAAAGAACTTTTTAAGAGTGTTTATTGTAGAATAGACAGGATAATAAAAAAAACGTGTTTTTTTTAATGTAATAAACATATAAATCAAATGTAATATTTAATATAATCAAATGTCAAAGTAAACTAAAATGAAAGCAAATGAATTTGTATAAGTAGATGTAAATTAAAAGCCTTGACAAACACTGCAAATTGCCAGTTGTTGTACTGTGTGATGCAGACGGGCAAAGTTTAAATACAGTGATGTATCACAAAGTATGTTTACATGAAGGTAATCAGGCATGTTTGTCCTAAATCACAGTGTTACATACCAACAATTATATGATCTAAAACTAAAAACCTCTGAAACTGTGAATTGAATACATGTTGCTGTGTCTCCACAGTTGGTCTCCAGCTAAGTATTTCAGCTTTCAGCACTCTGGACAGCTCCTGTTGTTTGGAGGAGTAAGGCTCTTAGACTTGTCTGTGCTTTGATTTCCTGACCCGTATACACCTTACAGAGGGGGGCATGAAAATAGCCTGAACTCTACACCTAATAAACAGTATGAGCGCTTAAGTTTTTTTTTTTTTTGCTGTTGGCAGTTGTTGTTCAACTAAAAATTGACCTGGTTGCATGATGCCCACTATTTTTAACTTAAATTACATTAGGTTTTACAGCTGAAATCTGTCACTTTTCCTGCATGATGTGTGACTGCGTAATATTTTGATGAACCAAATAATATTAAAAAAAAGTTCTTATAAAATCATTATAAAAGTCATTAAGATCATTTTAAAAGTGTTCTTTGAAGATATTTATTGCATAATAATAACAATAATAATAATCATCGATTTAAAGTTGAAATGTTTATTTTTTTCTGATATCACAATGCATTCCTAAATTGATATGCATTATCAATGTGTTCAGGAGTTTTATTGTAGATTTTATTTTATTTTTAATTTGTATTCTATTTTATTTTTAAAAGGCACTAAATAAAGAGGCACCTTTTAATAAAACCATATGTATGTTTTCTGCAGCAGTAGTTATGTAACAGACCTGCAGGATGATATCATCTAGGGATAAGAGTTCGTTCTGGACTATAAATGCACCAGCCCACTATGAAACAATCATCCAACAGGGTGATTATTTTGTGACCTAAACTGAGGTTAGCCATTTCCATGGTTGGACGAGTCACTTACTATTTATGATAATGCATTTATTAGAATGGGTCATTTGCAAGGCAGCAACGTTGTGCCCACTGAGCTGGTTAATGTCCACATGAGTCCCCACTCAGTACTAGAGACCCTTCATCCTGAGTAAATTACTATTTCACTTTTCATTTATAGGGTCTAGAACACTCTGCTACCAAGTGCCCCATTCCGCTGATGAAAACGGCATAATGTCTGCAGATATGGAATAACAAAAAACAAACAAACAAACAAATAAAAGAAAAACTGACTGATAGCTGATTGGCTTACAAAAAGGCCTAGGCGGTCGATGAGACCTCTAAAGGCAGTTCATTTGCTGGTATGAAGAGACAAGGAGTGTCATAGAGCACATGTGTCATAAAGCGTTGAGTCACCGAGATCTGAAGTTCATGATGCTGTCCGCATTGCTGACTGATGGGGTCATGTCACATCATTTATCAGAGGCAGACTTTACATCACGACATTAAACCACAATTGGCTTAGCGTAAACCAGTTAATCGGTGGCATGCATATTTAATACTTCCAATCGCTAAAGGGGAAATTCTGTTTGCTAATAAAAAGAGACAAAGAATCTCCAAAATTACGCACGTTACCATTCATTTTTGGCCCTGTAATTAGGATGAAAATATTTCTGGTAAAAAAATGGTAATGTTGTTTTGTGTTGCTATAGCTATGACTGAGTGGTTGCACCACAGGGCTGTTTTGTTCACGAACATCTGAAAACATTAACTCGGTGTTGAGATTTCCATTGTTTAACTTTGTCCAGTTCATTGGACCGGTCTAGCCAGGAGTGGGGATTTGTAAATGTTATAATTTGATAGATTCATCAGTGTCACTTTCTCCTCATTTGGTCATTTGCTAAAAGGGTTTATGGGTTTTTATATATTCTGTTTCTATTTTTGACCTAAAATGCAGCAATTTCAAGGATTTCAAACGGTTTCATGGAATAACACACAATGTAATCTGGCATATTGCCCATGAGTGAATCTCACTGTTCTAAAATCCTAAAAATCCTTTTTAAAATTTTATTTTATTTTATTAAAATATAGGTAATAAATAAGTAAGCACCTTTTAATAAAAGAACAGATGTATAATCTGGCATACTTGGATTACTCTGTTTATTGACAAGCATAATCATATCAAATATGGTGCCAAATGATTCTGTTTTAGCTTTATTTATTTATTTTAACGTGTGTGTGTGTGTGTGTGTGTGTGTTTTCATTGTGAAGGCACTCTTTCATTTATATGTGGAATTGAATTGTCATGCCAACATCCCTGTTTTTTGTTTTGTTTTTTGGACAAGTGTGAATTGAACAGGTAGTTGTAGATTTCTTTTTTTGCCCTCTGCTTTTAGTGTGTCTCATTTTTCAGTGCCGCCAAGCTCTCTGTGTTTCCATTAGTAGGAACACAGTGCATTACAGGCCACATTATCACATACTAGGAAATACTGGGCCCGTGAGAACACTTCTCTCTTTCTGTCTCATTCTCTCACTCTCTCTTACGCAACACACATATCTATGTTTAACAGTTAACAGTTAACTGCATTCCATTAAACACATTTTGCTTTTAATCTCGTGTATGAACATGCACTAGTATGAAAGTATACTGTACATGTGAGTATTGTTAAAAGTAGTCTGTGAAGCTAATTGTGTTTCCATTGTTGAAACATTTTGCAGTGATGCATTTTAACACATTGTTAAACACGTTGATTAAAAGGGGAACATTTTTCTTCATATTTAGAAGTGCAAATGTGTACACCTGAAACACACATGGCGGGACATGTGACAGATAACTGACAATTAACATTTCTGTCAAAAAGTTTGACGCTGATCACACATTTTTCTCACTGTAATTATTGTTCATGCAACACATCCCTGACTATATATATATATATATATATATATATATAGATAAATAGAATATATTATAAAATATTACACACACACACACACACCCACAACACACACTGTATTCTGGTTACAGAAACCGAGCTCAGCCCTCTTAACACTCTAAAACCAATAGTGATCAAATAACATTCCAGTAATACTTGTAAAAAAAAAAAATATCTTATAACTAATGTAATACATTTGTAAACTGGCCTAATCATTACTCTCACTAAGAGTTATCAGACTTGAATCAGCAGTAATTGGTTAAAAGCCGAAGTAGTTTCTTAAGCTGCTCGATTGAACTGGTGTTGCTGTGACCAGTGGTTTTAATGGCTCTGTGTCTGCTAGTGGAAAAACTGTGAGAGCAAAGGGAGTCTGCTTTAGTAATGAAACACTATTCACCCTCTGTTCCTCTCTTCACCTTCTGTTTTTTATGTTCGGTAAGGGCTTATATCTAAAACCCTCCTGCTTGATAACTCAATCCTCCACTCTTATCTATCAGTGTGAGCTGAGATTTAGCACAGGGTGTGGGATGTTTTTTTTTTAGCTGTGTGGTTAAAACATACACACACTCCTTCTGGCCAAGAAAATATGAAGAAGCAAAGGTTAGATGACAGAGATGGACATTTTGAATTATTTCTGATGCCTGAATATAAAAGGGGTGTTATTGATAGATGTACTCAAGGGAAGGATCCTACAAGAAAAAAAAGAAAGTGAACCATTCAGAAATGAATTAAAAAGCTGTTTAAATTGCAGTTAAATTTCTAAATTTAAGCTGAGATAACAAAAAGACAGAACATAATTTACATTTAAGGATATGCTAGAGTTCAAAGGTTTGGAATTTGTAAGATTTTAAATTGTTTTTTAAACTCTACAAGGCTGCATTTATTTGATCAAAAGTACAGTAAAACAGCTATATTGTGAAATATTATTTCAATTTAACACAACTGTTTTCTATTTTAAACAAATGGAAACTTTATCCTCCAATGGCCATTGTACTATTCTCAGTTATTACACAGTTCAGGTAACGTTTAGAATTGTAATACATTTTATTCATGATTATTTGATGGATAGAATGCCAGCATTTAGAAAGAACAGCATTTATTTAAAATTGAAGCCTTTTGCAACATTATAATTTTTTTTTTTTTACATTTAATGTGATCAATGTAATCTGTCCTTGCTGAATAAAAATTATAATGTCTTTCAGAAAAAGGCCAAAACTTGTAAATGTAATATACATCATCAATATATACTAATGAAGTGGTATATTTATTAGGATTATTTATATTATTACATGTAATACAATTATTATACTTATATACTGATATACTGATCTGATTTTCAGTCAAATTATTTTCATTTGCTTTAATTTATATTTTTGTGATATGAAGTGAAAGTGGTGGATCCAATTAGGAACAAGCCTGTTTTATATACTGTTGTTCAAAACATCTTGATTTAGAAGTATCCACCCCATTAATCCAAAACAGTTCTTAAGAAATGTAATTTAACTGACAGCATTTCCACAGTTTGGCCTTCACTGAACTGAGGGATGGATGCGGAAACATCCATTTAGTAGGCCTCTCTGCTCTGATAAGAGCACGGGTGCCATAGCTTAGCAAGAGCCACTGCCTGTTAAGTAAGATTGAGGGCAGGTGCTTTGAGCCGAGATTGCTTTCGGGAACAGGGCGTTTTGTCTACTAACAACTGTCTGAATTTATTCCTTACATATTCATGCATTTTTTATTAATGTCTAGCCAGGGAACACTCGGGTCCTCCCATAAAGTGTTCTAGCTTGATGAATGCACATATGGATTTGGAAAAAATCAGAGCGATACATCCAAATAACAGCCGGCAGGGTTAATGTCAGCTTATATGTCACTCAGCTGCAAAACCTCCCTCGAATTTATTGTGGGAAGAAAGTCTGTGATTCTTTTTTAATAATATTCACGCTAAAACAGATTTTTTTTCTTCACTCACATACAGTAAAACCAGCAGTACCATAACACAGACTTTGTTTTGACCACTCTGTTCGAATGTCAAGTAGGTGTGATCTTACCAAATACGACATGTTTACAGAGGAAAAAGCAATGCTCAAAATGTTGTTAATCTTGGAAATGACCTCTCGCACACTATTGATTAAAAAAAAAAAAAAACAAGGGCAGCAGCTGGGAATGAGAAAAGACTGGTGAAGTAGTATCCATTAAAGAAAGTGAATGGTGATTCACTCCCCAAAGGTTGAGGGCTGAATGTCTGAGATTATACAGGGAGAGGAAAGTGTGTTGTGCTTGAAAGTTAGCTGCCAGAGAACAATAACCTGCTGCTGTAGCAATCTCACCCAAAATGACCAAACAGCCCAAATACCAAAGTAATTGGAGGCAGTCTATTCGTCGTGGCAAAAAGACATTGAGAGAAAACACTTGCTGTCAGGACCAATTCTTTGTGTCTGTACTTTCCTGGGTGGGAAAACGTCTCAGGTTACTTATGTAACCATGGGATCATCGGTGAAGGAACGAGGGACAGACTGGTCTTCTAGGGGTCGATACGGGGAACGCCTCATCGTGACCCGTGTCTGAAGCATACATTGAAAAAACACCAACAACACGTTGGCCGGCGACAGCCCATGACGTGACTATGCGATAAATAGGCGCCGGGAGAACATGTCATTCACTTCTTCGTCTGAAGCTTGCGTTCGAAGCATGGCAAAAAGCCTAGAGGACGCAGTGTCTCGTTCACTACTCAGTGATCCATGGTTACATAAGTAACCTGATACGTTCCCTTTCAAGGGAACTTCGAATTGTGTCCTCTAGGGGTTGCTATGGGGAATGGTATACCCACACCACCATGCTGAAGGGAGTGCATGCCAGAACCACGAGTGGCGGAGAGAAATAGTACCAAATTTACCATTTTCATGGTGAGTTGCCCCTGGGACGTCAGACGGTTGTCCGTGACTTTATCCCCTACGGCCAAAGGCCAAGGCTACATACCACAAAAAACGTACCTGTTAGGGCCAGAACACCTGGGCCCGGGGTAGAGCTCCGACCAAGGCCTGTGGATCTAGTAAATGGATTCCTTTAAGGGGATACGACTAAGCGCCTAGAATCATACTAGGTCTTGGCCTGTCACCCAGGGGGCTACTGCTTGCTCTGCATGAGCTTTCTGAAGGAACTGTCCCAACAGACCCCTAGTAGCAACACCCTGTTAAAGTAGGTATCCTAGGATACCTAGGTGTAGTGGCGCCCAAGGTGAACGGGGCTCTAACCAGCTCAAGAAAGGGCACGAAGTAACAGCGTGAAGCCCTCACCATATAGGATTTTAGAAAAGAACGCAAAGAACTAGAGTGTGCACACTTACCACAATGTGGATTTAGAAAGTGCACAGAAGCTCAGCACGTGCACTTACCATAGCATGGATTTAAAAATACCGTTCTAAGGAGCCCTCGTGGCACTCTGAAAGAGCAGCTCATAGATGGAATGGTGCATCCCAAAACCAATATGTTTGAGAGTCATCAACTCGATCTAAGATATAAAGCTGGAAGGGTTAGCAGTAAATCTCTAGCTGAGGGGGGAAAACACCCAGCTCTCAAATGAGAGGGGAGCTCAACCTACTGCATGTTCCACTGCTGGAACAGCTAGCAATAATTTACTTAGCTGAGGGAGCAACACACCCAGCTCTTCAAATGAGAGGGGGGAGGCTCAGACCTACAGAATGTTCCAAGAAATCAGAGGGTAAGCGTACTGCAAGCCAGCCAAAAAACTCAGCGCATCAGAGAGACGGATTTGGAAGGGCCTAGTTCACCTGATGCTGCTGGTTCCAGGTGCTCTGGGAAAAAAAAACAGAGAACTCAACTCTCACGTGAAAGGAGAACTCCGAATTCAGAAAAGAGTAGCGTGCTCATAGGCAACCCTTTGGTAAAAGGGGAGCACTGCTAATATTACCATGAGAGCAGCCCACGGAGCGAACCCGGGCGCTCGATAGGAATCAGCATGTTCATAGTAACACTCAATGGTTAGGGGAGCGATACGTCCAAGTGTGTCAAATTAGAGACACACTGGTTGAGTGGAGCCCAAGGTACCGGGGTCTAACCAACTCAGAGAAAGGGAACGAAGTTATAACGCGTAACCCTTACCGTACAGGATTTTAGAAAGTGGGCAAAGCATGACGTGCACACTTACCACTTATGTGGATTTTTAGAAAATGTGCAAAGTGACTCAGGATTGCACATCTATAAAATATGTGGATTTTAGAAAGTGCGCAAAGTGTTCAACGTGTGCACACTTACCACTATGTGGATTTCAGAAAGTACACAGAGCTTAGCGTGTGCACTTACCAATGCATGGATTAACATTTCCAGGCATCTGATCACAGATACTCGGAGGTACTGGGCCAAACGGGAGAGGCAAGCTCAAATACGACCCTCTAAGGCGAGGGGAGCACTGCCTGAGACAGCATACACAAGAAGGTTCTCGCAAATGCCACCTATACTTCCCACTCAATGCCTCAGCAAGAGGGGATATCCTGCAGCCCGGACATCCAGGAATTTTTTGCCGTGTTGTGCCGGGGGCCTGATGATCAAGAAGGCTCCCGCAGAAGCCACTGACCTGGCCGCATGGTGCAGGAAGCATGAAGCCGGAACCAGGGCTATCATACCGGCTGGACATAATGTCGACGAGAGTGAGGTAACACTGCAAGTCGAGCACCTGGTTTCTGAATCCAGCAAAGGTGTGCTCACAGAGGACCTACCTTAGAGAGGACAGAAACACACAGGTCCCGGAAAAACACTGCAAAGAAATCTCACAGAAGGATTATACACACATAACCACCAGCACATTAAATACATATATATAATTCTATATGTAGAATGGCTCATACGTTCGACCCACCTGGTCCCGCCCGGGACCCGTTCCAGCGGAGATTACGGAGAAGCCTCTAGTAACGGACCATCTTTAAGGTGAAGTTGCTATGAAGTCTTAGGAACCAACCCAGTCAGGGCTGAACACTTGTCTGGATCACATCCCTAAGGTCTTGCCTACCTAACTTTGACCTGCGATCCTCCTACCCCTACCCGCAGGCGGAGGAGGAGAGCGAGCCGCGACACTAGCCTTCTGTGCCCGTCTCTGATCCTCAGACCGAGACGGACCAGGACCCCTATGTTGTTCGGGCTCAGACCTGGACCTTCGTGGAATGAAGGATTTGAAGGCTGCTGAGCACGCCTTCGCCTCCATGAACTTCCCGACCACCGTCTCAACGGAAGCCCCTTTCTTTCCTCCCGATGTCTGCCAGGTTCACCCACAGATGCCTCTCCATAACCACCATGGCCGCCATAGATCTGCCAATGGCAGTGGCGGCCTGCTTAGCAGCACAGAGAGCAAGATCTGTGGTGCGGCGCAACTCAGCCATCTCATCAAGAGAAAGGCCCTCGCCTTTATCCAGGTCTTTCAGCAGATCAGCCTGATATGCCTGGAGCACCGCCATCATGTGCAACGAAGCGACAGCCTGACCTGCTGCTGCATATGCCCTGCCATTCAAGTGAGATGTAATCTGAAGGGGCTTGGATGGCAAGGAGGGAGTTTTGAGAGAAGATGTCTCACCCATAGAGATAGCTGGCTAGCGTCTCTTCTACCGGGGACATCCTCTCATAGCCGTTTTCGCGCATCGCCTCAATGTTGGCATAAAGGGTATGCTGGAACCAATAGATGCGTGAGGAAAACGGCCTCTTCCATTCCTTCTTGATCTCAGTATGGAGATCAGGAAGGAATGGAAGGCTCACCTGAGCTGGAGGGCTATGGCCAGAAAGATAACGTTCATCGAGACGATCTCGCAACGTCACTTCCTTAGTCCACTTCCACGGCAAGTCAAGCCTCTCCGTGGCGCGATCCATAACTTCCAAGAGCTCATCATATGCAGGGCAGGAGGATTGGGAAGGCTCAGCCTCAGCTTCTTCGCCCTCATCAGACCATTTCTGCTCCTGGGCTGAACCAGCAGAGCACTGGCCCCCGGATCAAACGATGTTAAAGAAATAACATCATCCTCCAGCAGCTCATTCTCGTCCACAGCCGACGAGCGTGAGAGGGAAAACCCCTGCTTAAACTCATCGGCCAGATCTGCCTGCAATCCCCACAAGCTCCTCTCCTCCAGTGCCTCAAAGAATCGGCGGGTCTTGAACCGCAGAAAGCAGATGGCTGCCCCTCTTTACTTGAGAAAAGAGACAAACGAGAACCGAGCTTTTTCATTGGAAAACGCTCGCATTGCACGCAGATTGCCTCCTCGAGGACATATCGTGCGTGTTCTTCGCCCAAACAAACAACGCATAGATCGTGTGTGTCATCGGCTGTCAAATAACGACGACGCGGATGAACACACCCTTTAAACGTTTTTCTAGTGCTCGCCATAATGATGGGAATATAGATCGCTCTTAACACGGAAATGCATGCTTCAAACAAAACGGTCAGTGAAGACGAAGAAGAGAATGACATGTTCTCCCGGCGCCTATTTATACTAAAAGTCGCACCGGTAGTGACGTCATGGCTGTCGCCGGCCAATGTGTTGTTGGTGTTTTTTCAATGTATGCTTCAGACACGGGTCACGACGAGGCGTTCCCCATAGCGACCCCTAGAGGACGCAGTTCGAAGTTCCCTTGAAAGGGAACTAGGCTAGACTAGAGGAAAATCCTTTCATTTACTAGGCTAGACTAGAAGAAAATTCATCTTAAGAGGAAAATCTTTTTTGGCACAAATTACCTTGTTTGACAATGAATGTCAGCGTTATTAAAAGTAAAGTTCCCCCAAAATGTGTAGCTTTATATAAAAAAAGGAAAATTGTCATTATTTAGACATAAAAGATATTTTGAGAAATGTCACTGTTTTTGTCCATACAATGGAAGTAGCGCAACGGGGTCACAGAAAACTAAGTGTGTTGAGTGTTCTACAAAAGAAAGTCATACACATTTGTTTGGAACAACATGAGGGTGAGTAAATGATCACCAAAATTATCATATTGTGAAATTGCACACATGTAAAGTTCAGTGATAATTTGTGACAATAGAAGTATACTATTGTATATTCAAAGTTTTCCAACCTGGTCTCATGGCAAAAACGTACCCGGGGGCACATTTTTGCGAGACGCGAAATACGTACCAATAAGTCCGTTTCACTGCAGTTTTCAAAAGAAATGAACACTAGAGGCAGTCCGACTCCGACACATTTTATTCCTTTTCACACACATTTACAGAGTTTAATAAAGCGTAATTTTCGCACAATTAATTGAAGAGTATTATGTTGTGACTTCAAAATATTTTTAATATGCTGGGAGATGCTTTTGAACTGATGCTTTTGAACGTTAGCACCTAACATATCCAACTTCATATCAATGGGTTTTCATAGACAATAGGTTTGATCGGTAGCTCACGGAGTACGGGAGAGTGTACTAAGAAGTGAGGAGTTCCGGTTCGAAACCCGCGTAATTTCTTCCACGGGAGAAAGGGTTTCTTCCCTCAGGCATCCAGCTCATGAACACTGACAATAACTGTGGATACACAAACATTATATCACCAACACTATTTATCTAACACACATACGTAGTCAATTTCAATTTGCACATAATATCCTGTGAATACAATGTCATGTTAATATACTTGCGACATACAATGGATCGATTTGTATATTTTTATTACTGTAGTTACGTGTTTATTTTTTTTTATTATTATTTTTTTTTTCTCTATGTTTATTTTTTTTTTTTTTATATATACTGTGTTTTTTGTTGTGCCTGTCATTCTGTTTTGCATTTGTTTACACTATCGGGTAGGTTTAGGGTTGGGTTTGGTGTTGGGCATATTTCCAACACGATAGAGCAATAACTTTTAGTGACAGTGCGCGGATATTTGAATTCGTAATGCCGCAATATGTACCAGAAGCAACATAATAAAAACACAGCAAAACGTACCGATATCAACGTAATAAAAATGTGCCAGTGTTCACGTATTGAACGCGCGTGTTTTAGCGCCACTCAGTGGAACGTTATCTTTGTGAAACTGACGGCGAAACAGATGCAGTAAGGTAGCATATAATAACCGGTGTGCAGAAAAAGTACCCAGAGGTATGTATTTTATGAGACTGGGTGAACGTTTTCAAAATTCGCTTTCCATTTAGGCGGTCAACGATTAATCGCAATCATCACAGTCCAAAGATGAAAAGTTCTTATTTGCATAAATATGTGTGTGTGTATTGATATGTATACACGTACAATGCATATATATATTTTAAGAAAAATATGGTTATGGTTTAAAATATTATATATAATACAAATATATGATGATATACACGTAAATATTTCAACATATAACTGTATGTGTGTATTTGTACCCAACCTCAACCTAATAAAGAAAACAGTACACACATATTACATAGTAAACAAAAACTTTTATTTTGGATTGCGATTAATCGTGATTAATCATTTGATAGCACTATTTCCATTGGTTCTTTGATTACAAATTTGATTACCACATCATTCCATTTCTTCCAATATACAATGAACAAAATTATAAACGCAACACTTTGTTTTTGCCCCCATTTTTCATGAACTCAAAAATCTAAAACTTTTTCTATGTATACAAAAGGCCTATTTATCTCAAATATTGTTCAAAAATCTGTCTAAATCTGTGTTAGTGAGCACTTCTATGGCCGAGATATCCATCCACTACAGGGTATTGGCCTTTTATTGTGGCCAGCCTAAGATACACCTGTGCAATAATCATGCTGTATAATCAGCATCTTGATTTGCCACACCTGTGAGGTGGATGGATTTCTCGGCAAAGGAGAAGTGCTCACCAACACAAATTTAGACAGATTTGTGAACAATAATTGAGAGAAATAGGCCTTTTGTGTACATAGAAAAAGTCTTAGATCTTTTGAGTTCAGCTCATGAAAAATGGGGGCAGAAACAAAAGTGTTGCGTGTATAATTTTGTTCAGTGTACTATAACGATGGAAAGACTACTGTAGCATTAAAAAAAACCTCCCGCAGCCAAATCAAATAATGGAAAGACAAGTTCCCCTTCGGGAACTCGAGCTGCGTCGGAAAACGCTAGGGGAACGCCTTCAGCGATACCAAGCTCTGAATCATATGTGTAATCAGTCGAACGATGGGCGAGACGTCCGCGGCGGGTGACGTCATGACCAGGAAGCTTTAAAAGCACGTGAGGTGCCGCCGGCGCTAGCTTTCTGTCATTCAGCGAAGCTCTCTGAGTGTGTCGGTCACAATTTATGTTCTGTGAGTCTTATTTATTGTTGTCTGTCCAAAAAAGTGCACAAGCATTCAATATAAGCTCCAGCAGAGAAAGAAAAGTAATGTCTAAGCAAAAGACAAAAAAGGGCGAAAGTAGATCGCGTTACAGCCTGTGTGTTCCTCCCTGCCCACGCTACATCACGAGCGGGGATACACACAGTTTGTGCATGGTCTGCTTGCACTCGTGGGGTTCACAGCTGGATCTGGTGGAGGGAATGGAGACGGGCAAGTCCCTATCTTCTTCCTCACCTGCCAGATCCGCTGCCCGCTCGCTGGGATCGGAAGCCCGTTCTGCGGTTACTTCCCCCCGGAGAGCGGGCTCGGCGCTTCTCCTATCTTCCTCCGAGGAGGTTGATGTGGAGAGCGTCGAAGATTCGCCCCCTCAATCCCCACAATATGAGGAGTTAATGGAGGTAGTTACTCGTGCGGTTGCCAAGTTGAACATCGAATGGCCCGCAGAGAAACAGACTGAACCGCAGAAAAGCAAACTCGATGAACGTTTTCTGCGGGCCAGGTCGCTACCTCCGCGCCGGAGCCTGCCGTTTTTTCCCGATCTCCACACCGAGGTGTCGAGATCGTGGAAGAAACCATTCTCGGCCCGCTTAATCGTCCCTGCCTCTGATTATTATGGAAATGTGGCGGGGTTGAGTGAATGCGGTTACAGAGCGATGCCCCGGGTAGAGCAGACGCTTGCGAGCTATCTGTCTCCCGGTGCGGCTGCCCCCCCCCCCGGCGTCGTCTCTGAAGGGCTCCCACGGTCACCTGCCCTCAGCTCTGCAACCACTCATGCGGCTGGTGGCAAGGGGTACTCGGGCAGCAGGTCGCTGGTGAGCGACTGTCTGCAAATTGTCAGTGTTACGGCGTACCAGGCCGACCGCTAAAAGAGCTAGTGAAGGCCGGAGCAATGTCAAGCATGATGACATTGTAGAACTGAGGAGAACGTCTGATTGTAGCCAGTTCGCCTGCACCAAGGAGAATCGCACGTGCTATTGGTGGCGTGTCCATGGCACGTCTTATGGTGGTTGGCGGAGAGGCATTTGTGGTTGCCCTGCTACGATATGAAAGAGAAGGACAGGGTCTTCCTCATGGATGCCCCGCTTGCACCTTCTGGTCTGTTCGGCGACGCCGTCGATTCAGTCGTCGACAGATACCAGGAGGCCCATAAACAGGCGGCGGCATTCCAGCGGTTCCTCCCTCACCGCTCTCTAGCTCTGGGGGCTGCCGGGCGGGAAAAGCCCCCTCCGTGTACCAGCTCCTCATATAGGGAGGTCCAAAAACAGAGCGTTGCCTCTCGCGCTCCCCCGCAGCGGGACCGAGGCCGGCGGCGCTCTAAGTCGGGGGCTTCTAAGGCGAGGCCCGACCCGATCTGAGGGTCGTGCTTCAGTTGAGGAAGCCCTCGACAAAGCGGTCCTGACAATCATGGCCCAGGACCGCTGAGGGCGGCCCCTACTGGGGAAGAGCGGGGTGCACCGCATTACACTGTGTCCGTCTCTCCTCAGAGCCCTCAGGAGATCAGTCTGCTAACCCTGCCAGAGTTCCAGGGCGCAGCAGTCTCCAGCGAAGGTTTTTCTCTGTATTTTCCGCCCGGAAACGTAGCGGAGCCGAGAGCCTCGCCACCCCTTCGGGGGTCTCTCAAGCAGCTAGTTCGGCGAACTCCTGCCGGTCCGCCGCTTCAGGGCACCCAGCTAGCAGCTACAAAGACACCAGAGGCTGGTGCTTGAGAGACTGGTTCCCTTAGTAGACCTCTCGGCAGCATGGAAACTTCTGCCAAATGTCTCTCATTGGGTCCTGCAGACTGTAGAAAAAGGCTATCGCATTCAGTTCAGCGCTCCGCCGCCACCATTCAAAGGGGTTTTTCTCACATTAGTGGGCCCCGAGCAGGCTCTGGTATTAGAACAAGAAGTCAATACTCTCTTGAGGAAGGAGGCCATCGAGGTGGTCCCTCCTCTCGACAGGGAGTCCGGGTTCTACAGCCGGTACTTCATCGTGCCGAAGAAGGATGGAGGGTTGCGTCCAATTTTAGATCTGCGGCTATTGAACCGCTCAGTCATGCGTCTGAAGTTCAAAATGCTCACTGTCAAACAGGTCGTGTCTCAGATCAGGTCCGAGGACTGGTTCGTCACGATAGATCTAAAAGATGCTTATTTTCATGTCTCCATCCTTCCCAGTCACAGGAAGTTCCTGAGGTTTGCTTTCAGGGGCAAAGCTTACCAATATCGGGTCCTTCCCTTCGGCCTAGCACTCTCACCCCGTACTTTCACGAAGTGTGTGGACGCTGCCCTGGCTCCTCTGCGGCTCCAGGGCGTCCGCATACTCAATTACATCGACGATTGGTTGATTTTAGCTCAATCAGAGCAGATGGCTGTTCGGCATCGAGATGTCGTTCTCGCTCATATGGGAAAGTTGGGGTTAAGACTAAACACCAAGAAAAGTGTGCTTTCTCTATTACAGAGGACCACCTATCTGGGCGTGGTGTGGGATTCGACCACGATGCATGCACGTATGTCTCCTGCTCGGATCGAGTCGATCCTCACGACAGTCGTGGGAGTCAGAGAAGGCCGTTCACTCACTGTCAAGCAGTTCCAGACTCCTGCGTCTGATGGCAGCTGCGTCCAATGTGATACATTTTGGCCTGCTGTACATGAGACCCCTACAGTGGGTGCTCAAGACCAAGGGGTTCTCCCCGAGGGGAAATCTGCTTCGCATGATCAAGGTCACGTGGTGATGCCTACGTGCCTTGGACATGTGGAGGAAACGTTGGTTCTTGTCTCAGGGCACGGTGCTGGGAGCTCCTGTCACCGCGTAATGCTAGCGACGGATGCGTCCCTCACAGGTTGGGGAGCGGTCATGAGTGGCCACACTGCCCGTGGTCTGTGGAGTGGTCGCCATCTCACGTGGCACATCAAGGCGCCCCTTATGCAAGCTGGCACATCAGATCCTTGTGTGGTCCCAGGGCAAGCTCCTCTCGCTGAGGGCAGTGCATATTCCTGGGCATCTCAATATGGGGGCAGACATCCTGTCAAGGCAGGGGCCGAGGCCCGGGGAATGGATGCTTCAACCCGAGGTGGTGAAGCAGATATAGAGAATTTTTGGCCAGGCTCAGGTGGACATGTTTGCGACTCAAGAGACATTGCACTGTCCCATCTGGTTCTCTCTGACTCATCCAGCTCTACTGGGGCTGGATGAGATGGTACAGACTCGGCCGAGGCTTCTGCTGTACGCTTTTCCCCCGATCGCCTCCTGCCCTACCGGAGTTCTGGAGAGAGTACGCCGGGACAGGGTCCGTCTACTGCTAGTAGCCCCTTTCTGGCCGGGCCGAGTATGGTTCTCGGACCTGATTTCTCTCCTCAACGGCACTCCATGGGAGATTCCAGTCAGGAGGGATCTCCTCTCACAGGCAGAGGGTATGATCTTTCACCCCCGCCCAGAGCTGTGGAAGCGTGGGTGTGGCCCCTGAGGGGGCAAAACTCACAGCTTCTGGTCTCTCAACTGAGGCTGTCGAGACCATCCTCCAGTCCAGAGCTCCCACAATGAGGAACTTGTACGCCCTGAAGTGGAACCTGTTCAATTCTTGGTGCAGCGACTGCCAGCTTGACCCAGTTAACTGCCCATTTGGTACAGTACTGGAGTTCCTGCAGGCACCGTTCTAGCGGGGGTAACCCCATCAACCCTGAGGTAACGTGGCAGGCCATAGTGGCTCCACGACCCTCTGGTGGTCACTCGTGTGGGCAAGGACCTCTGGTTAACACGTTCCTTAGCGGTTTTGTGATGAGGCTGAAGCCTAGGTACGATCGAGTGTCCCTCCTGGACCTCGCTGTGGAGTTAGAAGCTCTCGTAGGCTCCCTTTGAGCCTATCGAGGAAGATATCGAATCGTCTTCTACGTAGTGAAAGACTGGTTTACCCCCACCCCTCTTAGCTGAGTAATCTTCTCTAAGAGAGTTGGGGATATGCAGGCCCTTTCTGTGTGGCTCATTCCTGATCTGCGACGCTTGCACCCAGGTCTGGCCAAAGCTTTTAACCCTCGCCCGGGGTTATGTCCCTAAGGTCCCCTCCTCTACGCCATGGCCTGTCGTACTCCAGGCTTTTTATCATCCTCCCTTTAGGGAGCCCGACCAGCAGATGCTTAATTGTATGTGTCCAGTGCTCGCACTTGATGCTTACGTCCACAGAGCTGCCCGGTGGAGAAAGGCGGACCAACTGCTTGTGTTTCTATGGTCCCCCTAAGAGAGGTCATCCTGCTTCAAAGCAGACCCTCAGCCGGTGGATAGTTGACGCCATTACTGTTGCCTATGAGTCCTCTGATCTCCCCTCACCATTGGGGGTCAAGGCTCACTCGACAAGAAGTGTGGCGGCCTCCAAGGCCTTTCTGGCAGGAGTTCCTTTGCAGGACATCTGCAACGCTGCAGGATGATCTACGCCCCTCACATTCGTCTCAGTTCTTGACCTAGATTTTGCGAGCAACTCCAGGCCCCTCTGTCCATTACCATAGCCGGTGCCCTTTCCACTCAGGAGGGATTTGCAAGTCTGGCGGCAGGGGACATCTCGTTCCCCAGCGTTTTCCAATTCAGCTCGTCCCGTACAGGGGACCGTCCCGGTTACGATGTAACAATGGTTCCCCGAGGGAAGAGACGCTGCGTCGCAAGACCATATTCTGGCATCCCTACCGAGCATGCTTCACGTGTAAGAAGCTAGCTCGGCAGGCACGTCACATGCTTGGTTTAAAGGAACTTCCTGGGTCATAGACGGTCCACCCACCTTAAGCGGAAGTCTTCGCCACAGCGGTCCTCGAAGATGATTACACAGAGGATTCACGAGCTTGGTATCGATGAAGGCCGTTTCCCTGCGTTTCCGACGCTAGCGGTCTCGCTCCTCGGGGAACCATGGTTACATACATAACCTAGGGAGTTTGCGTTTCACAGCCTGCTGTGTTTTGAGTCGTTGCCCTTTTTGTGAATGCACAGGACTTTCCTCATAGATTGTGGCCCTATTTATTTGTTTGCATACACAATGTTACAACGGCGTGCTTTGTAGTTGTTGTTGCGTGTTAGTCCACGGGCTTGCTTGTGACAGCGGTGTAGTGTGCACTCTGCTGCCTGTATTCATTTTTGGGGATTAAAAACCTGGGGAAATGTTATTTTTTTTTTTTTCCTGCTTGCAGTGGAAAATAATGAGGGAAAGAGCTAGCCTCAAAGCCAGTTGCAGTCTAAAGAGTGGCGTTAAATGACATATGTTGTGTTTTTTTTTTTTTTTTTTTGTCGAGTACAGACCTTCCATTCGACTCTCTGATATTTGCCCTTGTGGTCAGTTAGGACTCTCACTGTGCCGTAGTGTGGTTAGATAGCCTATGGTGTGCTGACAAAAATATTTTGTCTCTCTCTCGTGCTCTCTTTATCTCTCCCTCCACCCCCTTTTTAGCACCCCACAGGTTTGTGAAAGGTCAGCTTTCTACCGCATGACAAATTCGGATCTTGATGAAAACAACCCACAATAAACCACGGTTTTAAACAGATCATGTAATTTATCTTTAAATGTTAAATGGTTTCTGTATTAAGCTACTGTGAGCTAAAATAAATAGAGAGAGAGACTTCATCGTGGACTTCATTGTCTATTTTACATAACACCCTTAGTTTTCAGGCAGCCCCAGCCAGATGCACAGAGGTATAAATGTCAAGGATTTCCATGTAAACACCACTGCAGGGCCCTCAGGAGCCTTCCTGTCTTTCTTCTCCTGTCACATTCTCTTTTCTCATTTCTTCTTCTCTCATAAATTGTTTGCGCAGGGGCTGTAAGACCTTTCCACACTGGTCTTTGTTTGCTCAAAGTCACAGAAACTGGGGTATTCTAACCACAACCGCTATTACCAATCTTATAATCCAGTGCTCCTTCCTGCCCTTTTGGGAGGGCTGTCGAGGGATGGAGAAGAGGGTAAGTGATGTCCATCCATCACATTGAGAAACGGTAGAGGTCACAGAAAGCCGTTCACCATTTTTCATATTTTAGTGCTGCCACGGCTTGCGCTTTTGCAAGGACATTTTTATCTCTAAAATGTCAATCAAAAGGATGTATGTATTTGCTGGTTGACAGCTAGTTATCAGGGTGGCTTTGGCAGAGACAGGGAAGAAAGAAGGATAAATATTTTTTTTTTTTTTTTGTCTGATGCCACCATTTACAGGAAGGGTTTTTTTTTTTTTTAAATTTAGGTTTTGATTGACAACTTGCATACAGCTTTTAGAATACCGTTATTATTTATCACAGATTGTCAGCTCTTCCATCAACAACAGCAGATGGTGAGGCAGACATCTGTGCATGTTTACATTAAGACTAAGAATGGCACCTTCAAAGATCACCTCAAGATTACCTTGTATTATGACAGCTAAATTCCTTGATGACACATATTTCAATGAAATTGAGATGTCAGAGGAATGCATCAGGTGCTTGTCAACAGAAATGGGATATAAACAATGGTGTAACTATCTGTAATGCACCTGCACTGGGTCCATGAATCAGGAGACTTCCCATGATATCTTTGAATGTGTGAGCTGCAGTGGTACATTTTTTAGATAATTGATTCAACATGAATTTATGAGCTGCTTCTCATAGAGGAGCATGGGGGTGGGATACTTTCTAATGTATACCATATTATATCAATATTACCTCACAATATTACAGTATATAATCAACTCACTGCAAATATCAATATTTTAGTTGCATTACTAACCTTAATATTACTAGGGAAAAAGACCACCTTTCAGAGCTAGACAAAAAAGGCAAAGCATATTACAACACTGAAAATAAATATAAAACACTGAATGTAAATAAAAATAGAATAAAAATAGAATTAATATTTTATAAAAGTAGAACCATTTAGTTTATTATATATTATCACAAAATAAGCAAAATCCATGATTAGCATTTTAATAAAAAACTTAAAGTATTATTCTTATTATATTATACCGTATTCATACTTATCTGATTTATTTACTAAACCATAGCACAGAAATTCTAGGAAAATTGTATTGAATTATATTTAGTTTGTGTTGCACAAATACAACCCCAATTCCAGAAAAGTTGGGTCGTTTTGTAAAATACCATAAAGTCAAGAATATGTCATCTGTTAATTATCTTTAACTTTTGATTAATTGACTAAAGTACAAATAAAACATTTCCAATGTTTTCACTGGCCGACTTAATTTTATTTTGTAAATATGAACAAATTTTGATTTTGATGCCTGCAACACACTTCAAAAAAAGTTGGGACAGAGGCACTTAACACGTATCAATAATCACATCACCTTTCCTTTTAATTACAATGTTTCATTGTTTGGGAATTGAGGATACTAATTGTTAAAGTTCTGCGAGCAAAATTAATTCAAAACTTCAGATTGTCAGCAGACTGTGATTGTCATTGTCTGATTCTCCTTTTCATGACTGGTCATACATTTTCAATTGGAGACAGATCTGGATTGCAGGTAGGCCAGTCTAGCACATTCACTCTGAGTCTACGAAACCATGCTGTTGTAGCACATGCAGAATGAAACCTAGCATTGTCTTGATCTAATAACCATGGACTTCCCATGAAAGACATCATCTCGATGGCAGTATATTTCTCTGTACAGTCCCAGATTCAAGTTGCATTTCTTGATGCAGCGACATACTGTGTTAATTGACGGCAGTTTTCAGAAGTCCTCCTTAGCCCATGTGGCTATATGTTACATCGCAGCATGATGGTTTCTTATGCAATGCCATCTGAGGGCTCAAAGGTCATGACCATCTCCAGCAGGGTGAACTTGCATGACCTTTGAGGCTTCTTGCCTTGCCCTACATGTACTGTGATTTCTCTGAATTTCCTGAATCTTTTCACATTTTTATATATAGTTGGCTGAAAAGACCAAATTCATTTGAAATATGTGCACACACAAGTGATGAACAATAACCGCTTTGGATGGCAAATACTCAGGATGTCCTTTGTGAACACCAAACATGATACCTGCACCCTAGATTACCAATTCACCTGCTGACTGAGAGCTCTTTCCAAAAACAAGATTAACAAGGAAATTCTAATAACCCGTTCTCTTATAATATTGCATTCTGTACCCAACTTTTTTGGAGTGTGTTGTTGTTGCCATCAATAAATCAAAAATTTGGTATACTTTAAAAAAAAAAAAAAAAAAAAAAAATTATGTTGGTCAGTAAAAACTTGGAAATCTTTTCTATGTTGAAAGGTTCACAAGAGATGACAAAATCTCAGATTCTTGATTTTATTGCATTTTACAAACTTGTCTGGAAGTTTACTTCTCTGGAATTGGGGTTGTAGCATAATTACATAAATCTAAACAGAAAGTAAGATGGAGCAGTGGGGTTTAATGATATAATCATATTCAAAGATTACATGTTCCCATTTATATGTCTAGGAAAATTTACTCATATGCAGTCTGGTATGTCCAAATGAAGGTGGCCTGTGTGATCTCCCTGTCTATGGACCTTCAAACAGATGGTATCTGCTGTAGGTATCTGACACAATGTTATACAGCAGATGAACCAGCTCAAGCACTCACGTTGGAGCCCAGAGCGACATAGCTCTGAACGGACCGTGCAAGACATCTTGTTTGTACCGTAGGCTGAAGTTTGAGTTTGAAGAGTATGAGTGAAGGAATGAAGGGGGCTGTTGAGAGAAATGGGGGAAAAAAGGAGAAAGATTAACGATCACTTGCCTAAATCAAGGGCAAGTGGCAAGTTCAGAAAAGATGAGTATAATCATATAAGCTCACCTCCTCAATGATAATCAACCAGACAGGAAATATATTCATTCCAACAATTGCAGTCATATTATTATAACTACTGTATTTTGGAATTTAAGTATATATATAGAGCACAGAGAATGTGCAGGGTATCCCAAGAACATTTCCCTCAGAGATTTAATGCATAATTTGTACTACAAGTTAAAATGTTATATTCGTGTAGGTCAAGGCCTCTATGTTTTTCAGCTTTTCAACAGATGATCAGGTAGATTTCATTATTTTAAACATTCTCTAAACTGCCATGTTTCAAACGAAAATCACAATAGTTCCCAAAAAAGCCATTTGTCATCTTTACATAATGCATCATTTATCAGCAGTAAAGGAATTTGTGTATCAGCTGGAATCTACAACACAACAGGGATACATGTTGTGATGTTTCTATTAATCACTTGCCACTTATGATGAATGGCCTGTTGTAAATTCAGGTAAGGATATTTAAAAGCACACATCTGTCATCATGTCAACTTCTAAGATGAATCTTTACAAGCAAACAATTTACAGTCCATTTTCCCGCCATCAGAGAAAGAGGCTCATAGTTGCATATAATCAGTGGAGGAAACTGTTTTGTGTGTGCCTGTTTTTCTATTCTGGTGGGGATTTACACCTGAATACACACAGACTCATGGGGACTCATGTCACGGTGGGGACCTAAATTGAGGTCCCCACGGGTAAACAAGCTAATAAATCACACAGAAGGAAGTTTTTTGAAAATCTAAAAATGCACAAAGTTTTCTGTGAGGGGTAGGTTTAGGTGTAGGGCAATAGAAAATACGGTCTGTACAGTAGAAAAACCATTACGCCTATGGAGAGTCCCCACAAGGATAGCAAACCAGACATGTGTGTGTGTGTTAATTTTGTCTGTCTGTCTGTTGTTCTGTTGATCTGTCATTATATCGTTCTATTGCTCCCCCCCATGTTGTTTAATTGAATTTCCTGGAATCTGCTGCAGTGTTCATGAGAAGAGCACTTTGAACTTGAAAAATGACATAGCTTATGTAAGCATTTATGCAACATATGTTTCCACATGTTTTATTTCCCTTGTGAAAAGCATGTGTTTAGATCTGGTCTCCCCAGGTAAATCCAAGTACAATAGTTCAACTCTGAAAATGTCATGCAGATGCTGGCATTAAATATAGTAAGCATGACGTTTGATTAATTATTTTATTTTTATTTATTTATTTTTCATTTTGTCTCACAAAATATGTCTAGATAATGATTCACTAATAGGATAAATCTGCAGATATAAGTATTTTTTTTTTAATTTACATTTAAAAAAGCCCTGTTTGGTGTTTCCTCCTTAAGATTACAGTCCCCATCTGGCCACCCCCTTAAAAATTTGGGATGTGCAAGAGCATTTTGAGTCGAATAAGTTGTCACGTCAGGAAAAAGAACAGCAACAGAGCTATCAAAGTCAGCCAATGTGACTGACTTGGCTTATCATCCAGACTGATAAAATATCCCTCTCTGACTCCTTGAGAACACTTTTGAGATACTTACTTTACTTTTGTCATTGATTGAACACTCCAGTCTCAAGAGGAACGGTCAATTTTCTCCACAGCCTTCGACGACAACAACAGCATTAATAACTGTGGGATTTTATATAGTGCATCTGTTACATAACACTTATAAAGTCATAAAAACAATTCATCAGTGCTGACGGGACTTCTCTGGAATTCCCCTCCAGGGCATGAAGCGATGACGGCGATCCTGCCGTAATGAGCCCCCCCTAAACCCCAACACTCCCAGTTAAGCATGCATTTTGTGTGCTTTTGTGTGCACTGGTTACAGAGGCATTCATTATCACATTGGAGCCGATGCGACATCCAGTGTGCACCGCTGCAAGTGCCCCTCACAATGCCTTCTGATTGCAGTGATTCACTCTCCAAATTAGTGACATTTCTCTTAATGTGTGCCTTGCTTTCAGCAACAAAAGCCCGTTTCACATTCCCATCCTCATGGCACTTTATGTAAAATGACTGCGCCTACGCAAGCATAGCAACTGAGGATTCTGATCATCAGAGTCAACCCGGATGACAAAAAAAGCAAAAAATAAATGGAGAGCGTGACAGAAGAGCAGTAAATGAGATGACGGGAACAAAAAATAGGCAACAGATCCACATGACGCAACACACAAATTCTAATGAATATGAAATGGAACCAAGTCAAATTTATGTGCTGGCTAAATCTGTTTGCAATTCTTTATAGACTGGGATGTATGCAGCATTCTGATACAGATAGGCTGAACCGTGAGAAGCTGCATGGAGAAACTAAAGCGCTTCTGTAAGCTGCTTGACACCTCTCATTATCCACATGGCACACATGCCGGAGTGGCTATCCGGGGCTGTTCTTTGCTGCTATGATTCCCTCTCCAGCAAGGAACACAGTAAATGGAAGGAGGCAAGAAAATCAATTCCTTTCGATGTAATATTTGTTTAAAATCATTCCAGTCAGCACTCAAGCAATAGTAGTACAATGCCACTAATTTAGTGAATTAATCCCAGGCATTTTTAAGTAGAATGTATTTAAATTTTAAGTTTAAGAAGGTTGTATAGTGTATATTCAGCGACAGGAAACGTTTGTAGGGCTTGTGTCCAAAAAGCCATTCTTCCTGTCGTGCAATAGACTAGATATATATATATATTATATAAATTATATATATATAGGGGGGAGGCGGCGGATATGCTAAAAAAATACAACGATATATGTTTTCTATCGTTCAGTATCGATAATGATTTAAAAAAAAATTTAACCTTTTTTCAAACAGAGCAATAGAAAAAAAAATGGAAATTTACACCACTGTATTTTTAAATTGGCCCATTTTATTAAGACAAACAACAGATACAAACAACATACATAATATATATATATATATCTAAGTATATATATATCTATAAGTGTGTGTGTGTGTGTGTGTTGCCACCCTTGCAGACCCCCTGGCATCTCTTTTTGAGGGTTTTAATTCAGGGCTGAAGTGTTGGTTTGTTTTAACAGTCAAACACAAAATACAATTTAAACAAATATCTCCTTTCTTATGTTTTATATGCAGATTAAATAAGTCTTCAGGAAACTTTTGACTTGTTTCCCGAGGCCACAGGAGGGCGCAATGAGCAAAATAATGCAGCGCATTAATTGTCAATTCAAATCACTAGGCACGTTTCCATTACAGATTTGCGCAAAACTTTGGCAATATTTTCTGAATGTCGATAAAAAAAAATGACGAAATGACGGCGTTTCCATTAACCAACGTTATGCGGCTAAAACGTAACCTTTTTCCTCTCACGATAAGTCATGGCAACAGATTTTGACGGATTTTGGCTATATTTATTCAAAAGAGGCTTATGCGTGTATCTTTACAGAAGCAGCAAAGAGAGCCGCTTCAGAAACGTGCGTGGTGCGGCTGTAATAAACCATAACCTGTATAAAAACATAAACACAAGCATTGAGTGGCCGCAATCAGCTTCAGTGACCGTATCAGAGCCACACTGCACCGCAGACGTGTGGAGAGAGCGCGGCCACTTATGAAGTGTTTCTTGGAGGTTATAGTACATTGAAGAATGAACAATTGACTTTTTACATACGCCATGTGACCTGTAAAAGCGAAAAAGCCGTTTCCATTGCAGTTTTGCGAATTATTCCTTTTTCGCATTGCCTGAAAAAACCCCTCATGCGAGCGTAAAAACTTTTTTACGATATATGGGCGTTTTTGCAAAATTGACGCGTTTCCATTAGGGTATTTTCAATTCGCAATTTCAATTTGTGCAATTTGAAGGGTAATGGAAACGCGGGCCTCCCTCCTCCTACTCTAGAAAAACGTTGCATAACGTCTAAATTAACATAGGTATAAATCTATGGATTATTAATTTTGTAAAACTGCATAACAATTATCGAACAAAACATATCATGTGTCTTAGGCATCTTAGCCTAATACCATAGAGCCAAATCGGAGACGATTCAAAAACAGATATGCATTTAAAAACATATGAGCCGACAGGAAATGTAAGATAAACCTTCACACAATTCGCGTAGCGCTTTTCCTAAACATGAAAACTGTTTACCCTTTGAAGACTTCTTTGCATCTCTGCGATGAGGATGCGGAGTGCAGCAGTCATATTTGTCCGTGTAAAAAATGCACTGAATATGATGTAGGTTTAGGTTTTAAACCAAATCAAGTGATCTTCTAGCATTGAGTTACTATATACTCTAATGTTGAACGAATAACAGCAGCGGCGTCGTCTAGTGGGTAGGACTAAAAAACCATTAAAATGCAACATCACTTACACATAACCGCCATCTCGAGCACCACTGCAGTTGCTCGCTCCTGACGCGACTAGCTAACAGTGGATGTACCATTTTTGCAGTCAAATGCAATGTTTATTTTTAAATCGATCAATATTCATTTTTTATCACAATCTCCTCAACACAGGCAGGACACAGACTCAATCAGCATGTGTGCCTGTTGGTGTGAGCGTCTGCGTCACTCATGCACACGTTTGGTATATCATGCGGCTTGTTGGAACATTTTTTATATCGTATTGATGAAGGGTACCGTCAATAAAGATTGATACCGTTTTATCACCCAGCCTAGTGTTATATTATAGATTATAGATATAATATTATACAGTGGGAAAAAAAGTATTTAGTCAGCCACCACATTGTGCAAGTTCTCCCACTTAAAAAGATTTGAGAGGCCTGTAATTTTCATCATAGAGTTTCATCATTTCAACTATGAGAGACAAAATGAGAAATAAAAAAATCCAGAAAATCACATTGTAAAATTTTTAAATAATTTATTTGCAAATTATGGTGGAAAAAAAGTATTTGGTCAATACAAAATTTCATCTCAATACTTTGTTATTTACCCTTTGTTGGCAATGACAGAGGTTAAAACGTTTTCTGTAAGTCTTCACAAGGTTTTCACACACTGTTGCTGGTGTTTTGGCCCATTCCTCCATGCAGATCACCTCTAGAGCAGTAATGTTTTGGGGCATTACTGGGCAACACGGATTTTCAACTCCCTCCAAAGATTTTCTATGGGGTGAGATCTGGAGACTGGCTAGGCCCCTCCAGGTCCTTGAAATTCTTCTTACGAAGCCACTCCTTCGTTGTCCGGGTGGTGTTTTTGGGATCATTGTCATGCTGAAAGACCCGGCCACGTTTCATCTTCAATGCCCTTGCTGATGGAAGGAGGTTTTTACTCAAAATCTCACGATACATGGCCCCATTCATTCTTTCGTTACACGGATCAGTCGTCCTGGTCCCATTGCAGAAAAACAGCCCCAAAGCATGATGTTGCCACCCCCATGCTTCACAGTAGGTATGTGTTCTTTGGATGCAACTCAGCATTCTTCTCCTCCAAACACGACAAGTTGAGTTCTTTACCAAAATGTTATATTTTTGTTTCATCTGACCATATGACATTCTCCAAATCCTTTTCTGGATCATCCAAATGCTCTCTAGCAAATTTCAGATGGGCCTGGACATGTACTGGTTTAAGCAGGGGGACACGTCTGGCACTGAATGATTTGAGTCCCTGGCGGCGCAGTGTTACTGATGGTAGCCTTTGTTACTTGGTCCCAGCTCTCTGCAGGTCATTCACTAGGTCCCCCCGTGTGGTATTTTTGCTCACAGTTCTTGTGATCAATTTTGACCCCACGGGGTGAGATCTTGTGTGGAGCCTCAGATCGAGGGAGATTATCAGTGGTCCTGTATGTCTTCCATTTTCTAATAATTGGTCCCACAGTTGATTTCTTCACACCAAGCTGCTTACCTATGGCAGATTCAGTCTTCCCAGCCTGGTGCAGGTCTACAATTTTGTTTCTGGGGTCCTTTGACAGCTCTTTGGTCTTGGCCATGGTGGACTTTTTCTGAGTTGGGACGTCTTTTCCTTTTTGTGACTGTTTGAGGTTGTGGAAAGGTGTCTTTTATACTGATAACGAGTTCAAAAGATGCCATTAATACAGGTAACCAGTGGAGGACAGAGGAGCCTCTTAAAGAAGAAGTTACAGGTCTGTGAGAGCCAGAAATCTTGCTTGTTTGTAGGTGACCAAATACTTATTTTACCGAGGAATTTACCAATTAATTCTTTAAAAATCCTACAATGTGATTTTCTGGATTTTTTTTTTCTCATTTGTCTCTCATAGTTGAGGTATACCAAATGATGAAAATTACAGGCCTCTCTCAACTTTTTAAGTGGGAGAACTTGCACAATTGGTGGCTGACTAAATACTTTTTTGCCCCACTGTATATATACATACAGTATATCACATTTCTGTTCTGTTTTGGTTCAGTTTCTCTGTGTTCTCATTTACCTGTGTTCCCTTATTAGTTTCTATGATTTTTTATTGTTGATTAGTTCCACACACCTGTTCTGTTTCTCCATGATTGTGTTCTCCATCTTATTTAAGCCCTGTTTTGTTCCTGAATTGGCTGTCCGCTATTGATTTGGATTTGTGTTGCTGAATGTTGGATTTACTCCTGGATTCATGATTAAATACCATGTTGACTCTGTTCCTTCGTCGTGCGCTTCCTTCTTAGTGAGCTCACACGTTACAGAATAGCAGACCCTCATATTGAATAATATTTAGCTGTGTTTTTCTTCCGTTCCTCTCCCACTATGGACCTTCCCGCAGTCCAGCTGCTTTGCCTGGAGCAGCAGGACCGTCCACTTGAAGACCACATCAGGGACTTTATCGATCTGGCGTGCCTTACTCACTTCCCGGACCGCTCGCTCTGTGTTTTCTATTTCACCAGCCTGAGTGAGCAGTGGTAGGCACACCTGCCAGCGGACGGTCCAAAGGAGAATTTCACCACTTGTGTGGAGTGGGTGCTGGAGAATAATGGACTGTTTTTCTCCATCTGCCCCGCCGAGGACAACTCCAGCCCCACTCCCGATCCAGAGCCCAGCCAGCAATCACCACATCGCTGCACGGAGAACTCGGCAGAGCCCATCGCAGCCGCAGTGCCCGAGCCTGCCGCCATAAAAAAGCCAGCTCTGGAAAGAGCGACAGAGCTGAACATCGCTCCAGAGTCCGAGCTAGGCGACGGTACTGACCAGGTATTTAGCTGTGGGAGTCCTTGTGGAGATCGAGGGCTTGGAGGGAAGCCCCGCCCACACTCCCGCCACTGAGTGTGAGCTGCAGTTGGCCTCTGGACAATATTATGAGGAACTTTTGGACATTTTTCAGATGGATATAATAGACTGACTTGGAGAGGTTGTTCCCAGTTCCCCTGAACCTCTGTCCCAGTTCCCCTGAACCTCTACATCTCCTGAGTCTCCGCTGGTTCCATCCAGCTCTCCTATGTCTCCTGGGTCTCCGCTGGTTCCGTCCAGCTGTCCCGTGACTCCTAAGCTCCCACCCAGCCTCTCTCTCCCGCCTCCTCTAAAACCAGCCAGATCCTCAGCCCTATCTCCGCTGGTGCCTATCAGTCCCTCAGCTCACCCTCAGTCAATGCAATTTGGGCACTCTGATCCGCCTTGGGACTTCCAGTCTCCAGCTCCGCCTTGGCGTGAGGATCCCCTGTTTCCGCCTCCAGCCTCCGAGTCCTGGACTCCACCTCTGTCCTTCGATCCCTCGGCTCCACCATGGCCCGTCATCCCACCAGCTCCACCGGGCTCCTCCTTGGTCAGTCGTCCCCCTGCCTACACCTCGGGACTCCACTCCTCCAGCGTCAGGCTCCTCCCTCCCTCCGGCTCCACCTTCATCCTCTGTCGCTCCAGCTCTGCCTCAGTTGCCTGAGCCGCCGGCTCTGCCTAGGCCCTCCCAGTGTCACCCTGGCTCTGCGGCTGCTTGTCTCCAACCAGGGCTCCTACTCCACCGACGTCATCTCTGTCAGTCGGCCCCCTGGTGTCGCCTGCCCGAACTTCACCATGGCTCCTCCCTCCGGCAACTCCACCGTGGGCCGCTTTCCTGGCTGGACTCTGGTTCCCCACCTGGCTCCTCCTGCTCCGGGCTCCTCCCTGGCTCTTCCCTCTATCTACTCCACCCTGGTCCAATGAACTATGCCCTTTTCCCATTGCCTGTCCTTCATCTGCCCCACGCCCGCCTCCTGAACCCCCACCCTCCCTCTTCTGTTGAACTGCTGTTGTCGGCGCAAGTTCGCGCCGTTCCGGGAGGGGGCGAAATGTCACATTTCTGTTCTGTTTTGGTTCAGTTGCTCTGTGTTCTCATTTACCTGTGTTCCCTTATTAGTTTCTATGGTTTTTGATTGTTGATTAGTTCTACGCACCTGTTCTGTTTCTCCCTGACTGTGTTCTCCATCTTATTTAAGCCCTGTTTTGTTCCTAAATTGGCTGTCCGCTATTGATTTGGATTTGTGTTGCTGAATGTTGGATTTACTCCTGGATTCATGATTAAATACCCTGTTGATCTGTTCTACGTCATGCACTTCCTTCTTAGCCAGCTCACACATTACATTTACATATGATGGTGGAGCGTTTGAAGCAGGCGTTTCAAATCTACAGTAAAACTCATTCAGGTTTTCAGCAAGTTGTTGATTGGCCTCAGTGCTGGGGGATGGTGTCTTGTAGTTGGTGATGTCTTTCAGGCCTTTCCACACTGATGCAGAGTCGTTGGCAGAAAACTGGTGTTCTAGCTTTTTAGCGCAGTTCCTCTTGGCCACTCTAATCTCCTTATTCAGTGTGTTTCTGGCCTGATTGTACAAGACTCTGTCCCCCCTTCTGTAGGCATCCTCTTTGGCCTGAAGAAGCTGTCTGAGTTTTGCTGTAAACCATGGCTTATCATTGTTGAATGTTAAATGAATCCTGGTAGGGATGCACATGTCTTCACAGAAACTGATATATGATGTTACAGATTCCGTGAGCTCATCCAGATCGTTGGCGGCAGCTTCAAAAACACGCCAATCAGTGCAGTCGAAACAGGCTTGCAATGCCCGCTCTGTTTCATTGGTCCATCTCTTTACAGTCTTTACTACAGGTTTAGCAGATTTAAGTTTTAAGTCAGTATAAGATGAACCAGGCAGTGGTCAGAGAGTCCTACAGCTGCTCTGGGGATGGAGCGATATGCATCCTTTATTGTGGAGTAACAATGGTCCAGTATATTACTGTCTCTGGTGGGACATGTAACATGCTGTCTGTATTTTGACAGTTCACAGGAGAGATTTGAGAAAAATCTTTATTTGTCCGGGAGAGCAGAAGGAGTTCATCCGTTTTGTTGGGTAGAGAGCGAAAGTGCTATGAGGTACTAGGTAGCGCCCTTCGAAATCCGTGCTGTCTGAGCTTCACGAGCGCGCCGGCTCGCTTCCCCCATCCGTGCGTCCTGAAGTGTTTGAACAGCTCCGCTGCTTCGCCAAATACAACGTTCAGCAAAACATCCAAATAAACGAAATCCAGTAGAAGATTGTGTGGTGTGTACTGCCGAATATTCAGCAGTTCATTCCTGGTAAAACTGATCGTGTTTGAGAAACAAAAAACAGGAAAAAACGAACAAAAACAGTACAAAATCTGGAGAGCCAAACACTGAGGCGGCTGTCTGTGGCACCCTCTTTCTATTCATCATTTTGGATGCAATTAATCGCGATTAATAATTTGACAGCACTAATATATATATTTTTTGCAAAAGGGGACGTTAAGAACTTTATTTCAGGTAAATGCTGTTCTTTTGAACTTTCTATTAAGAATCTTGAAAAAAAAAAATCAGTTTCCACAAAACTATTAAGCAGCACAAATGTTTTCAACCTTGATAAGGGTTTTGATATGAAATATTTATTGAGCACCAAATGAGCATATTTAAACTTTGTCATTGCAGGAATAAATTACGTGTTAAAAAAATAAAAGGTGTTTTAAATTGTAATAATATTTCACAGTTTGCTTTTTCTTTGTATTTTGACAATAATAAATTAAGCCTTTGTTGAGCATAAGAGACATCTTTCAGAAACATTTAAGAATTAGTACCACCTCAAACTTTCGAATAATGGTGAATTGTGTGTGCATGTTTATGTGGTTTATGAGGACACAAATTTATATAATAGCATGGGTATGACATAGGTATTACAACGAGAAGGTGATTTATGAGGACATTTTCAGTGTCCCCGTAATTCAAAAGGCTTATAAATCATTCAGAATGAGTTTTTTTGAAAATCTAAAAATGCAAAATGTTTCCTGTAAGGGGTAGGTTTAGGGCATAGAAAAATACGTGTGTACAAGATAAAAACCATAAGCCGTATAACCTAACCTATGGAGAGTCCCCATAAACCATAAAAACAAACCTGTGTGTGTGTGTGTCAGAGAAATGAGCATGTGCTTTAAAATTCCCACTCAATCTGATACAGGTAATTTATTCCAAGCGATTTTGAGTAGACTGTATTTCAATTTTAATTTTGCTACTCCTAGGCTTTTTGCGAACAACTGCAGAAAGGATTCATGTGCAGCTCCATTCGTCTCCCACGCATAAACATGTCTCTCCACCTTCTAGTATTCCTGCTTCCCTTCACTGCTTGGTCCTGCTGTGCTAATGCTCCACAGAAATAGCCAGTTTTACAGGCCCCAACAGAATGCAACCTGGCAGGAATTTCATCCTCCCAGCAAGACCTGCAAGGCTGGATGCTGCCTTTGTTTCCAAGATAGAGCTGTCTGCTGATTCTTTATGGCAAGTCCAACATGAAGTTGGTATACTTGCAAGTTTGGATTTTTTTCCCATCATTTTAAGCTTTACCCAATGATGTGTGACGGTCAAGGTTGCAGATTATTCAAATGCTGTTGTAACATGTAAATGTGCCAGTCTACACTGCATGGGGTTGAAAAACAGCCCACAGGACGTGAGACTGTAATTTTTTATGAGTTTTGCCCACAAATATACCGCATGACTTTTGGGGTGACCTTCACTTACCCTTTTCTGAGGTGGGAAATATTACAAAAAATAGATTGAGAGCACAATCTGGCAGCACCTACTGTCTGGCTTATTATAAAAATGGACAGGCTCAAATAAGGTGACTGTGACAAAGGCTTTGGGACTGCCAAGAGACTGTCTGGCAGGCATGAGTAGATCTGAGTTTCTGGACTGCGTGCCGAGAGTCTCTTCCTGGGAAAGTGTAATCTGAAGGTCCCCTGAGGTTGTGTTAGAGGAGAAAAAGTCTCCAAACACCCCAATTACTCTGCAGCCACCGGAATCACTGTCTCAGCTCAGATATTATGTCTGTAATGGGCAAAATGGACAGGTTAAAGAAATAGCAAATTACATTTTAACTAACATTACATGTTTTTTTGAGATTATGCTAATGAATTGGGCAAATGAAGATAAATGTCTTAATCAAAACAAAAAAAAGTTAAAGACATTAAAAAAATCAATCATGGTTATTGAGAGTGCTGTGGTCTTTATGCTATTGATGTGTTTAATATAGAAATATGATATTTAAAAAAAGAAAACGTCATTTTAATGACAAAACATCTTGTTATTACGAGAAAATATATTGTTTAAATGGCATAACTCATTATTACGACATTACTGAGTGGGGAAAAAATAGCATGTATGTGGCAGCAATGTGCTACTTCATAAAAATAGTCATTGTGTTCAGAAAATTTGCTTTAGTGCAAATGTAAATTAATACAACGGAAAATAATACTCTTGTTATAGTATTATGTTTAACAATTGCTCTGCATTGTTCCTTCATGTTTTCCGAATAACATGCATATAATGAAATTAAACTGAATTGTGACACTGAATAGTATAAATATCACACCATCGCAGACTGTAAGTGTGATGACAAATTTAATCAGTTTAGGTTTAAGATTAATGGCACCAAAAGCAATTAAGAACCTCTAACGCTGCTGTTTATGTAATTATATACAGCATCGGAGACAAAAGCTGCCATGCAGAAACAATCCATTGGTGCACTAGAGTGATCGAGACGAGAGAGAGAGTGATGAGTTTTGACATTGAACAGTATCAATGCACCGCATTTAACTTCTGAACACTCTGTGCCAAATTTACTGAGAAATTTGCCTGGATTTTCAGTGTGCTAATGTGATACAATCTGCCCACCAAATGAGTGGAGTGTTTACTGCGCTGGCAGAAAAATTCAAGTGCAGATTTTTGTGCCTAATGTACAGGGAAAATGCCAGAAAACATCTCTGTCTATCAAGTTAATGCTAATGTAGTGTCATTTCTAAGTGCCAATGTCCCAACTTTTACAAAAATCAACCGGTATGGCAGATGTTAATGTTGAAACATTATGCAGTGAAGTACCGTAAAGACAGTGATCCTGTGGTTTCAAATGTGATTGGTAATGAGAAGGGAAAGAAACATTTAAAAATGTTGTTTAAATTGATCTTAGTTTAGATTAATTTTAAGATTTTATGTAAGACAGTAGCATATATTACTACTCGGCAGAAATGGTAAGAATAGTATGCTATTCTGAATATAGTATAAACAGTATAGTCTAGCTTATATGCATTAACATTTTAGAGTAAAAAGTATTTGATTGAAAGGTAGGACTTCTTTTTTACAGTTGCCATATTGAGCACTTTGATTTTTCCCATTGATTTTTCTTCAAGTATTCTGTCTCCATCTCCTTACTGTCTCTGCTCTTTCACAGATGTCTTTCCAGTATATGTGTGTGTATTTGGACAGATCCTGAAGAAATATGTTTAACAGCAAAGACATCACTTATAACGTTTAATTCTGTCTTACTTTCTTTTGGTTTTCCAATTCTTTAGTTTTATTACATGGTATCCAGATATACTGTACAGTTTGTGCAGTTTTTAAGTTTCTAGAGGCTACCCAAATCAATAGGCACTCCTTAATATTCTTTGTACCCCGCTTGAGAATATCTAGCCTAGCGTTCGGTCTCCTCAGCTGCACTCTAGCTTCACCTTACACACCCTTTATTTCTGAGGACAAAACGGAGTGAGTGCAAGCATCAGTAAATACTGTGTTTTCAATAAAGCATTATATTGAACACTGTGGAAGTGAATCCTATTTACTGAAGGCCGAATCTCAGGGCGAGCGCTCTGTTAGTGTCAAGGTGAAGCTCTGGGATCAATTAGCTCCTCAGGTCTGTCCACAGACCTGATAGAATATCCATTCCATATCAATAACCTCAATTATTATTTATGATTTTCCCACTCTGACTGCAGATCATGTTTACTTCACCGTTGCCATGGTCTGACTGCAGATAATGTTTACTTCACCGGTGCCATGGTTAGAGTGAAGATAGATAGATAGATAGATAGATAGATAGATAGATAGATAGATAGATAGTGGATGGATGGATGGATGGGCTGAGATTAATTCATTCTAGAATATTCTAGTGTCCTTGCTTTAGGCTGAAATACAAAGGTTCATAGAAGGAGGCAAACAAGCAGAAAGCAAGAGAGTTTTAGGCTTTATTTGAACACTAGAAGATTTGGGTCATCATCCAGGGTTCTCTAGGCCTCATCTGATCTGTGTACTTAATTACTGTCCTTCCATTCATTATTTATTTGCTGGGACCTGTTTAACCTGTGCACTCCAGAAGAAAGTGAATTAGAACTGCTATGGGATTAGCAGGGACAAAGACTAAAATGAGATGAAGATTTACACAATTTTTACAGAGCTTCACAAAGGCACCATTATAACAGTGTGAAAAAGATTGCCAACAGGCTCTTTGGTCTAGCATTACCCCAACTATTAATCCTTGACATTGTCCTAGAAATGTTTTTTTTTTTCTACAAAACATTTTCATTTAAATGTGTCTGCCCTTGATGCAGTTGTCTATTCAGCCTCTAAGTGATAAAGTTTGTCATGTAACACACATCAGCCACACTCCATTGGGCAAATGCAGCTTTACTGGAAGTCCTTGAGTGATGTCTCTTTGTTATGCCTTCTATTGGAACACTTTCATGGTCAAACTTTCTGAGTGTTGCCATGGCAATACAGAGGTTTGACTGATCAACTCAGCAGTCGGTTTTCTTTAATGCAGCTGATTGAAAAAGTGAAATGAAGAAATGAAAGTGGGAAAAAAAAAAAAAATGTTTTATAGAATTCAAGAAATAAATATGACCTTATTATATATTATATATATATTATTATATAATATTATATAGGATCTATATTATTAACTATATATATAATATATAAGGTTATTTATTCTTTGTAATTCTTCTATAAAAAGAAAGAAAACCGCCCTGCGGGGGGAGGAGAATTGACACTCGCAATTCTGTTGTGATCTTTGATGTTCACTCACTTAGCTCACGCATCATTTGGATTAAAACTAAAAAGTAAAAATTAGACCATTTATAGGGGCATTCACTATGAACGTCATTTATTTTTAACCTTAGGCATTCACGACTTTCTGGCGAAAGTGAATCTTGCAGCCTGTGTGAATGTGCTGGGCTGTACTATTTTGCATCAGTACAAATACGTGCATGCGTTGCGCATGTTTTGCTTGCTTCAGGAGTGTTTCTGTATTATGTGAGTTGCTTTGTAATATAAATTGCAGCACGTTTCAGATGAAAAAAAAAACGCGACTTCTATTTCTGAAAATATCACCATTAGGAGATTTATAACGAGTGGTTCCATGCATTATTACAGCAAAGAGTGTGATTACAGTACTAAGCCGCTGCAATGGAGCAGCTCTAATGCTATTAACTTAAAGATTATGTACCACAGAGCAAAAAAAATTAACAGTGAAAGTAACAAAACTTGTAAAAATTTTAATGGGCATAATTAAGTGTGAAAATATCCGAAGGATATACAGTCAAACCAAAATTATTCAGAGACCAGATATCATTTGATATTTTTTTACTAGTGGGTGCAGGGACACTATAGTTCATTTATGTAAGTGAGGATAGCAAAATAAAGTAAACTGTTACAAATTATACCCAAAATTTCTTCATACAGTAGACTACCAGTAAAACTGATACAAATACAAACATACAAATTATTCAGACCGAGTCTGGGAAAAAAAAAAACTGAAGTTCAGGTTTGCATGAACCTGGATAACAGCATGCCCAGGAGACTACAGGCTGTCAATAAGGGTCAATGAGGCGATTTAAGTTTGCCTTTCTCTTTGGAGTGTTACAAGCTGATTGGGCATAGATAAGATCCCGGAAGTTGCAAAGACTAAAGTCACAAAACAACAGAGATCGTGTGGGTGTGTGGGACAGAGAGTGAGAGAGAGATCACAGGGAGTCAGCTGTCTTAACCGTGGCTTGTGTACTGCAGACATATACCAGCTTCATCACTGTCTGTCACTGTCTCTGTTCCCCTTTCAGGATCTGTCTTTACATTTATTTTGAAAGAAGAAGCTCGCGATTATGGTAAGGGGAGTTACATTTCCGACGAGTGCTAGCGGTGTTCGGCCAATCACAATGCACAGGGTCAGCTGGCCAATCAGAGCAGACGGCGCTTGTCGGAAGGAGGGACTTTGTAGAAAAACGAAGCGTTTGAGAGAGGCGGGGCATAGAGGAACTACAAAAATGCACAGTATTTGAAAAATAACGTGTTTTTTTAACATTAAAGCATGTCAACATATTCTGTTAAACCAAATACACAAAATAATGATCTTTAAAAAAAAGCACCATATGACCCCTTTAAGGTAAGGGTTGCCCAACTAAGTATTGATAGTTGTATAAATTGTCATCCAAACATATCTTTCTATCAAAGTTATCTAACATTAACAAGCTGAAATTGTTCTGACACAGTTTAACTCTGAGAACTTCTTGTCATATTTTATTACCATTTTAAAAACTATAGCGAATAAACTGTGATAAATGTTGAAGGTGTCTGAATAAATTATGGTTTGACTATCTATTTGATAAATGAAGTTAACCAACTAACATGATACATACTCTTTGGTTCTGTACCCAATATTTTAAAAAAGGTACAAAGCACTAATAAATATTGGTAGCGGTACGCAGTATCGGAAAGTACCATAAATAAAATATCTGTACGGGGGAGTACTGGAAAAGTGGTATCGGTGATCCTAATACTATATATACAGTGGGTATGGAAAGTATTAAGACCCCCTTAAATTTTTCACTCTTGTTATATTGCAGCCATTTGCTAAAATCCTTAAAGTAAATTTTTTTTCCTCATTAATGAACACACAGCACCCCATATTGACAGAAAAACACAGAATGTTGACATTTTGAGATTTATTAAAAAAGAAAACTGAAATATCACATGGTTCCTAAGTATTCAGACCCTTGGCTGTGACACTCATATATTTAACTCAAGTGCTGTCCATTTCTTCTGATCATCCTTGAGATGGTTCTACACCTTCATTTGAGTCCATCTGTGTTTGATTATACTGATTGGACTGATTAGGAAAGCCACACACCTGTCTATAAAGACCTTACAGCTCACAGTGCATGTAAGAGAAAATGAGAATCATGAGGTAAAAGGAACTACCTGAAGAGCTCAGAGACAGAATTGTAGCAAGGCACAGATCTGGCCAAGGTTACAAAAAAAAATTCTGCTGCATTTAAGGTTCCTAAGAGCACAGTGGCCTCCATATCCTAAATGAGAAGTTTGGACGACCAGAACCTTACTAAGAGGACAGTGGCCTCCATAATCCTTAAATGGAGACGTTTGGGACGACCAGAACCCTTCCTAGAGCGGGCTGTCCGGCCAAACTGAGCTATCGAAGGAGAAGAGCCTTGGTGAGAGAGGTAAAAAAAGAACCCAAAGATCACTGTGGCTGAACTCCAGAGATGCAGTCAGGAGATGGGAGAAAGTTATAGAAAGTCAACCATCACTGCAGCCCACCACCACTCGGGGCTTTATGGCAGAGTGACCCGACGGAAGCCTCTCCTCAGTGCAAAGACACATGAAAGCCCGCATGGAGTTTGCTAAACAACACCTGAAGGACTCCAAGATGGTGCGAAATAAGATTCTCTGGTACTGATGAGACCAAGATAGAACGTTTTGGCCTTAATTCTAAGCGGTATGTGTGGAAAAAAACCAGGCACTGCTCATCACCTGTCCAATATAGTCCCAACAGTGACGCATGGTGGTGGCAGCATCATGCTGTGGGGGTGTTTTCAGCTGCAGGGACAGAACGACTGGTTGCAATCGAGGGAAAGATGAAGCGGCCAAGTACAGGGATATTCTGGACGAAAACCTTCTCCAGAGTGCTCAGGACTGGGCCGAAGGTTTACCTTCCAACAAGACAATGAACCTAAGCACACAGCTAAAATAACGAAAGGAGTGGCTTCACAACAACTCTGTGACTGTTCTTGAATGCCCAGCCAGAGCCCTGACTTAAACCAATTGAGCATCTCTGGAGAGACCTAAAAATGGCTGTCCACCAACGTTTACCAACCAACCTGACAGAACTGGAGAGGATCTGCAAGGAGGAATGGGCAGAGGATCCCCAAATCCGGGTGCAAAACTTGTTGACTCTTTCCTAAAAAGACTCAGGGCCGTATTAGTCAAAAGGGTGCTTCTACTAAATACTGAGTAAAGGGTCTGAATACTTATGTAAATGTGATATTTCAGTTTTTTTTTTTAATAAATCTGCAAAAATGTCAACGATTTTGTGTTTTTCTGTCAATATGGGGGGCTGTGTGTACCATTAATGAGGGAAAAAAAAATAACTTAAAAGAATTTTAGCAATGGCTGCAATATAACAAAGAGTGAAAAAAATAAGGGGGTCTGAATACTTTCCGTACACACTATATATATATATATATATATCTATAGACACACACAGCTAATTTGTGGGTGGTAAATTAACACTGCTCAGTGTCACGAATTCGGTCCATGGATTTCCGTTTATTCACCACCAGAGGTCACCATTTCCATTACATTGACTCTCGCACAAAACAAACTGTTGCATAGCACCCCGGACAACATTTCCCATCATCATTTGCACACTGCACTGATTGCACTCAATGCACACAGCTGTTTCTAATCACCTCAATCACTATATAACACCCACTCTAACCAACTTTCTCTACTGAGTATTGTTTAGCCAGTACCCCTTTCCGAGTCTCCATGTTTTCCTTGTTTTGCCTTGCCTGTTTTTGCGGTTTCTGATCTTTGATCTTTGATCTTTCTGATTTTTCCCTCTTGTCTTGCCCCTGTGAACAAACCCTCTGTAGAGAGAGAGAGAGAGAGGAGGAACACGTTCTATGGCCCCCTTCCTCAAGAGAGTATCTACTTCTTGTTCCATTACCAGAGCCTGCTCGGGGCCCACAAGCGTGGGCGTAATCCCGTTGAAATGAGGCGGAGGAGAACCAAACTGGATTCTGTAACCTTTCTCTACAATCTGCAGGACCCAATTTGAGATATTTGGTAGAAGTTTCCAAGCTACCAGAAAATCTACTAAGGGAACAAGCCTCTCGAGGCTGGCATCTGGTATTATTAGAGGAGCCAGTTTGGTGCCCTGAAGCGGATGACCGGACGACCGACCTGACTTCTGTAGCACCCTCACTTGAGGGGGCGAGCTCTCCCGTGCCGTACCGTTGCCGGGCGGCAGCTAGGAATTTCACTCGCCTGAGCTCACTGAGCCCTGAGGCACCGAGGTGGCAGGGGTATCAATGAACCTCCATGGGGGCATGAGGGAACAACCGACCCGACTGCTGTAGCAACCTCAATTGAGGGGGCGAGCTCTCCCGTGCCGAACCGTTGCCTGGCGGCAGCTGGGATTTTCGCTCGTCTGAGCTCACTGAGCCTTGAAGCACCGAGGTGGCAGGGGTATCGGTGAACCTCCATGAGGGCACTGAGGGAACAACCGACCCGACTGCTGTAGCACCCTCACTTGAGGGGGCGAGCTCTCCCGTGCCGTACCGTTGCCGGGCGGCAGCTGGGAATTTCACTCGTCGGAGCTCACTGAGCCCTGAAGCACAGAGGTGACAGGGGTATCAATAAGCCTCCATGAGGGCACTGAGGAGTATTGGGCACCGTATACTGAGGTGTTATCCTTTCCTCCCCAGGTGGGCTGGCCTCAGAGACCTGACAATGGATAGGACCAGTTTCGCAGAGTCTAGAAGACCCCGACTGAGAGCATCGCCCCGACCCCGATCTTTCTGTGGAGGGGTACGGGTTGCAACGCTCTGTTTTTGAGACTGGCGATATGAGGAGCTTTACCACCCCTGAGCAGGTCAGCCTGGTATGCTTGTAACACCACCATGATGTGCAAACATGCGCCAGCCTGACCTACCGCCGTATAAACTTTCCAAACCAGACTCGATGTAAGCCTAAAGGGCCTGGTGGGAAGCTTCTGGGCCTTCAGGGACGATGCTGAGGACAGGGAGAGATAGCTCACAAGCGTCTGCTCCACCACTGGCATCACCACATATCCCTTATCATTCAGCCCCACGATGTTCTTTTGAATAAATCGAGACTGTGGGGCTGTAATACGGGATGAGAACGGTTTCTCCCACGATCTTGACACCTAGGCATGGAGATCGGGGAAAAACGGAAAGCCCCGTCGTGAAGCCTGTGATTTGGCTTGCAGAAAATGCTCGTCTAATTTGCTCTTGGGACGAGCGTCCTGTTTCTCTGCTGGCCAAACGATATTTTATTTTGGAGAATGCACGAAACACACCCCATAATCACGAATCACACCTCAGACGCGAGGGACTGTGGTGGCAAGTCCACAGTCTCCTCTGTCTCGACACTCATCACATCCACCTCCTCGGAGGAAGATAGATGAAACGTCTGGCTCTCTCTCTCTGGGGGGGGGGGGGACACAGCGCGTGAGGGGGCGTGCATTCCTTCAGAACCGTGAGAGAGAGAGCGCAGATCGCGGGTGAGTTTTGGGGGGGGGGGGACGAGAAAAGGACGAGCCCTTCTCGGATCCCTCCGCTAAATCCAACCGCGATCCCCACGACAACAGTCCGCTGCCAGCGGGATCGCGAGCCTAGCCGCTCTCATCAAACGCACCCAGGCAAGAGCAGAGCATACGCAGCGAGAGCTCGCAGTGATGACAATCAGCTGCTCGAAAGCTGACCGTGCATGCTTCGCTCCTAAACAAACGACACACAAATCGTGTGTATCCCCTGCCGCCAGATATCGTGGGCAGGGAGAAACACAGGGTTTGTAATGCCGTTCGCTGCCAAGACTTTCTAAGTGTTTTTATATATGAGTGCTTGGTGCGGAAAGGACAAAGCAAATAGACAGGACACATCCACAGAGCGCTACGAAGAGCCAAAGCGGGTGGCGACCGCGGATGCGCTTTTATGCTTTTGGGGCTTACGTCACCATGATCGTGACGTCGCGCTGATCCATTGGCACGGAAAATTATTCGACAGTCCGTAAGAAACGGTCCGCAGGGCGTTCCCAAAGCAAATCTCGACGCAGCTCGAGTTCCTGAAGGGGAACCACCTTTCTCGGCTGAGTATTGTTTAGCCTGTACCCCTTTCCGAGTCTCCGTGTTTTCCTTGCTTTGCCTTGTCTGTTTTTTCAGTTTCTGATCTTTGCCTGTTTCCTGGATTTTCCCTCTCGTCTCGCCCCTGTGATTCTGTCTGCCGATCGGTGACCTACGCTAGCCCTAGGACTATTCTTGTGTTTTTGCCCGCCATATACCTGTTTGCCATTGCTCGACCTTGCCTGTTATACCATGTCTCTTTAAATAAAGCTTGCAGATGGATCCACATGTCTCACGTCTCGTCAGCCCCATTACATCAGTGTCTATGTATGTCCACACTACAGAGTGTTAAAGGTAACACTGAAGCAGTGTTGAAGTGAATGAGATAATTAAGTGATGATTGAGTGATGATTGAGTGATGAACACCTGCTGTTAAAAAGCACAATAACTGAAGAGAAACAACAAGAACAGAAAAAAAGAGAAACAAAACAACTACACTGACTTCCAGTATATGTTACATGTTAAAGTGAACTATATATATCTTACAGTTTCTTTCCTTAGTCTTGTATGCAGAGCTCATTCTTGTTTTTTGTATGTAACACAAAGTTGCACTCCTAATCTTGTTTCAACTTATTCAAGATTGGTGCTTGTGCACTTTTTACATGACACAAACTCCACTTTTTATATCTGAATCCAAGCCACCAGCTTAGATTTGTGTATGCCTGAGAGAAGAAAGGATACTCATCAATCAGAATAATGAAGCTGCCCTGGACAAATTGGGATCATATGCAATGGGCTTTAATTTTGAAAATAAGACAAAGTATAAACAGCTGTGTGATGGTGGTAGATTATGAAAACCCAAAATGGGATGAATGTATTTGAATGCGTGTCTGGGAGGGGGATGTCTATATCATTAATTTCTGTGTGATTATTTAGGTAATGTAAAAGTAATTGCAGCAGGTGCTCTTAGGGAGATCTAGAAATGTCATTCACTACTTTGAGGAAAAATGTTTTTAGTGACTCACTGTATGTGTGACATGGTGCCACAGCAAAAACAGCAAATGAGATAAAATGCACCATTTGTTCCCTATTTGTTTGTGATTTAGGAACTTGTGAAATGAATTTGTCAACCTGGCCATTTTATTTATTTTTCTATATTCTTTCAGCTGAGTTCTTCCCTATGTACAGTAGAGCATTCCAAATCAGTCATCTATGAGGTTCCAGGATAGTTAGGATGCTGCCTATGTAGGCAGCCGGCAGTGAGGCAGCTCACTAGGTTTTGGAACAGAACAAGAGTCATCTGTTTAAGAATGATGACTTTGTTAAAGTGTATATATACTTTGGACTTCAGGGTAAAAAGGAAAATATAGAGCTTTTCACAAGGCAATTTGCAAAATGGAGGAATACAACTGCCAAACTGACGTCTAAGATGCGGATTAATCCAATTGCAAGGCAGGGATGGATCAGATGAGCAAGTACCCATGGTGGTGGAGGAAACATTTGATAAGGGTGAGTCCAAGAACTTGATATTCTGTCAGAAAGGGAAGAAAATGCTCTGATTCCCCCAAAATGCTGCAAAAATAAACATTGAGAACTGTGACCTTATACCAGGTTTCCTCAAATCTTGCCCTGGAGGGCCAATGCGCTGCAGAGTTTAGCTCCAACCCTGATCAAACTCACCTACCTGTGATTTTCTAATGATCCTGAAGACATTGATTAACATGCTCAAGTGTGTGTGATTAGGGCTAGAGCTAAACTCTGCAGGAAAGTGGATCTCGTGGACCAGATTTGAGGATCCCTGCCTTATACTGTTAAAAAGTTTGGGGTCGGTAAGATAGTACAAAATGAAGTCAAAAATATAGTACAAACTGTAATATTGTGAGATATTATTCCAATTTGAAACAACTATTTCCTACATTAATACATTTTAAAATGTAATTTATTCCTGTGATGGAAAAGCTGAATTTTCAGCAGTCATTACTTCAGTCTTCAGTGTCACATGATTCTTTAGATATCATTATAATATGCTATTGTGGTGCTCGGAAATAGTTTATTTTTACTCAGTAATCAATGTAATGTTTTTTAAACAATTTAAAGTTTAAAAAACAGCATTTATTTGATTTTTTATATATATTATGTCTTTATCAATTTCATGCATCCTTGCTAAATAAAAGTATTAATTTATTTAATAAAAAAAATGTCAGACCACATTAGATTACAGATTAAATTGTGTAGTATGTATCCTATATCACGATGTTGATTTTAACAAAATCTTGGTGTACCCTCGTTCTAGAAGGAGGACAGAGCGTCCTGCGGGTGACCGACGAATTGAGACTCTCACCAGAGAGACCAATCCACTTTGAGTGTAACTAAACGAGCCAATGGACATTGCCATGCGGAATTCACATCTATCTGCCACACCCCGCAGCGCGGGTTTAAGAGGCAGCAGGTGCATTTCATTTATTCATGTTTTTGCTGAGGAGCCGAGCCAGTGACCCAGCAGCTCAGCGGTGGTACAGCAACTGTGGCGACGGGACATGACATCTCCGTTCCCTTCTTCAGGGAACGAGGGTTACACATGTAACCGAGATGTTCCCTTTCAGTCGGTCACTCTCGAGTCACGTTGGTGACCGACGAATTGGGAATCCCTACCAATGCGCCACAGGTGCTGCCCCCTCCAGTGCCCTGTGTAGGCCTCCTGAACCTTTTATAAGGCAGACGATAGGACCGGTCTCTACACAGAGAAGGTCGACTATTGCTGTTCCTCGAGCAACCCAAACAGTAGGACTTAGATAACACTGAGAAAGCATGCTCTTCCTACTTGGAAGAGGCATACTGTGGAGTCACCTCCTCCCAGAGGGGGTTGAGTGACATTTACTCATGTGGAGTAACCCAAAAGGGTCCTATTGAACATGGAAGTTCCTGAGATGGCTCAGGCTGCATCATCTAGAGACAGCAGAGCGTAGCCTGCCAGGGGAAACACGGCCCTCGTAACTGTACCGTGGAAATACACATATGGGATCCCAACAGGGTCTCACACCAGATTTCAGGAATTCATTGGATGAAAGGCCTGGCGCTGGACGCTCCGCCACATCCGGCCGCCGGAGTGCTGGAGGACTCGACAGGGTTTGCCTGGTTAGGGAACTCTCTGGATAACTAGCCATTATGGACGCCACAAGCTGACTCTGACCCGGGCCTCTCAGTGCTACTAGCCGTTTGAGGTGAGAACACAGGAGGAAACCAGGTTCGACACTTAGGCTATAGAACCTAGAGAACGTGCTAGGAGTCGCCCAGGCCTCAGCTCTACAAATATCTGCTAGCGAGGCACAACGAGCCAGCGCCCAGAACGATGTGACACCCCTAGTGAAGTGAGCATGCAGCCTGAGCGGGCAGGGCACACCTTGTGCCTCAAAGGCCAAGGTGAGGGCATCCACTATGCAGTGGGCCATCCTCTGCTTGGAAAGAGATTTACCTTCTGCTGTCTCCGTAACAGACAAAGAGCTGATACTGCCGCAGTTGAACATACAGGAGAGAGCATACAGCTGGGTGGGTCTGCTCTCCAGGGCGGCTTGCAGGTTTACACCTGGTCCTGAAGGGGTGGTAGGAAAACTTGGACAGTAGCCGCGTTGTCGGAGTCAGCGGCCAAACCAAAGGCAGATTGTCGAGGCCGAAAATGCCTGCAGGTCCCCCACCCTCTTGATTGAGGCGAATGCAGTCAGGAGTAGGGTTTTCATGGAGAGAAACTTCAACTCGACTGACTCCAAAGACTCAAAGGGAGCAGTTTGTAGGGCTCTTAGCACAACGCTAAATCCCAAGAGGGTAAAGAGAGGGGCCTAGGAGGATTTAACCTTCTGGCCCCCCTAAGGAACCTGATGACCAGGTCGTGCTTCCCCACCGACCTCCCCTCTATGGGGTCGTGGTGTGCAGAGATAGCAGCAACGTAAACTTTAAGGGTGGAGAGGGACAACCTACGCTCCAACCCTTGCTGCAAGAAGGAAAGCACAGCTCTGATCGAACATTTCCAGGGGTTTTCTCGGTGAAAGGAACACCATTCGACGAACAGGTTTCACTTCAGCGTATAGGCCTGTCTCGTGGAGCACCGGTGATGCAGTGATAGTGAGTGCTACCTCCTGGGGTAGGTCACCTAGAACATCCGCGTCCTGTCCAGGGACCACACATGGAGTTTCCACAGGGCCGAGGGGGGGCTGTAGCAAGGAGCATGAGTTCCGGGAACCAGGTCCTGTTGGGCCAATATGGAGCCACTAACAAGACCTGCTCCTCGTCCTCCCTGATCTTGCACAGCGTCTGTGCGAGTAGGCTCACTGTGGAGAACACATATTTGCGCAGGCCCCGGGGCCAGCTGTGTGCCAGTGCATCGTTACCTCGGTTAGGGAGTAGAACCACTGGCAGTGAGTGGTTTCTGGAAATGCAAACAGGTCTACCGGAGCAACTCCGAACTGTCTCCAGATCAGCTGAACCACATGGGGGTGGAGTCTGCACTCCCCTGGAAGTGCCGCTCGAGACAGCTCGTCGGCTGCCCGATTGAACACTCCTGGGATGTGGATGACACGAAGGGACCTCAGATGCTTCTGACTCCAGAGGAGGAGGCGGCGGGCTAGTTGCGACATGCGGCAGGAGCATAAACCGCCGTACCGGTTGTATATGCAACGGTCTCATTATTGTCCATGCGGACCAGTACGTCCCTGCCCCGAAGGGACCCTCTGAGGCACCTCAGGCAAGGCGCACTGCCAGCAACTCGAGGCAATGAATATGCCAACGCAGTTGGGGACCCATCCACACCCCTGAAATTGCTTGCCCATTGTACGTGGCTCCCCGGCCGGTGGCCGAGGCATCTGTGAAAACCACTGCATGACTGGATACCTGTTCCAGGGGCACTCCTGCTCGAAGGAACAAAGGATTCGATCACGGGCTGAAGGTTCTGCGACAGGCTGGTGTAATCTGAACCCGGTGAGTGCCACGTAGCCACGCCCACCTCGGGACTCGGCCATGGAGCCAGTGCTGAAGCGGTCTTATATGGAGCAGACCGTGTGGAACTACCGCAGTGGCTGCAGCCATATGCCCCAGCAGCCTCTGAAACAATTTCAGTGGGACCGCCGTCCTGCCTGATAAAGTCTTGAGACAGTTCAGCACCGACTGAGCACGTTCCTGGGTAAGGCGTGCTGTCTGGTTGACCGAATCCAGCTCCATTCCGAGAAAAGAGATCCTCTGCATTGGCACGAGTTTACTCTTTTCCAAGTTGACCCGAAGACCCAATTGACTGAGGTGTTTGAGCACCACGTCCCTGTGTACGCACAACTGATCGCGAGACATTGCGAGTATGAGCCAGTAGTCGAGATAGTTGAGGATGCGAACACACTATTCTCTCAAGGGAACAAGGGGAGCCTCCGCGACTTTGGTGAAGACAGGGCGACAGGGACAGCCCGAAGCCCTCACCATGATCCTCAAAACACCTCTGACTCCACCGGAAGCAGCGACACCCCGGGTGCCGGGACAAATGCTGGATCGCGGCAGAGGCAGACATCCGAGATGGTAATGTCCCCACACAGAGAATATGCACCACCCACGAAAGCTTCATGCTTAATGCCCTGACACGTGAGGCAGCGATTGTGACCATCCTGAGGCGCCAGGTAACTACCACATCCAAAAATTCACAGGTGATAAGAGATCTTTAAAAAGACGCGATCACCTGTGTTGCTGTTTTAGGGATTGCTCTTTTAGTGCTGAAGCATGCAGGGGAGCTGGCCACCGCACACTCCTGGTGTGGCTGTCTGCACGCTGGATGATTCCCGTGAGACCGTGACTACTGCTGCTGTCTGCCGTAACGCCCGCACTCACTTTGCAATCACTCGAAGAGAAGAGAGCAGTAGTGATGCACCACCGCTCGGCTCCGAAGCGAAAAGATGAATGAATGCGGTGCACCTGCCTCTTATACCCACACTGCGGGGTGTGGCAGCCAGATGCGAATTCCGCATGCCAATGTCCATTGGCTCGTTTAGTTACACTCGAAGTGGATTGGTCTCTCTGGCAAGATTCCCAATTCTTCGGTCAACAACGTGATGTCGAGAGTGACTGACTGAACGGGAACAAAACATCTTGTGTGTTTAGATACCTTAAACCGCTGGGCAGCTCACCATGATTTGGAGCAGACTGTCTCTGTGCCTTTATGGTAGTGTTAGGAGCCTTGTGGTTAAATATATCTCTGGATTGTCAGACACTGACCAAGGCTGTTGCTAAACTTATTGATTCATTAAGTAGCTTGAGGCAAGCCTGAGTAACAGCTCCTTAAAGAAAATGCGGAGGATCAGTGCTTAGCGGTGCTTTGTTAACCTGTGTTAAATAAGCTTAACTCTTAGGCCCATCACTCTGTTTGGATCTTAGAAAGGAACAGCCTGCTCCTTTCACTGTTTCTCTGTGTTAAGAGAAAAGACGGGAAAGGCAGGCGGATACTCTTAATACACATGCACACTTCTTCAACTCTCTTCAAAGCAGCTTCAATTAGAATAGAAGGTTACAGGTCACCAACTATTTGTGGTAATTGCATGTATCTGCATAGCTGATGAGGGGAAATTTCAAAAGGTGAAGCTCTCTTTTAATGCTGTAAATGATGAAGTTGCAAACATGCCTTTCAGCCATTACAAAATTATTGTGAGGAAATAGAAGCAATTTCCCTTCAACAATATCAATCACATGCATAGTGATAAAACTATCTGTTACTACTAGTTTAGTATAATGAGTGATGGTTCAAAGGGCAGTGAGTCATAATTTCCATATGTAATTATATGGAACATACATTCAAATATAATAACACCTTATGTGTACTAGCACACTTGCCGTACTTATATATGCCTTGGCAAATGAGAGTGCTTCTTTGCTAACCAGGTTGCATGTGATCATGTCTTTTAACAGAAGGATTCCTAGATGGCATGTGTCTGCTGAATGAAATTAAAACATTTGCCATATTTACCATATTTAAATGGAAGATTTCCAGATGTTAAATCACAGATGTGCCAACATTTACTCAGCCACATGAGGTTCCCCTTCTAGGGAACTCCACGCTGCACCCCCTAGGGGGCATATTGGGGAATGCAGCCTGCATGACCGGTGTCTGAAGCATGTGAAACCGCACCAATCTGTAGGTCCACCTGGCCCATGGCGTCATAGGCGGTGTGCCAGGAAGTATAAAAGGGCATCTGCTGAATACATCATCCTCTTTGCTGTCTTCAGGAGCCGTCTGTTTGAAGTGCGTGTGATAGACCAGGGCGGGTGAGCATTGTGGAGAGTGTGTGTTTCCGTGCCTGAGGTTTCTGACACTTGAGGACACACACGATCTATGCGTCATGTGTCTCGGTAGATATGCTTATTGTGAGTGTCTCCAATGAGAAGCTCAATTCGCGTTTATCTCTCTTCTTGAGTGATGAGTGACAGGCATTTGTGTCTCGCGGTTCAGGTCCCGCTGCTGCCGAGGCATGGCGAGGACTCGGATCGCGGGATTCGCTGTTTATGCTCAGTTCACACTGCACAATTTTAGCCCGATTTTTCACTCGCCGACAAGGTTTTGCGAAATCGCCGACAAATGCCCGAAATTGGAGGCAAATTGGTGCTCGTTCACGCAAGTGACAATCATGCAGTGTGAATTATCAAAGACGCGATCTGAGGGAATCGCCGACACGTCACCGACGCCCGCAAAATATTTGGCATGCTAAATATCTGGAGCTGTCGGCGATTCACAATCACGCTGTGTGCAATGATTTCTGACTGAAAACTACATCGGCGATGACCAACAGCCAATGAGAGAACAAGATGCAGGGCAGAGGGAAGTTCGGGGAGGAGTTATAGACCAGAAAATCAGTATTTTAACAGATATGAACAATTATATCATACAGAAACAAGAACAAACATTTGCTTGACCAGCCACAACATCAGCATAACAGTTACTGCAAATTATTTACCTCCAACTCTCTGAGATACAACCAATCCTTTTTCCCTGCATCTCCCTCCTGCATAATTGTTTGTCTTTTTCTCCTGTAGCTGGAAATCAGTGCACAGACAAGTTGTGGGTATTTATGAATTTTTTTAAATAATTCCAGTGTCACTCGAAAATTTCGGTCTGACGTCGGCGTGTTCTCGCGTTTACGTGGAGTCATTTCTCGGGGGTCTTGGGATCGTGACAACCGTAGTGAATCTGCGGAACATGACCAGGAGTCTGTGTGAGGGGTCTGTTAAATGGTGTAGGGTGCGAATAGCAGAGCAGTGTGAAAACCCCCTGTCGCCGATCTAACCGTGCACAATGTGGACACATCAACGCAGCAACTGAATGCTACCCAGCTAGGCAGCGGCGAGGGTTGTGAAAACCAAGGCGATCCGACGAGTTACAAATCGTCCAGTGTGAACTCGCAAATTAGAGACACACGATTGCGAGTGTGTGTCTTGTACGAAGCTGGGTGTTCAGTGCTTGAGGGCTATGAATGCAGCTCATTTGTGGTGTTTCTAAAGAGAGGATCGCGTTGCTGTGTCTCTCTTGTTGACCGATGATGCAGACTGTGCATGAGTTTGCATCGTTTCTTTTTTTTTGATTTAGTACGGGGGTCGGGGCCTGCTCGCTGTGAGGCGGACGGCGCAAGAACTCCGGAGTCGTTGGGATCTCGCCGCGTGTTTGAAGAGGAAGTCGTTTTGGCTGTGATATCAGCATCTCGCGGTATAGCGGCTAGAGCGAGCAGGCGCCTGAGGAGAATGTGTGCCGTCATGGTTTTGGAATCTAGAACCACTGGAGGGAATATCTACTTTTCTGCATTTGTCTACGGCGACGAGCATGCACAATCAGAGTTATGCCACTCACGTGATGAGGCAAGATATGTCTAGGCTTCGCTCACGTTTGCCTACGACAAAACGTTTGGGTTTCGATCGCTTTGATCTGCTGCATCTGCACACCCTCTCTAAACGGGTTGTCAGATGCCACAGATATCATTGGGTTGTTGTTATGACGATTAAGTGTGGGCATGGAATCGTTTCAGCCTGATCCTGCGAGATTGTGGGCGGAGCTATATTCAGCTCGGCCGTGCCTCTCTAATATGCATGTTATTGTGTGTGGAGAGCCTCGCTGGGCGTGAATATATTTTAATACTCTGTGGAGAAATGCTTGTGAGCTTTCTTTCCCAGGGTGTTTCAGTACCTAGAGTGTTTATGGGGAATTTTTCTTCCTGTATTAAGCCAGATGGGTTTAGGAGTGGTCTGCCTCCCCAGGCTTCTGGGTATTTTTAAGTGGGTGGTCCCTCTGAATCCTGCTTATTGAGTTTGGGCTGAGTACACTGCTCCCCCTCTTCAGGGTTTTAAGTGAGCAGTCACTGGGTGAGGGCTAGATGTATGCGGTAGGGGGTTTCCGGGGGGGGGGGGGAGGATGGTTATGCTCCAGCTCAATCTTGCTTTGGTCTGGAATATGGTAGTCTGAGGGCAGCTATGTTCCAGCCTGGCTTGGGTTCCGCTTGGCACAAGCCCTCTCAAGTAAGCGCTGAAGTCTCTGTCCTGTCTTCAGCCTCATCTGAGGGAACTGCTGTTTGAGAATAGCTGTGTCCAGCCCTCTTGTGTTTTTGGCCATGGTTTACATCAGGCTTTGATCTCGGACTGATGATGTTTGTGTTCACTCTTAGTGAATCATTTACGGATGACCTGGATCTCACTCTTGTGAGCTTCTGGTCAATGGCACGGTGCTTTGCTAGCCTATCGTGGGACTGACACGGATTGGGGGCCTCCTTAGTATAGCCATCTGAGGGTGGTTATAGTACAGCCATTGTTATGGCAGGACGGGCTTACTTGAATACAGCTATCTGAGGCTAGCTGTGTCTTACTGGCAGTGGTGGTGAGTCCTCTCCTGGAGTGATCCTCTTTCCTAGAGCCTAGCTATCTGAGGATAGCTATGTGATAGCTCAGTGGTTGCTCCCCTGCCTAGGGTTTTAAGTAGCGTTCTCTTGAGCCCTTGCCTAGACAGAGCTATCTCCTCTGCTAGGGTTGTAAGTAGATAGTCCACTCTCTGTGGTCTGGGCAGCTTTGCAGGAAGGTTTTGCCTGGCTATCTAGGCTAGCTGTGTATGGTTATTCTGGTCTACAAGCCTTCATAAGACCTTTAGGACATAGCTATCTGATGATAGCTGTGTTCTAGCTCAGCAGCTATTTCTCCTTACCGGGATTTAAGTAGCTATCTTTGAGCTCCTCTAGAGGCTTTCTAGTTAGTCTCTTCAGTGGTCTTGTGTATCCAGGCTTATATGGCTCACATAGCATAGCTATCTGAGGATAGTTGTGCTCTTAACTTGGGTGGGATGTTCCCCTTGAGCTAATCGGGTTACCCATTTCTGCCAAGTTGTATGAGCGGCCCGTGGCGCAGTGGCATGGCCCCTTTCAGAGGAAGCTTGGTGTACGGCTCTGATCGCGTCCTGGTTTTTTTTTTTTTTTTGTTTTTTTTTTTTGGAGCGGCTCCCCACCAGTGGACAGGCATGCGCCTCGGCACGGCATGGTTTGATTTTGTTCCCCAATGTGCCCCCTAGGGGGCGCAGCGTGGAGTTCCCTAGAAGGGTAACGTCTCGGGTTACGCATGTAACCATGGTTCCAGGGAACGAGATGCTGTGCCCCCTCGCCATGCCTTCGGCCTCCCGGTTTACGTCTCCTTCAGACACCTAAATGGATGCCGTATTCAGCAGGTGCCCTTTTATACTTCCGGGCACCCCACCTATGACGTCATGGGCCAGGTGGACCAATAGATTGGCGTTGTTTCACATGTGCTTCAGACACCGGTCATGTAGGCTGCATTCCCCAATGTGCCCCCTAGGGGGCGCATTCGTCTCGTTCACTCTCGGGGAACCATGGTTACATGCGTAACCCGAGACGTTTTGCCTGACAGACCTTTGAGTGTTAAATGTGAGCGAGTTTGTCACTCTTACAGCTGTGCAAACTAATATGCTATGCTGTGTAATTGACCAGCATTGTATGCCCTCCATATGTGCATATATTTTTTATTTATTTATCTAAAGCAAGAAATAGGAATGGTTTCCTTTCGATACAGTCTGCATACCAATGAAGGTTTTTAAATAAAAGATTTGTATGTTAGCTTTAATGCTGTTAGTTCAAAGGACAGAAACATTTTGTCAGAAAGTCTGTCATGTAAAAAAGGAGAGAGAGAGAGAGAGAGAAAGAGATGCAAGCAGGTGCAAGGCCATGAACATCCATCACATCACACCCAGCTCTTATAATACTGCTGGAATAGATTTCAGTGTTATTTGAATATGGTTGAATATGGCATTGTTAAGAATATTGTAATATTTTTTTTTGTAAGTCTCTTTGGATAGCACTGTCAAATGAATACATGTATATATAAAAGTGAATATAACTATGTATTGAATGTTTTTGAAATAAGTCTGAATAGATTTTACAAAAATACAGCATAAATGCTAATATTGAGAAATATATAACACTTTAAAACAATGTTTTAATATTTTAAAAAGTAATTTATTCCTGTAATTGCAAAGAAGAGTTTTCATCATCCCTTAAATCCAGTCTTCAGTGTCACGTGAATTGTCACCCTTCAGAAATATTAAATATTTATAAGAATAACTTAAATTAAATACATTTTTAGAGATTTTTATTCTTTTATGAATAGAAAGTTCAAAAGAACAGCATTTATTTAAAATCGAAATATTTAATAACATTAAAAGTCTTTAATGTCAATTTAATAGATTTGATAGGTCTGGTGAGACTTAATTCTGGTTCATTAATGGTTCTATTAATGATTCTTCCAGTGCTTTTTAAACTGAATCAGTTTGGTCAAGATCAAAATGGCTGAACAGTAAGCTTTTAATTGTCTTAACCACAAATTGTTGGTCAGGAAATGTACAAAATTTAAGCAAATGCACTCTTCTAAAAGTCAGGTCCCTCCGGAAAAAATCAAAGAGAAATAGGTGTGTGTGTGTGTGTGTGTGCGTGCATGCGTGTAGTAGTACTACATGTATTTTACTGACTTTGACTGTGACTTCCAACATTGACTTCCAGTAGAAAGCTGCATTCAAGTTTACCCACACAGCTTAAAATTTAGAAGAAAACACAGGGAAAGGCTATTCCATGCTAAGTTAATTTATCTAATGGTTAAGACCAAAAACTCTTAAAATAACACTAAATATTTTTATATTTTTGGCTTAATATTATAATTTATTTATTTTTATGGAACTGGTTCTTGATTTCCAAACCTATTGTTAGCAGAGTGGTCTATAGTTTTCTTGCACATTCAGGCCAATGGCTTTATAAGCAAAATACATGTAGTGACTACTACTTTTTTCCCCCCTGATCTGTGAGAAAAATCACAGATCCCCAAACCACCGCACAAATCAGTCAAACATCCAGTCCTGTCAAGCTTCGATAAAGTGAACACTCATAAAGTGTGAAACCTTCAGTCGAGAGCTTATCTCAACACTGCACCTTCTGAGGTTCACTTTTTTTTTCTTAACGTTTTGGAATGAAAAGTGTGATGAATTCAAGGAAGTGTAGTGGGGATAACATCCTAGCAACTAAATGAGCAATCTTAGCAACTCTCACTAATGCTAGACCTCTCAAGGACACTCTCATTAGGGAGAAATTAAGCCACGCACAGCCCATTAAGATGGAAGCAATCAGTCTGGATTGATGAGCAGCCAAACATGTATGTTAAATAATCTGTCACCAACCTGCCATCTCGTGGGGGAAGGGAAAAGCACTAAAGCACCAACCGAAATGACAACAGAACAAATACTAACTTGCCTTTATTTACAGTGCTATGACATACCGCTTAACTTTCTATTGAGAAGTCTCAGCCCCAGTAACAAATTCTACGGAGGAGGCAGAGTATGCAACCTGAGTGAGGCATCATGCCATGGGGGAGGGCGGATGACTCAGCAGCTCTACACTTTTTGAGGGCTGATGCTAGCCAGGACCCCAGGAGAGTGTTCAAAGGAGAGAATTGAGAAGCTGAGAGAGGTGGAGGATCTTCAAAACTTGAGCACAGATTAAACACTTTCATCTCAGACCAACAATCAGTGCAGCCCTTAGTGGAGAGCAACACAGGGAGCCTTGGGTTTGTGAGGTGTTTCCCTGCTGCTGAAGATTTTTACAGTGCTATTATTTGAAATTGTGGAAAATTCAATTTTGGTCAGATTGAAAACTGACAGTAAAAAGCTGCATCTTCTATAAATGTTGGCCTCTGAATATTTACGAACATAATTAAAAGTTTATAACTGAATTATTTAACTGTGATATTAAAATTATATGAGGCATTGTGCATAATAGGGCAGATCTTTGATGGGCTCTGTTTATACACAAGAGTAAACCGTGCACTTGGGAGTTTTTCTATGCAAATTCCATTAATATTCAGGGGAAATATGGTAAACATGTTTTCGAGTGCATAGACTTACTTCTGCTTATGTGAAGTGGTAACAAGCGACATGTGGAAGTATAAAGGCAGACATCAAATATAATTGTATTATTTTATGCTCTTTATGCTAGGGCTTGCTCAGCTACTAATTTTTGCTTGTCAGCTAATCATCTAAAAATGTATATGACTTGTTGGCAAGCCAGTGGGTCAGTGAGGATGAAACATGTCTGTTTCTGCAACAAGTGTACTTCTCTGTTGAGTAATAATAATTATAATAATAATAGTAATAATAATAAGAACACTTTTGTTGGAATATTCGGTCCCTGTATCACCATGTGGTGCTGTTTAGAGGAATATGTTTACTCTAAAGCTTAATATGCACATTGTATATTTTCTTGTGTATTTTCAGTATAGGGTTTTGTTTTGTTTTGAGCCTTTTCATCAAAAGACCATAATCGGTTGTTCTGAAGGCATTATGTGAAATGTTAGGCCTACTCTTTTGTGTGACGGTATTGAAGTTGTTTGATGCTTGGTGATAAAATAACTGACTCATTGAAATTTAGATGTTGTTGTTTTTTTATGATGCAATCCTACTCAATGCACATGATTTCTTTCTCTTGTCTTATTTGAGTCACAGAAATATCAGGACAAGATGCTGCACCTGAATTTTCCTAAGATCAAATCTCTTAAAGGCTAATCAAAATCAGCCTGGCTCTCAGATCTGATTTCCTGCATCAGGATAAATTAACATGAGTGAGTGTTAATGCAATCTTAGGTTTGAAAAACATCCCTTGTAATTGGTCAATTATATCAAGTCTGCAATTTCTCTAATTTTTTAGGAATGCAGAAAAGGGGCCTGCACCGCATTCAAAATCTAATTTAAGAATTCTGACATGTTCAGTGTTCTACTTATACTAATACTGTTTGCTATTTTTTCAAATCAGTAATATGTTTGTACACTTGTGTTCACTCAAATGCATTTAAAGCCTTGATTCTATAGCTTCTATTTAGATGTTTTTCATTAATAATTGTAATAGATATTCATTTTAGATTTATTATTTCCTTCCTTCCTTCATTCATCCTAAAACTTTCTGTTCCAGTTCTAAAAATTCGGTTTGAATTATATGAACTCAAACTTTTGAACTCACTGTGACAGTGTGATGTGGCATTGACTAAACTAGGCCTCCTTTCTTCTCCTCGTGTCTCTTGTGGATTCTGTTTGCTCCTGACATCTGTCGAAGACAGTTTTGAGACTTTTTTAATGCACTGGTGAAAAAAAGCCCCATATTATAAATTATGAAGTCTATAAATAGATATAACTATAAATAGATATAATCATAATTATAATTCTTAAGCCAAAATTACGTCATATTTAGATTAAAGCTTTTACATAAACAGCCTCTGTGTGACATAATCCATAGTTTAATTCATGGCATACAGTAAAACCAGGTGACAGTCAAACGTACCATCGCAGAACAGTGATTTAGTGGATTTGCTCTCATAATGATGCTTCACGAGGACTGCTCTGATGTTGCAGTATAGCTGTAAGCAGCATGTCTCGAGTGAGTGATGGCTAATCACCAAACAGTAATGAATGCATGAGAAACTAAGCATGTTTAGCTCAGGAAAACTGCACTGCACCATTATAAGATGCATTCCTGTCCGAGCTAACATTCACAACTTAATTGGCTCAGTTCATCACAGGCATGGGCCTAATTGGGTGACAGGTCAAAAGATGGATGATCAAGAAGAGAAAAAAAAACAGTGCTGGGAGTGTTGAAATGCTGGGTGGGAGTTATGAAACGCAGGAGACTGTCACAGCTGTGTGTGTGGTTTGCCCCGCACTGAGACCCACAATCCATCTCTCATCGGGTGCTGAAGTCGCTCTTTTCTCATTTTCAATCTAGACTATATTTGCATCCTATAGATAGGCCAGTTTGTGTGTCACGCATAAAAAGCTGCAGTGTTATGCTTAATATATGCATTTATATAGAATGAGGGAGGTGTTTGGTTAAGGGTGTCTGTTGTCTAAGCAGGGCTGTTAATTGCAGTCTGCAGTCCTAGTTTCACTTGATGGCCACACACAGTCTGTATGAAAGATCTTTATTATTTCAACAAAATAAGAGGGACCATGAAAATTACATGTTATTTAGTGCTGTTCTGTTTCACATAACAGATGTTTACATATAGTTCACAAGACAACATAATAACTGAATTTACATAAATGTACCAATTCAAAAGTTTACATACCCTTGAATCTTACAGGAATAGTACACCCAAAAATAAAAATCTGTCATTAGTTACTCACCCTCATGCCATTCTATACCCGTAAGACTTTCATTCATCTTTGGAATACAAATTAAGATATTTTTTTTACCTTTCTGGGCCTTGAATGTAGTAGTTCTGTTGCTGTCTATGGAGGGTCAGAAAGCGCTCAGATTTCATCAAAAATATCCTAATTTGTGTTCCGAAGATGAACCAAAGTCTTGTGGGTTTGGAACAACAGGAGGATGCGTAATTAATAACATAATTTTCATTTTTGGGTGAACTATCCCCTTAATACTCTTTGTTATTACCTGTACAGTATGATCAATAACTGTTTTTATGTTTTGGGTCATTCCTAGTCAACTCAACCAGAGGTCCCCAGCTCAAATTTTAGATTTTACTAATATGTTTTTCTGAAGAAAGATGAACATGTATAGTGATGAAGGCCAAAATATTAAATGTCATGGATGAATATTTACTGAGTAATCCACTATTTTGTAGAGGGGGGTCAAAATGGCAATTTTCACCTGAGATTCAGAGCTAAATTACAGTGGGTTAAAAATTACTTCAGAAAGATGGCAGCATCATTATGTTACTTTTACAGAGAGATTGATGGGTCTATTAGTAAAATCTGTTGACTTTAGCTGTCTTTGTTGCATTATGTGCCAGTGGTGACCATTTACAAATGGGGAAAGCACTTTTCAAGTTTTTTTTTTCTCCAAAATTTCCAGGCCTGCAACTCAAACAGTATTAAAGGTATTTTAATGCCCTTTTAGATATTGGGTCTTTACAAACTTCCCTTTTGGCATCTTCATTTTTAAGGCCCTATATTGTTCACTTACAGAGATATTGGATATACTGTATATAATACTGGTGGCTGTTGCATTCCCAAACGCTCGCTAAATTCACAATATGTGCAATAAACGAGTTCGCTGCATTTATTCACTGTGAACAGAGCTGTTCTGAGGCGTGGATACACTGGATCACAAACTGATCGCCTGAACGAAGTGCACGCTTCAGCAAAAAGAGACTTGATGAAGGGATTAAGCCATGTTGTGCTTTCAGTTTTAGTTAGATTCTGTGCCAAATCATAATGGCCCAAAACACAACTTTAAAGACCTTTTATGTCAGAATAAAAAGTTTAAATATATTTTAAAAACTACACTTTTTGCCTGAAAGACCTATCATTTCATATCGTCATGTGACCACGATAATATCGAGACTATTCACGATATTGATAATATTGTTATATCCCTACTATACATGCCATATTCTTCAGAAGAAATATTAGCAAATTCATAAATTTGAGCCGGGGACGTCTGGTTGAGCTGACACGGTATGACCCTTTGTTTACATGTGATTAGTTGTTTATGCGTCACTTATTTGTCCTGAGCAGTTAAACTGCCCACTGTTCTTCAGAAAAATCTTTCAGGTCCTGCTTATTCTGTGGTTTTCCAGCTTTTTCTGTTTTCTATCTTCTACATATTTGAACCCCTTCCGATAGTGACTATGGTTTCTTTTTTCCTTTCTTTCTTTTTTTCTGACTGTCCTTCTGAAACTACGTAAGATGTTTTCATGTTTCCCAGGAGATAAAGTAGGTACAAATTTACACCCCCGGCTTTTTTGATTCTTCATATTTTGTTAAAATTGTTAACATCTTAACTTTTTTGGAAGAGGTACAGTATGTAAACTTATGAGCAGAACTGTACATTTGCTGATGGCATGTTTATTTTTATGAAATATTTTGGCAAATTTGATTATATTTAAGTAAAAGCGTAGTACAGTCTGCTACTATTTATATGGTGTAGAACATATCTATATCCAGTGTCTAAAGACAGAGAAATAAAAGGTTTTTGCTGTTCATAAACACTCATGTTGGAAGTGCAGATGTTGTGAGGAAGTGTAAAATCTACCACCCACTCACCCGCTGCTGGTTAAGCACACGTGTGCATTTCAGCCCTCAGCTCTCATTTTCTCTCCTTTATGTGTAGGTTAACATGGAATTCCTGTTGCTTTTCTCAGGCACTGTGTTCTCACATAGTGTCATTTATTTGTTTTGTACTCTCAACTCTATTCTGACAAATGTTTCCATTGTGATTAGAACTGAACTGTACAAGTCATTTCGAGTTTTAAAAATTTTGACCCAAAGCTGACCCAAAACTGTATTGTAGAGGTTCTGTTTAATTAGTTAACATGTCTTAATCTCTTCTAGCTAATATAATAATAAAAACAATAATAATTATTATTATATTAAAGGGGTCATATGATGCAATTTCAATTTTTCCTTTCTCTTTGGAGTGTTCAAGCTCTTGGTGCATAAAGAATATCTGTAAAGTGCAAAGACTAAAGTCTCAAATCGCAAACAGAGATATTCTTTATAAAAGTTAAGACTTGTCCACGCCCTCCTAAAACGGCTCGTTTAAACACGCTGAACTCCCCCACATATCTACGTCACTGTGTTTGAAGATTTGCATAACACCGCCCAAATATTTACGCTAAGAAAGAAGGCGTAACTTTTATTCTCGCTGTAGTATTGTTGTTGCCACCGGCGCCATGTTGTGGAGATGCTGTGTGTTTTGTTGTGAAAGCGACCACAAAACAATACAAATAAATTGTTTTGCCTTCCAAAAGAGGACAGACTATCTGCTTCGGCATGCCTAGAGATGATCTGTACTGGTCGCTGAGGGAATACATAAACTTCGCGCTGTGGATCACCGGATCGGCTTTCACCGTGGATGAAGCGGAGTCCAGCCCGGGGTCGTCACATGTGGTTGCCGCAAGCCTGCCGGCTGTGCCAGTTCTCAAGCCCGCCCGCCTCCACTTACTCAAGCCCATCGTGTGTGACGCTGTGTGACGCATTTTATGGAAGACTGTTTCCTGAATCTGCAGAGTAGCATACAATGGGTCTGTGCTCAAAGGTTGTTCTATAAAGTGGGGCAGTTACAACTTTGCAAGGACAGTCTTCTGACTCACAAAAAATAAAATGTTTTATATTTAAAGAATTTGCCACTGAATATCAAACGCGAGTAGAGTGTGGTTGTTTGTTCGTTCTTCTCCGATCCACAAATGCGAATGGTTTGATGTTTCAATGGTGGCGATACGCAACTCATAAAAACGCCGTATAAGTCATTCTAATAAGTAATTATGTCCCCACTGGATGCAACAAATGCCTAGTTTGTAATGGGTGTTATTGGTTTTGTCTCGCCGTGCCGGGAGATGGCATTACAGTGTGTTAAGGGGCGTAACATTTCCGTCACACGCTTGAGGTATTCAGCCAATCACAACGCCCTGGATAGCTGGCCAATCAAAGCACACCTCACTTTTCAGAACGATGAGCTTTGTAAAAATCGACGCTTTTCAGAAAGTCGGGGCATAGAGGAGCAACAATAATGTACAGTATGTGGAAAAGAATGTGTTTTTTAAACCTTAAACCGCATAAACACATTGCATTACACCAAATACACAACATAATGTTCTTTTTAGCAACGTCATATGACCTCTTTAAAATAATACAAAGCAAGCTAAATCCCCTGAGACTGCTGCAAACATAATATATAATTGTTTTATTCATTTAAATCATAGCCATTTTGCTGTATAGTAATTGCAGCAAGCCATCTCATGGTTTCTGTTATATTTGTATTATTTGTGTAGCCCTATTCTAGAGCAATCTTTTCTAAGGTCAGCTCACCCTCCCTTTTTAAATCTCTTTTTCTTTCTCATCTCTTTGCCTTTGTTCCTCTCTTGATGCCTGTAACCGTGCTCAGATCTTCACAGAGCGGGAGGCGAAAGGGCTTTGAAAAAGGGCCCACTGAAAATTCATATGCTGTTTTGTTTGTTGAATCTATCTTGAATCTTTAGTTACTGAAGTAATTGTTAAAGTGCATGCACTTTCTTGTAAGCTGCTTTTCTCAGAAGTATTTGCCAAGAAAATGACTGTAGAAGCTCAGGCCAGTTCAGCTCCTCTTTCTAATTCCTTCAAAGTCTGTAAAATATTGCTTAATCTACTCTACACTACTGCGGCAACTGGCTGCTATTTTACAGACCATTGGACCTTTGTTTTGCATAGTGGTTACTGTTTTGTGGTTCTTTTGGAGGAAAAAATATTTGCTGGATGTATTCAAGAGAATTATTATGTGCCTTTTTGTAATTGCCTATTAACTTCGAAAACCGTTTCAAAGAATAAATAATGAACAGCAAGGGAAATGCCAAGTAACACAAGAACCAGGCATCCAAAAGACCGGAATTTGTACTGAATGCATGCCCTGTACCTGTCCTGAATTTTAGCAATTTCTATCTGCCCTTGGGTTTAAATGTTACACAGCAACATTTGGTACCAGAAAAGCATGCAACAACCGTCAACACTAACCTGCGCTGCAAATTTGGCAGAAAAATGTGCTCTGTTTTTAAGCAGTCCCATCGGTGCGTCATGCACACACGTACGTGCGCACACGCACCGGCTGGCCCTAGGCAGGTGACCTATTTTCAGAAGCCGGTGGAGGGAGTGCTCTAGTGGAGAGAGATGGTTCTTCTATGGTCGGGCCATTCATGGCTGGCTCAGGATTGTGGATTAATTACTCTGTGTGGGAACCAGATCCGACCCTGTAAGCGAGACACTTCAGCCTCCGCTGGCATCAATAATGCATTTTTCTGTCTCTCAATTTAATTTGCACACGAGCCACCAGCTCGCGTCACCAACTCTTTTAAGTCCGCCGAAAGCAGGGACATCCGATATGAAGAGAGAGAGCCATGATATACACTATACCCCAACATACACACACACATATACTCTCCCTCTTGACCACCGCCCTTCCCTTCCTCTGCCAGCTGACAAATTGATTCTTTCTTAATGTGCTCCTGCTGCGAATGCATTAAGAATAGAAAAAGGGAAAACTGAATGTGGTGATCAGTTGAGTAAGGAGATGGATTCCAGATCCCGCTAATGGAAACAAACAAACTGGACCAGAACTGTTTTTAATTTCCTCACTCAATTCCTTTATAACTTTTGTTGCATCACAGAGAAACTTTCGCAAAAAGATGAGAGAAGCTTGCCGTATCTAGCGGATTACAATGCTTGTGCTTACCAGTGAGTGACCAGCCATGATTGACCTGTTAAAAGGTGAGGATCAGGATAAACCACTTGGATACGACAGAGGTGGGTCATCTGATACAGCCAGGTCTGTCTGGGTCACTGCATTTAGAAAAGAGGAAGTGATGGAGACTATAGTGCAGTGAACGTATAGCTGATTAGTTTGTGGTTTTGTCTGTCTGCCAAATGCGTAATCATGCTGTTCTTGTAGAAAGTGCATGCTTAAAGAGAGGCACAGGTCAGTGATGTCTGGGGAGTTTGGTGCCTAGCTTTAGTCTATTGTATTAATTTAAATTAATAGTGGCGATTAATTAATAGTTCCTGAGATGAATGGATCTGCTAAGTGGGTTCAGTCTGTGCCTTTAAGGCATGGCTGATGGTGATGTATGAAGAATAGTCGGTGTATAATTGCAGCATGTTCATATCATTGTATTGTGGGAAGTATTTTTACAGGATTAGGTGTCTGGAATTTCATCGTCTGTGCTGACAGGTTTTCTACTATGTACCGTATGAACATAGAGCGAGAAAAAGGTGTAGTGCACTCAGTATGCATTTCAACTTTTGTGATTGTCTTACACAACCCTTTTATAAAGGATCAGATTGAAACCTAGGAAATGTTTTGTGCAAATTAAGCCTATGATGTGTACTTAAGGTCTTGTGCATCAAGACCGTAGCATATATAATTTGACATTGAACAGGGCCTACTTTTTGAGCTACCTGTGTCACCAAACTAGCCTGTATGATGTTCTTTCATCTGTGAAACATAAAAGGAGATATTATGAAAATGTCTTATGCTGCATCCAAAATTGCATACTGCATACTAGGTACTATGTTTGGTTTTAACCTTACTTTTCAACCTAAATCGTAGTTTACAGTATACATGAATTTGTCTAGTATGAATTCAAATTGCCATATTTTCACTGTCATGTGACCCACCAGTGTCAGTTGTCGTTTCACTGCCATTCACAAATCCTCTCCCGTGGCCTCATGAGACAGTAAAGTGTCCATCAGATGCGCACTTCAGAATCTCGCCGGATGTAATAAATCATCTGATAACTTTTCGACTACTGTTATAAGAATAATATGAATTCGGATATACTACTCATAGGCATATTCAGATGAAGGGTTAATGTTTGACTTGCACTGCATAAACAGAAACAATTTAAACATTCCTCTAAATATCTTTGTTTGTGTTCAGCAGAAGAAAGAAAGTACAGATTTATAATGATGTGAGGGCGAGTAAACGATGGCAGAATTCAGTAGCGGCTCGTCGAGGGAGGCACAGCTTCCCCAAAATTTTGAGGTGAAAATGGGAGGAGGACGATTTAATGTTAATAAAATTCACAATTCATTTTAGTTCATGTCTCAGAATGTGTATTTTTTTGTTTGTAATTTCACAGCTGTAATACTATAACATGTTACTGAAGTTGGAAAGCGCCATTTTCTATCGCGAATGTGCCGAATCTGCTGATGTAATTACAACCGCTAGGTGATAGAGAAGGGGAGGGGGAGGCCGGAGGAGAGCTGAGCTCTCGTGCCTCTGTTGGTAAAAAAAATGAGTGTTCACTTTCAGCGCTGAGAAGTGATGAGAAAAAAAACCTCGCAGGGGAGGCTAGGGTAGGCTCGGGTATATCAACCGACTAGCCATTAGAGACTAATGACTGCTATTAGTTTTAACGTCTCCCGCTGCGCTGATAATGTACCAAGTACTTATGATGAGTCGTGATACTGAATATTTGATCGCCAACAGATTTACCAAGTTGTCATTCAAACAGTATATATACAAATTAAAAATAAAGGGAGAGCACGCCTAAGCTGGATATGGGCTAATGTTACAGAAGTCGACTTAATTAAATAGCACAACAGACAGCTCTCTTTTAACACAGACTTTTAAGAAGGGATGGATGTTTGCTTCAAGTGATAGGCCAGGTAAGTGAAGTTATATTTTCTTGCTGTATGGGTGTCGTTTTCTTTACGTGTTCTGACTAAAAGCAACCAAAAAGCCATTTTTTAAAAGTGGTTAATCAAATAATAATAATAATAATAATAATTGACAGGGATCTCCAGACCAATATAATTAGTGTGCCTCCTCTATTTTAAAACCCACGAGCCACCACTGGCAGAATTAAGACTCGCTAAGTCACCGTACTTGTTTTTTGGAGTTTTTTAAATTACCTGACTAATCCACTTGCCATTGGCTTTTATTTAATAAGAGAGGGAGCTTTCGGTTTCGCTAGCCAAAGAGACGAGGCCTATCGATATCTGCACTCACACTCATCGAAAAAAACAATCAGACCTCATCAGGAGCTATCACGTATATGTGCTATAATGACATCATCAACCTTTTCCCAGGAAGAACTGCACAATTACCTCACGCCGACTTCCTCTCTGAGCTTGTGAACAAACACCCCATCTCTTCGTACAGCGCAAAGGAATTTCACCCATAACCCAGGAGACTCAAGTGCTTCACTTGTCAGGCAGCCACGCTGATTCTATCTTTCATCATTCTCACATTTGCCCAATTTCAAAGGTACCAAGCTTAAAATAAATTGCTTATTAAACAACATTAACCTTTTGACAACCAATTTTCCAAACCGGAGGGCTATACTGAAGCGAAATAAATTACACAAACTTGTTCCTTTGTTCTTTATTTCTTTCCATATATTAGGGCATGTTTTCACCTTAAATGGATAGTTCACAACCACCAAAAATGGAAATTCTGGGTTATTATTCTGACCCTCATGTCGTTCTAGACCCATAAGACAAAAAAAAAGTCCTTTTAGATATTTTTGATGCTTTCCTGATAGCTCTCCTGACCCTCTCCCGCCATGACCGCTGACAACAGAATACATACACGCGTTTTTTACATTCGGATGATATTCTCGCAAATGGCACCAGGGTGGCGACGCATTGTTTGAAAAAGTCGTTATTTTTGCGTTTTCTTGCATACACAAGTTATTCCTCGTAGCTTTTGTAAAATTACGGTTGAACCACCCCATGATGTCACATGATTATTTTAACCGATCTCCTTTTGCTACGCTTATTCTGGAACCTTGATCGTGGTAATTTACATTGCTGTCGCATAGTGAGGGTCAGAGAGTCTCTCAGAAACATAAAATATCTTAATTTGTGTTCTGAAGATGACGAATGTCTTACAGGTTTGGAACGACAAGAGAATGAGTACTTAATGACAGAATTAGCTGATTCGTAATTTTATGTTCGTGGTAATACCGTTTGGGTGAACTAACCCTTTTCCGCTCCTGTCGTCACTGACATCTACCTCTCTCGGCTACATGTTTCTCTCCTCTTAGTAATTCTGTCTGAATTGGTAGAAACAGTACACTGTAAAATACAATTACTTGGGCATACTTAAAAAAAGCATGCAAACTGATTGCCTTAGAAAAAACAAAGTAAAGTGAAATAGGAATAGTATGTTGTACTGACAAATGCACAAGAGTTCTAGTAACTATAAAAGAACTGTAGGGGGTTTTACTTCCAAAAAAATTTTCCTTTACTTTTGGTTTACTTTTGACTTAGTATCTACTCACTGACTCCCAGAGTGCATTGCTGCATGAATAAACCTTGCTTGCTTTGTTTTCTTTTGTTGTTTTTATTTTGCCATTTTTATTTTGCTGTCTTGTGTCAGTACTAGCACAACAAAAAGAGCAAATATAATGGTTATTGTTATAATTAATAAAAATTTATAAAATTGAATTGTTACCATTGTTGTGATTCGCGTGCTAAATGTTGAAGTCTGTGTTTGACTCAAGCATATTACCACAATATTAAAGGATTGTATCAACCCAATTAAAAGCTTCTCAGGGTGTTTAGATAAACAATGAAAATGTAAAAGATCATTAATGAACATGAAAAATACACTAGGTAATGATTTAATTAGAAGATAGGTTACCTTCTGAAAGCAACCATTTATTACTTTTCTTCCCTTGAAATCAAATAAATCTGATTTCATGATGCATTGCTACATCAATTGGAAGAAAATTATATTAATATAAATAAAGTTAGTAAATAAACACTAATCATTATAACAACACATTTTAGGAAAATCAATATCAATTTATGAAGTTAGCTTATGTGATTGTTCTCTCAAATATTTCAGTTGTATTGAAAATTCAACATTCAATATGACTTTGGGAAACGAGTGAATGCAGCTAGTGAAAGATAACTGCAGACATGGAGGAAATGACTGAAAAGTCTATTAAGAATTGACCCACCTCAAAAACTATTTTTCTTTTCTTCAGATTTTATATTGCACATTAGCAACATATTAGTGCACTGCTGCCTCTCACTGGTTTATTAATGTTATTTATTCCTTTGGTTATTGTACGGACTGGTTTTGCCATGCTGCATAGAACGGAAGTAGGCATGAATGCAGGATTACATGCCTTACTATTTTCACTTGTAGCTAGTCTAATTGATGAAAGTGTGTGTGTGTGTGTGTGTGTGTGTGTGTGTGTGTGTGTGTGGTGTGTGGTGTGTGTGTGTGTTGTGTGTGTGTGTGTGTGTGTGTGTGTGTGTGGTCTTTGTGTGAGTGTGTGTCACTGATATGTTTAATTGACCAACAGGTCGTGCCGTAATGAGAATCTAATCAGTTGGAACAGGCATTTTAATCCATTAATCTGAGCTAAGCCTCCCCATCAACAACATGCTTTAAATCCGTTTATCAACACGCTAACATGTGTCAACTTTCCAGGCTAATGAATGCCAAAGCTGTATGTACAAGAATCATCTATGTCTCTCTTTATTTACTTTCAACAGTAGAACTACAGCCTTTCTGAACTGATACAAACCCAACCCAAGTCCTCTGTTTGTGTTGTGCCATCTATGTGAGGGATGCTAGGTAGCATGATGCACCTGACATACCGAGAGTTATGAATATGCTTTAAAATGCTGGACAGGATGCCATGCTCATCAAACTTTAAACTTCACAGGAACAAAAGGAAGAATAGAGACATTATTCTTCATTGACAGAGTGCAAGCCTCGGCAAGCATTGGGCACAGAAAGGTCTAATTTATTAACGAATACTGAATTTCAAAGTTTTGTTCAGTGCTTTTCAGCTGTCCAAAATAAACATATTCTGAAAGAAATTTTAAACGTATAATTTTACCCTTGTGAGAGGAAAACGAGTTCAGAACCCACCCAGTGATGTAAAACAATGGGCTTTTGGATAGTATAGAGTATGTTTGAACATATGAATGATTATACGTCATTCATTCTTTTCCCAAATGAAAACACACACACACACACACAGCTTAAACCTGTGCCCAAAACCCATCTAAAATCTTTGAAACAACCGACCTTTGCTGCATTTCCCAAAAGCATCGTAAGCTTAAGTACATCATAGACCCATTGAACCCAATGGAGTGATGATCAACTTAGGCTTACAATGCTTTTTGGAAACGCAGCCCTTATCAATTTGGGCATGCTGGGAGACCAGCAAATCACTTTAGTCTGCTCTAAGCTTGGTCAACATAGTGTTACACTAAATGTGCAGGTTGTACATTAGAAAAGGGAGGCGTATCATTGATAAATTTAATCTCAGTTTGAAGAGACTCATTGAGATATGTGTTGCTCATGGTGTATTCATCATTGATCATGCTGAATCATGGCCTCTTGTTTTTGTGCACCAGAGCATGTTGTGCATTATCACTGGCATTGACCTATGAGAGATATCTGATACACTTAAGATTGGAAAGTTAATATGTCCGAGTAACCCCACACCTCTGGAGCACTGAATGGGACCCACACAGCGAGCCACTGAATGTGAGGTGTAGGTTTAAAAGTTGGTCTCTGATGTGCATTTCCCATCTTTTGGTAGTGACCTTTCTGAATCAAAATTGTTTTGGGGTCATGTCATCTCCTACGTCCTTGGAAACTGATTATGCAGTGTCAACCAGAGCTTAGTACTAAATGTCAACAGTGTATTCAAGCTGAAATCACACTCATCTGATGATTTTTATCAGATTTCAGCCATTTGTTTTCCACTACACTCTTAAAAATAAAGGTGCTTCAAAAGGTTCTTCAAGCGATGCCATAGAAGAACCATTTTTGGTTCCACAAAGAACCATTCAGTCAAAGGTTCTTTAAAGAACCATCTCTTTCTTACCTTTTTATAATCTGAAGAACCTTCTTTCGCCACAAATAACCTTTTGTGAAACAGAAAGGTTCTTCATATGTTAAAGGTTCTTTATGGAACCATTTAGACAAAAAGGTTCTTCTATGGCATCGTGAAGCACCTTTATTTTTTAAGAGTGTATGAGGTTTTCCACAATGGATGCTTTTTAATGGAGGTTTTTTGATGCACTTTTCTGCACAGTTTTCTAGGCTTATGGAAATGTTTTACATTTATTGCATTAGTGAATTAACACCTGCTCTTATTCAATTGTATGCACTGTTAATGTACACAGATATACGTGGAGCGAGAAAGGCCACCTGTTGCTTCAAGCTGAAGATGACACTTTTTTTTTCCTTCCACAGATCTTGTATGAACTGTGATAATAGGGTGATCATTTGTATTCAGATGTTTGAATGAGTACAGTAACATAAAATATCAGTGTTTTGACGACATTTAAAAAATAAAGGCTCTAAGAAATTAGCAATTTGGAGATGTACGAATCTTTAGGAATAATCTGACAACTGTCCAGAACTGAAATTGCTAGAATAAATTATTTTTTAATTTATTTAATTTTATTTATTACTAGAGCTCAGTGAGATTTCATAATTCATTTTCTGCAGCCTCTGACATGACGTGACCCCTGAAATATTTTAAATCCGAATTTTTAAATCTTCTTTGAAACATACACTTTCAAGAACCATATTGTACTGTGTACAAATACCTATGAATGCGAGCGCTATTACATTGGTGATAAAAGGGTAATAAAAACAATGAGCTCTGACAGAACTATGGAGAATTCAGTTCCTGCTCTCAAATCTAGCTGCAGTTATTATCAACTAATATTTAATCAGATGTGCTGCCATCTTGAGATTTAGAAAAAGAATCACAAATGCGTTCTGACTATATCCATCTTTCACAGAGCTGGAGGTTTGTAATGAGCAGGAAATGAAACTCAAATGGCAGCATAGTCACGCACAAGCAATGTTACAGTCGCAGCGTGATGGGTGGAGATTTCGAGGGTGAACGTAAAAGAAAATTACTGATCTAATTTCGTTCTCTGCTGAAGGTGTAATTCTTTTTTTAGTCTATTTTTTCTCCTCTGCATCAACCCACATATTGAGTATCAAAATATCTGCATTCATCGGTGTGAGCAGAGGTGCAGTGGTGTGAGATTGATCTTCGGAGGACCTTTAATCTCGGGCTTGATTGCACTATGCGTCGACACAGCGAGCAGAGTGGTGGAAATCAGTGCTGGATATCCAACCGACACCTAGCGTATGCCCTGATTATGCAAATGGCATGCCAATCAGCTTCAGTTCTCTGACTAGTGCACAGCAAACAGGTCACCTTGTTCAAAAGCCTCCCTCTCTCTAATAATGATATGGATTGTGGTTTTATTTAAAGGGGGCATAACACACACAGTTTTACCCAATCTCATGTTAATCTTGAGTACCTATAGAGTAGTACTGCATCCTTCATATCTCCAAAAAGTCTTTAGTTTTATCATATTTATTTAAAAAAATATACAGCTTTACGATTCTCTCCGGGAAAAGGGGGCGGAGCTAAAGAGTGACGAGCACTTGAGCGCCGAATGCCAACAAAACAGACATTTGATGACGTTTCACTTATCGTCTGCAGTTCTGAATCATGACCAGGATCTTTTATAGCTGGGACCGCTCCATCTTTCAGTATCAAACGATGTGCAAATCCAGCGTCGAACTGGACCTTGTTTATAAAACGTTCGTCAACAAACACACTTGTGAAACTCCGTTGCTGCTCCGGAAAAACAAACTGCATCCACTGTTTACATAACGCTGGGTTCTTTAGGAAGCTGAACAAAGTTATCTTTCCCTTGCAACCAAAAACACACTTCTTTGGAGACATTCTTCCCGAGCAAGTCCCGTGCAGCTCTTCTGCCGGATGAAGCGCTTTGATGGACGGGATATTGCTCTCGCTCTGGTCGATGCGTGCGCCGGCGCGCTCTTCCTGGAGAAATGCCCATATAAGGAGTTCCACCCTCGTTTAAGAGCCACGATCGAAAAAAAACTCTCTGAAACTTATACGAACCCAGAAGTAAGATTTTTGCCACAGAAATTCTGTCATACGTCCAAATTGTTTTTTTTTGAAACTTTGTCCATGCTTAGCATGAGAATCCAACTCTTTAACAGTGCAAACAACTCTGAATGCATGAAACAGCATTGTGCCCCCGCTTTAAGATTTGGGGCCAGTTTTACTAAACAGGGCAAATTAGCGCGAGAGCGCAATTCCAAAACAGCAGCGATGGGAGAGGAAATTTCTGTGGGTGATTTACTAACAATGGGCAAATTAAAGAGCACAGACGCAACATCTCATTTACATATCGACCAGCACAATATACCAAGCGCAGCGCAAATTAGTGTAGTTAAAAATAAAGAAATAAAGAAGCCACAGTATGTTGAAAAGCCAAAAAATGAAATTTTAAAAAGTAAAAAATAGCATGGCTTGGCAAACGATATGTTCGGATAATGTGTTCTTCTGGCATTCAAAGTAAATTAATACGTGTGGAAAAATCCTCTCCCTTCTACCACGCGCTCTCTGTTCTCTGCGGTGTCTCCTCCTAGCAACAACAGTTGCAGCCATTTCAAGCTCAATATATTTTAAGATATGCTTTTTTGGGGTGTTAAAATGCCAGTAATTTGACGAGCGCAAATGTTAGTAAAACACGTTGTGTGATTCATTTGAATACTCTCCTTCAATACATTTTGCATCTGAAAGGGAAACTCCTACAAATGCATATTCAATAAAGTCAAGCACAAAAATAACTGTTCACACCTTTTCAGCGCTAATTTGTCACTGCGTGTCTTTAGTAAAACCTGACAGCACATAAGATGTTCTTTAAAAAGGTATGTCATTTACATGTTGTATTTTCTAAATTTAATGTTAACTCATGTCATACTAGTTTAAAAGTTGCCGAAAGTCCCACATCCATTTGAAGTTCCTTGCGTTTTCCAATAGAAATACCCTTTCATCAAAAACAAGAAGAATACACTCACCAATTTGCTTCTAAACATAGAAAGACATCTCATTCTTCTTGAACATCTGACGTGACGTCTTGTCAAAGTGACTTATAGCACTCAACCAAAGCTCATGGCAAATGCTGCGATGTTCATCTCCAAAAAATCTGTCATGTCAGTTCTCCTACCCTCCACTGTGTAAACACCATCTCCATTTTGTTCCAAAAATCCATTCCTGAAGCAGTTTTGTGTCCTACTCTGGATGTCCAGTCAGGTGTGATGCTAATGTGTGTAAATGACTGTGAGGTTTACCATGCTAAATAAATAAATCTCATTTGAGGGCCAGTTGTGAGAAGATATTAAATCTGTTGTTCAGAGTGCAGATTAGCATGAACTAAAGAAGTGTGGGTATTGATTGGCATTTTGCTGACCATTGTTCACTCTGATCCTTGTATTACCTTATCAGCTTCAACAACTCATTGTGCTGTAAGAATTAGGCTGCGAGACCCATAAGGATTGAGAGGAATATGGAAAAGTTAGATGGGGTGTAGCAATGTAATTACTTAATAAACATTTATTAGATTAAATACTGTTTACATTTTAAGCATATTTTTGTTTTCAAGTTATCTAGCCCAAAGCAATGAGCAGTTTTCTCTTGTTCTTGATAATATTATTTGCTTAATATTCCTTGATTATCATGTTTATGCAATCTATAGCCCTCTGGTTTGTGAATTTAGTAAATATTACATGTTGCTTTTCATTTTACCCCCAGTATTGGTGATTAAAGCTGCATAATTGATTCTGGACTTCTACTAATGCTAATTAGATTGTAAGAGCAGAATGATTGGTATAAAAGGCGGGAAGAAGCGCAAAATGGCTTCACATGCATCTGAAAGAAACAGTCTTCAGGACGTCCCAGAGGGTCCAGCAAGCACCTGGACCATCTCCTCCTGAGGAGTCAGCTACGGAATTGTGTCACCACCAGTGCAGAGCTTGCTCAGGAATGGCAGAGTGAGGCCAAGACTTTTGGACTACGGCCTGGTATCAAGAAGGACAGCAAAGAAGCCACTTCTCTCCATGAAAAACGTCAAGGACAGACTGAAATTCTGCAGGAAGTACAAGGATTGGGCAGTAGAAGACTGGTGCAAAGTTATTTTCTCTGATGAAGCTCCCTTCCGACTGTTTGGGACATCTGGAAAATCGATTGTTCGGAGAAGAAAAGGTGAACGCTACCATGAGTCCTGTGTTGTGCCAACAGTGAAGCATCCTGAGACCATCCATGTGTGGGGTTGCTTTTCAACCAAGGGAGTGAGTGGGCTCTCTCATAATTCTGCCCAAAAACACTGCCATGAATAAAGAATGGTATCAAAACGTCCTGCAAGAGCGACTTTTTCTAACGATCCATGAGCAATTTGTTGATGATCCATGCATTTTCCAGCATGAGCACCATGTCACAAAGTAAGAGTGATAAAGAAGTGGCTCGAAGGTCATTACATTGAAATTTTGGATCCGTGGCCAGGCAACTCCCCGGATCTCAATCCCATAGAGAACCTGTGGTCAGTCCTCAAAAGGCGAGTGAACAAGCAGAAGCCCACAAATTGTGATCAATTCTGAGAACTAATAAGGCAAGAATGGATCACCATAAGTCAGGATTTGGCCCAGAAGCTAATATCCAGCATGCCAGAGCGAATTGCAGAGGTTATGAAGAACAAGGGTCAACACTGTAAATACTGACTCATATTTTTTTGCCAATAAAATAATTTAAACTTATGATATGCTTATCATTGTTTTTCAGTAAATCATAGAAACGTGGAAAAATAATCTACAAATACTGAAGCAGCAAACTTTGCAAAACACAAAATTTATGTCACTGCCAAAACTTTTGGCCATGACTGTACAGCGTTACCGGGGAAACCGTTATTTTTACCGCTCCAAAAGTGGCACCTAGTGGCAAAGAATGAATTTGCATTTTCATTCAGACCAACACAAAAAGACCAACAAGTGGGCTGACAATATGCTAATGGCTCATGTTGACATCAACATGAAACGGCTTGGGATTCGTTTTAAAAACGACTTGTTTCAATGATTCAGAGTCGACTCTTTCTTTTGAGAGACATACTTTATACAAGGTGTACTTTCAGATTTAAAACTTTGCAGGATGTTTTCATTCACTTAAAGCTGTATTACACACTGCATGAAAGGTACTTTTCAAAAATCCATAATAGGGGCACTTTAAACTAAGCTAGTCATGCAGTTTATTTTTTAAGCACAGTTTTAGTTTTCTTTTCTTTTTTTCCACCCCAGTTTTATTCTACCACCAGTTATTGTGGTTAAAAATATACCTGATTCTTTCTACTAATGCCAATTTGCCTGCCTTTCAAAACTAAGGGGTGAATGTTATGCCACCTAATTAATATTCATTAGCTAACCTTATATATTGATATCACGGGGACCTTTTCGATCATTCCAACGCCTCTGCATGTTAGTACAGGTTAAACAAGCAAAGTAAATAGCATATGCACACAAGGAGACAGAGAGCAAACCTTGCATAAATGTGAGAGTAGTTAAGTGCAAATGTGAGCATCCTTTAGCACGCCTTTGAAGGTCACAGGAAGTATTAACTTTCCAGTGTGAACATGGAGTGCTTTTATGGATGATTGTTGGTGTTGAATATATTTGACATTTTCGTATCAGGTGATGTTTAAGGAGGATGTGTGCAGAGAGAGGTGAAATATCCATGCGAAGTACAAGGGCACTCTATAAACAAGGTCGTGTCTGCGTTACAAGAAAGCTTTCAAATGCCTTCTGAATATGCTATTGTCATTCGCTCTTCCCGTTAATTCTTGTCGAGGCTTGGCATCATGCCTTTGTCTGCCTTTTGCTTTGCTTCGTGCCACAACCTGTCTCACCTTTCACATCACAGCATGCTAATAGTTAGTGAAACTCTGACTAAGTAAAGGGGGGAAAGCACTACTACAACCGTAAAATTATAGATACGTTTGGTTCATCTCTCGTTGCACGCAAAGAAACATTGTGTGTATCTAAAGCTAGACAGGGAATCCAGTTTCACAGAGGGAGATTTTGTTTAATAGCATGCATTGTGCTGAATAAGCCTCTAGGGTTGAGAAAGCTGCGGCTATTGCTACAGTGGCGTTGCTACTGCCCGTGATTTTCAGCCGGGCCTTTTTGTGCTTATCTAAGCAGTATGTGCACTCATTTAGTTTGTCTCCCCTAGAGTAGAGGTGCATCTCAATCTTTGATGAGCTCTCAAGAGGATGGGCAGTTACACTTCGCCTGTACGGTTTTTGCATAAACTAGGACAACAACCTAAAAGCCATTAAAGAGAAACATTCTTTATGTTCTCACATTTCAACAGAAACACTATCATGAATGTTGAATGAAGCAGATATGACTCTTAGAATAATACACTACATGATTTGCAACTTGTCTAAAAATACTTATTTTGTATTCTCGTATTTACGTATTTACGTATTTGCAGTTATAGTTTGTTTTTCTTTTTCTTCAAGAAACTGATTTCAAGATTCTCACTGTTATTGAGACTGTGATATATATTTTCATTGGGTTTTATTATGCCTGTAAGTTTCTTTATCCAAGCACAATTTCACCCTCACAATACCAGCGTGTCCTGAACTGCCTCAGCCATAACAGATGCTCCAGAATTGAATATAGATTCAAGTGAGCAAGACAGGCTGCCTGATGAATCTCAGTTTGCTGGTGACCATATATCACGGCTGCCTCGGTCTCACGAGTGAGGGAGAGAGAAAGGGGAAGAAGAAAGCAATACTTGCCAAGCTGCCGTTCTCTAGAGGTGTGGTGATTCGAGTCAGAATATGACACACATTCAGATGAGGGTGACTAAGAATCAATGGTGCCACAGGAGTAGATTGGTACACTAGAGTGAATTTTATCAATTGGGGTTAGTCTACTGAATAGTAAGAAATCATCTCGGGTTACTTATGTAACCATGGTTCCCTGAGGGGAACGAGACACTGCGTCCTCTAGGGGTCGCTATGGGGAATGCATCGTCGTGACCCGTGTCTGAAGCCTACATTGAAAAAACACCAACTTGTTTGGCCGGCGACAGCCATGACGTCACTACCGCCGCGACTAGTACAAAATAGGCACCGGTAGCGCACATCATTCACTTCTTCGTCTGAAGCTTGTGTCCGCAGCATGGCACAAAAACTAGAGGACGCAGTGTCTCGTTCCCCTCAGGGAACCATGATTACATAAGTAACCCGAGACGTTCCCTTTCATGGGAACTTTGTCCTCTAGGGGTCGCTATGGGGAACTGTATACCCACGCCGCCATGCTGAGGGTAGTGCAAGCCAGAACCATGGCGAGCCTCTAAGTACCAACTACACCATATCGCTTTGGGAGTTGCCCCTGTCCTGGACTTAGACGGCTGTCAGTGACATTACTCCCTACGGCCAGAAGCCTAGGCTGCCAAGGGACATTACTAGAGCCTCACAGTGTGCAGGTCCCACTGGGACAAGATTGGTAGTAGAACCCAGGCTACCAATAGTCTACCACGGGAATCAGTCTCTCGAGATTAACCTCTGGTGTAATGAGGGCGGCTGGCTCGGTGCCCAGAACTGCGGGATGGTAGGGGCCACCGTACCAGCTGTGCCAAAGAAGCCTCCTCGGAGGTGGTGCCAGGGCCTAGAATCATGAAGGATTCTTTCCAGGGAATACGACCAAGAGCCTATTATTGGATCAATTACTAGTCTTGGCCTGTCACTCAGGGCTACCTCACTTTGCAGAAGGACCTGTCTCAACAGGCCTCTTGTGGAACACCCTGTTAGAGCAGGTATTCGAGGATACCATGAGGAGTGGGTCCCAGGCGGAACCGGGGTTTTAGACCACTCAGAAAAAGAGAACGAAGCTGTGCGCGTAACTCTTACCATATAGGATTTTAGAGAAGTGGTCAAAGTAGAACGTGCGCACTTACCACTTTCGTGTAATTTTAGAAAAGTGGGCAAAGATACCGTGCCCACTTATCACCATGTGGATTTTAGAATGTCCATAAGTAGAGGGATACAACCATTCTAGGGGGTTCTCGTGGCACTTCTGGAGGGCAGCCTATAGCGACTCCGCTCACAACAGGAAATATGAATAATTAATCATAACTAGTTATAATTAATTATTCATATTTTAGATCCGCTGTAGATATTTAGCTGACCTCTCAGGGTCAACTGTCTTGTCAATTCTAAGAACGTTAATTTCCTGGTTAAGGGAAATAACTTTCTTACTGTACAATTCTACAAAGCTTTGTAGCGTAAGCTGCATATTAGTGATCCGGTGTATAACAAACAATGAACAACGTCAAGTGTGATACAAGTAATGTTTTATTAACTACATAAACACTTAAACTATTCCAACATACTACATAAACACATAGACTGGTCTAACATACTACATAAACACTTAAATTGGTCTAACATACACATACACACACATATACAGTTGGTATAGGAAAGGGTTAAAGTTTAACTCAGTACAGAAAGAGACATAAGGAATGAATTTTATGGAACCATTTGCATATTCAGCAGATCTACACCTGAGGGATACGTCAGATTCTTAGTTCAAACACACCTTTGTAAAAAGGTGTAACTGATACTTAATGCATCAATTAAATTGACTAAGTTTGATACTTGCGAGTCTCAGCTGTCTGAAAGAGATTCCTGATGCAAACCTTAAAGCTTCCCGTAGATCTTTGCTAAATTAGTTGATAAAAGAACCATTTTAGGTCATAGAATCCTTGTGAATGGAAAATTCAAGGGGCCGAAGCCGGACACAAAGCTTTTTGGTATCCTTACGGCTTTTTCCTCTCACATCTTCATCTTAGCAATCTGACCGAGACCAACCGCCTGGGGCGGTTCCACATGGTGTGTCAGCTTAAAGTTCAGAGCAGATCCCCCCAGCCTCGTCAAGATGGCTACCAATGAAGAGAGGCCGGAATCCGCATGGGCGTTTTTATGGCCCTTTGTTTGAAAGCATGGTAATTTGCAAATGGACTTAGATCGAAATTATTAACGATTCTCAGGGCCCAAATATATATTGCCTATGTACCACCATATAATATCCACGCTTGTTTCGATCATAAGAAGGCAAATTCATAGATACTAAACACGGTATATGTAAGGTTATATGAATGAGTGGTTTATCGTAAGCATGAATAAAATAGTCTATAATACAACAGATTAATACAAAACAGCAATAATATACACAATGGCCTGAAGAATATGTGTGTTCATTCAAAGAAAGGTTTTCCTATGAATTAATTAGCAAAGAAATGTCCATTTATGCTCTGTCTTTCCTATGGGGACAAAGAGTGGGTTATTCCAGAAGCTCTGTTTCTGACACTTGTTGCTGTAACTGATAATGGATAGTATTTCAAGCCATTATTCATGCCTGCATTTCCATAATTGTTTTTTTTATATGCAAACGACAAGATTTCAAATCTTTTATATATTTTTCAATTGCACTGTTTCTAATCAAACTGGTAAATATCCAGCCACTCTTTTAGCTAGACTTTACACAAACAGAAACAGTCTCATTTTAGATGTTAGCCTTAACTCAATTCATTCAACATGTGGAAACGAAGAACAGAGGAGTTATTTGTCCACAACAAACACTGACGTGTCTGCTCAGGCTTTTTCACACAAGCTCTGACATTAACACAGAGCATGAAAACAAAAGTTGCATCTTATCAATGAAAACAGACGAAAGAAAAGTAAAAATGTAGACCTGGCTTTAGTCCTGCCGTAGACACTTGGAATGTTGTGGGAAACCTGAAAAGATTTCCTCGCTCTCCTGTTCTCTCCAAGAGGGAGCAGAGCGAATCCAAAGAGTCCCGTGAGGATCCTTTCTCACACTCATCAGCCGGTCTTTACCCTCCAAAACACACTTAGGAATAGGGTTTAGAGTGAAAAAGCAAGTTACTTGGCTTCCCTTCCTGTGTATGATGTCATATCCTGATCTTGTCTGTTTTTGTGTGTCTGTGTGTGCGTGTCATGTGCGCTCAGGGGCAGTGTGAAGTTAAAAGGAAGGATTTCGTTGGTGGTGGGAGGAACAGCAGTGAGTCTGTGAAGCCCAGCACCACACCCCCTCCCCAAACTCCATTGTGTTTGGCCTTTAGTATGAATGGAAACTTTAGAGGACTGTATCCCAGTTTGTCTATTACTATAAACTTCACACTGTCCTCTTTCTCAGACCGTCTAAATCTAGCTTTTTTTTTTTTACTAACTTTTAAAATGTATAATAAATAAATTATTATTAATGGCAAATAATATGTATGTATTCTTAAATATATACAAATTAATTCAATAAAATCATTAAAAAAATCTATTTACGTTTACTATTTAAAATATATTATGGTTATATTACATTTATTCATGATGATTTAAAAAATATTTCAACATTCAAATGAGATTATTATTAAAATTTGATGGGTGATTATAAACTATTATGTTAATAAATTGTACATAGAATTGTTTTAACTTAAAACTGATAAATAAACAAAATCTGAACACTATTAAAGGGGTCATATGACGTTTATATTTTATTTATTTGGTGTAATGAAATGTGTTAAAAAAGTAAAAAAAAAAACATTATTTTCCACATACTGTACTTTGTTTCTCCTCTATGCCACGCCTTTTTTGTCGATTTTTACAAAGCTCATCGTTTCTGAAAAGCGAGGTGTGCTCTGATTTGCTAGCTATTCAGTGCGTTGTGATTGGCCCGAATACCTCAAAGCGTGTGACGGAAATGTTACGCCCATTACCATGCACACACCACACGCATATTTCGGTTGAAGTGTTCTGGAACCGTGTTGTAAATACAACTTAACCACTGATTTCTAGTCGTGTCCTCTTTTGTAAGACCAAACAAAGTAGTTTTGCTTTTCACAACGAAACACACAGCGACTCCATAACATGGCAGCGGCGGCAACAGCAAGGATTAAAGTTACGCCTTCTTTCTTTGCATGAACATTTGGGCGGTGTTTTGCAAATCTACCCACACAGTGACNGCATGTCCCATACAAATTCATTCATTACTCAAAACAGCACATGCACTTCACAGGCAATGGTGGATTCGTAATTAGCTACGCTAGAATAACACCATTAATTATACGTAAATGTTTCACATGAGCGAGTCAAAATGAAATACAATGATTCGTAACACATAATAAGGCCTTAAATTCATGAAATGAGGAGTATCGCTCAGATCACCTACACAGTGCTGAAAAAGGGGATCTCTTCGCCCAAGATCAGTGATGTATAGGTAGCTTTATGGGCTGTAATTGAGGTAAACCCATAAGAAAAACGCCGTACCCTCTACTAACACAGAAATTAGGATCTCTTCGCTAAAGTCAGGTTAGTTTCTTATCGTACGTTTTAAACACATTATAGCACTGAAAACCTTTTACTGCTTGTAGGAAGGCGCATTCAAGTTATAGTTTTATCTGATTTTGATCAGAAGCTGGTGCTCGCATGTATAAGAGTTACATAAATGTTTCACATGAGCGGGTCGATAATGAATACAATGATACATAACACATAATAAGGCATTAAATCAGTGAAATGAGGAACATCGCTCAGATCACCTACAACAGTGAAGAAAAGGGGATTTCTTTGCCCAAGATCAGACCAATTTATTCTGGTACCATTTATATGGGCTGCTAATCCTGAGGTTTCGTCGTCAGGAAAAAGACCTATGCTCCACTAACACAGAAATTAGGATTTCTTCGCTAAAGTCAGGTTAGTTCTTATCGTACGATTTAAACACATTATAGCCCTGAAAACTTCTTACTGCTTGTAGGAAGGTGCATTCAAACTATAATTTATCTGGTTTTGATCAGGAACTGGTATGCGCATGGAGAAGAAGTTACTAACTTATGAAACAGACACATAAGATTGATTATTGGGTCTGCTTGCAAGCAATGTTTAAAACGACGCCACCGTTCTAAATTACTGCTCGTACTGCATAAAGTAGGAAACTATTGTTTCCCTAGCCATGTGAATGCTGGGATTTTTCTGGCTAGCTTGTCAAAGTTTCTGGGGGTCACATCATGCGCTGCTGCGGGGATGCTTGGAGGGCCACACCCCCCCATTTTCCTTCTGTGGTTGCTGGAGGTTTTACAGTTCTGTCTGCTGAGTTGTTAAGAAGAAAGTGCTGGCTCCCCCTTTCGTATCTTGGTGCACCTGAGGGAGTTTGCACGGCTGAGTGAGGATGCAGGAGTAGGGTGTCTCTCCCACTGCGTCTCTTTTCGCCGCCTGTAGGAGTCCCTGAGTTCTCTTCGGAACATGTCAAGCTTGTCTTGAGTGTTGTTCAGCTGCTGGATCAGAGTCTCTTGAAGTCTATCAATTTCCTCCTGTAACTCCATCATCATCATTCATTTACCTCCTGTTTCAATCCCATTAGGTTGTGGGCCAGGAAGATGATGACCTTGGTGAGCTTTTTGTAGCCATAACTCTCACTTGAGTCATGAATCAGTAGTACTCTTCCCTCAGTGTCCATTTGCTTTCAGCTCAGTAGGTGGTCGTCAGCCCTGGATAGGGGGTGTTCCTCACAACGCCTGGAAAGCCCTCTTTGGTCTGCATTCTGGGCAATTAGTCTGAGCATCTGCAACATTTTTGCAAACTTGTGTTGAGAGTAAGGGCTAAAGACTAATACAAGATCAAACAGAGTGTGGAGCTAGGTTTTACAGCTAGGTTTTGCCAGGTGTGCTTAGCTGAAGTATTAGGTTATTATCTTAGCTGTGAATGCTAAGATAGGTTTGGGTCAGCATATGTTTGCTGAAAAGGGCATAAACAGGGTTTTGATTGATGACTTAAGACTACTCTTATTGTCAAATTATCACTCAGAATTTACTGACGGTTCCCCAAACAGGCTTAATCTCTGAGGGATGAAGGAGAAAAGGGAAACGCAGAAGGAAAAGGAGAGCATTTCTATTCAGATTATGCTTATTATTTGGTACTCAGGATGATAGTTATGCCCTAGCGTTTGTCTAGATGACTTTGTAACAGGGTCATAAAAATTAGGGCACATGTTTGAAAATAAACAAATCAAAAATAGAAATGTCTCTGGTTCCTTTTGAGGTTCAGAGAGAACATCAAAACAAAAGGGGCATAACATGTAAAAAGATAGTTACATTCGCTGAGACGAATTGAAGATTGAGAAACATAGAAAAAGAAGAAAAAGAAGGAAAAGAAAGTGAAAACTCAGAAACCAGGGATTAGGTTAAATTCAAATTACTTCACACTGCATACACACATGCTGTATTTAAAAGCTTCAATTAAAGAGTGCTAACCCCTAATTTTTAAAGCTATTGGTAGCTTAGCCTAAAATGAAACTCTGCTAAGTCGTGTTAGCTTAGCTGCTACAAATGGTTTGTTTACAAACATGGCGAGTTGTGCTATGTGAAGTTAGCGCTTCCTGTGACAAGTTGTTGTCACGGTAACCAATGCATGCCAGTGTAATTAACGCAGTTTAATGTCTGTCTATTTTAAAAAGTTGCCCACAGTTTTAGAACGTGGTGCTTTCAGCCTTCAAGACTTGTTGCATTACATAAGCACTTCGGTGAGTGCTTCTCTAATGTAACAATAAACTTCTTGCACTTGTTTAAAGAATTACAAAACGGGTTTACTGTAAGTTAAAACCGGTTTAAACATATATGTAGTTAAGTGTGCCTCACACATGAATACTGATGTACCCATTTAATTTCACTCAGCGAGTGAAACACATAATGACCACCAGGTTGCTTGTATATATGCAGTCAAAGTGTAGATGAATTGCTTCAATCTAATTATAAACTATAAGGCCTTTATGCTGTAGAAAGAGGAGCATCACCCAATATCTACCTTGAGATAACTTATGAGATTTCTTCTTCAAAGAAACACTTTAAACAATACTGCAATTTTGTGATTTTTTCACTAAAGCATATTACATTATGGTACAGTTTGGACATGCCTCTGAGCTGAGATTCAGATTTATGCTTTGTCAGGACAGATTTATGCTTTACTACTGAAATTAGGGTTTCTTTGCTAAAAATCAGATTAAACTTACACTGATACCATTAAGCATGAAATACATAAAGACTCTTCCAATCATAATAGCGGTACCAATTCAAACCCCCACTTTATCTGCATCTAAACAAGCCAGCAAACAGGGACACAACAGGGCATCTCAAGTCACGCCCTATTTTAAACTGGACTATCACGCACACACTTTTAAATTGACAGTGTTTAAACTCATAACTTTAATTTTATCACAAACGCATATTCTCCACCAAATCATGTAACGAATCAGCTCATGATTAATAAGAATAATTAACCATAACTAGTTATAAATAACTATTCATATATTAGATCCACTGTAGATATTTAACTGACCACTCAGAGTCAACTGTCTTGTCAATTCTAAGAAAGTTAATTTCCTGGTTAAGGGAAATAACTTTCTTACTGTACAATTCTACAAAGCTTGTAGCGTAAATCTGCATGATTAGTGACTCCGGTTATGAGCAAACAATGAACACGTCAAGTGTGAGACAAGTAGGTTTTATTAACTACATAAACACTTAAACTAGTCTAACATACTACATAAACACAAAACTGGTCTAACATCCTACATAAACACACATAAAACTGGTCTAAATACACGACACACACACACACCACACACATACAGTGGTATAGGAAAGGGTTAAAGTTTAAAACTAAAGAAAGAGACATAAGGAATGAAATTTATAGAACCATTTGCATATTCAACAGATCTAAACCTTCAAGGATACGTCAGATTCTGAGATCAAACACACCTTTGTAAAAAGGTACAAATAATACCTAATGTATCAATTAATAAAACAAACTTTGATACTTGCACGTCTTGTCTGTCTGAAAAAGAGTCCTGATGCAATCTTAAGGCCCAAGATATTGCTGAAATTAGTTGATGAAAAGAACCAGTTTGAGTCAGAGAATCTTTGGTGAATGGAAAAGTCAAGGCCGAAAGGCCTGACACAAAGCTTTGGTATCCTGAAGCGTTTTCTCACATCTTCATCTTAGCATCTGACCGAACCACCGACTCGACTGGTCACATGAAGTGTGGCCTTTAAGGTAAGAGAAGATCCCCGCCTCTCAAGATGTGCTTAACCAATGAGAGAGGCCGGAATCCCAAGTGGGCGTTTTATGGCCCTTTGTTGGAAAAGCATGGGTAAAAATAGAAATGGAACTTGGATCGATATTACTAAAGATTCTCAGGACCCTAATATCTATTGCCTATGTACCAATATATAATAAACACGCTTGTTTCGATCATAAGAAGGAAAATTCATAGATACTAAACACGGTATATATAAGGTTATATGAATGAGTGGTTTATCGTAAGCATGAATAAAATAGTCTATAATACAACAGATTAATACAAAACAGCAATAATATACACAATGGCCAGAAGAATATGTGTGTTCATTCAAATAAAGGTTTTCCTATTAATTAATCAGAGAAGAAAGCATTTCTGCTATGACCTTTCCTATGGGGACAAAAGAGTGGTATTTCAATCCATTCATGGGGGGTCATAAACCGTGATATAATGATTAGTTGCCATGCAACAAGGGCCCTGTTCGGCGTCCTGGGGTGTACGCATTCGGGGGGAAGGGTTCAGGGTCCTCATAGGCTTTTTAACTGGGGGGGTTAAGAGTATTTGTTAAATAAAAACAAAATATATATTGTGTGTTTGATTGGTCCAGACGCTACAGCCTATAGATGGAACTCTGAGTAGTCATCAGTCTCACCTACGGCTATCACGCTGACATGGCTAGCCGCGAACCTGTAGCTGAGGGAGCAGCCATCCATTCAGCGGGAGCTCGACCTACAACACGTTCCATTGGTGGAACAGCTAGCAGTTATCAGCTGGGGAGCAACACGCCCAGTTCTCACCGAGAAGGGGACGCCGACCCCCCACCCCAGACCCGCAGCACGTTCCAACTAGCGGAACCAGCTAGTAACAATTCCGGCGTGCGAACACATGCCTGGTCCTCAGACGCACAAGGGGCTCGACCCTTACCAATGCCGGGCTTTCCCCGGCTGGCAGTAGCTCATTCTAGCTGCATGATTAAAAATCAGAGGGGTAGCATACTGCAGGCTAGCCACCTCGCCTGCGCATCAGGGAGGCGGAGGACGGCCCAATCCTACTGATGCAGCTGGTTTGAGGTCTTTCTGGAAGACAGCGAGCTCAAGCATCTCATGAAAGAGGCACCTCCGTTTTTCCTCAGCGGAGGAATACTGTTCCTATTCCAGGTAACCCTTCCATGAAAGGGCAGCAGAGCTCAACATTACCACGAGGACAGCCCATGGAGCGAGGGATTCAACTCCTCAGAGAGGATCACGCTCGACAGAAAGCACCTCTTATACCCTTGATATCGAGGGGGGCGTGCCGCTGAGTGCGTCATCGAGACACACTTGTTGAGAGGAGCCCAGGAAATCGGGGTCTAACCATCTCCGAAACAGGGAACGAAGTCCGAAAACGCGTAACCCTCTTCTGTACAGGATTTTAGAGAGGTGGGCAGAGAAGAACGTGCGCACCTACCACTTTAGTGGGATTTTAGAGAAGTGGCAAAGCATAGCGTGGACACCTACCACTTAGGTGGAATTTTAGACGGGTGGCAAAGCCTAACGTGCCCACTCACCACTTACGTGGATTTTAGAAAAGTGGCAAAGGATAACGTGCACACTTACCACACATGTGGATTTTAGAAGGTGCGCAATGAGCACTTTTACCATAATCTTTGGATTTCCTTAGGGTTCTATTGTTACTCGAACGTAATGGCCGGTCGGGAACAGCAGAGGTGAGGGGAGTGATGTCTCCAGGGTGTGTCGACCAAGACACACTATTTGAGTGGAACCCAGGGTACCGGGGTGTTACCCCACTCTGAAACAAAGGAAACGAAGACAGCACGCGTAACCCTTACCTTCACAGGATTTTAGAGAAATGGGCAAAGAATCCCGTGCCCATTTACCACCTAAGTGGAATTTTAGAAAATGGGCAAAGCAACATGTGCCCATCTACCAGCTATGTGGATTTTAGAAAAATGCGCACAGCTTCACGTGCACATCTACCACTCACGTGGATTTAGAGAAATGCGCAAAGCCTTGCTTTACGCGGACATTTACCATATTATCTGGAATTTAAATTCATGGAAACCCGACCATATCGGCCAGCCGGAAGAGGCCGGCTCGCACATCTCAGTGGTGATGGGAGCCCTGCCTAAGACAGCCTTACACAGGAGGATCCTGGTGATGCCCCCTGTACCTCCCGTTCGTTGCCTCAGCAAGAAGGAATACGCCGGTGGCCAGGAAGCCCCTCGGGGCGACCAGGCACTGTAGCCCCGTCCGGGTGCCTTGCAGCGTAGCACCGGGGGCCTGATGTTCACGAAGGCTCCCGCAAAAGCTCGTGTTCGGCCGCATGATCCAGGAGGTATGAAGCCGAAGCCCGGCTTTTCTTACCGTCTGGACATATGTCGACGAGTGACATGCCTACTGCAAGTAGAGCACCTGGCTTCTGAGCCCAGCAATGGCACCTCATCGAGGGCGTCTAGCAAGGGACAGAAACGTACAGGTCCCGGGAAACACTACAAGGAACTATAGAAGGTTACACACACAGCCATCTCGGTCTGTCCTCGATATACAGATATCATGATATTTGGATCGTACTCACCCCCATGACTTCTGTGCTGGAGCTCTGCTCCAAGGATCTCCTGACCGGATCATCCGCTGCAAGTAACTCTATACATGCTCTATGGTTATTTTACACATGACCACCTCAGTCTCTCATTAGTATACATGCTCTCATGATATATGGATCATACTCACCCACCACGAGCCTTGTTGCCGGGGCTCTGTCCGGGGATTTTCTGACCGGACCATCAGTCAGGCAGTTACTATGGCCATAGAACCACCAAAACTAAATTGCTGCCTCCCCTTGACCCACGATACTTCCTACCCCCGCCCACAGGTGGAGGCGGGGCGCGAGTTGCGACACTAGCCCTCTGTCCCCGTCTCTGATCCTCAGACCGAGACGGACCAGGACCCCTGGTTTGTTCGGGCTCAGACCTGGGCCTTCATGGTATGAAGGATTTGAACGTTGCTGAGCACGACTTCGCCTCCCTGAATTTGTCGACCACCGTCTCAACGGAGGTGCCAAACAGTTCAGAGGGCGAAACCGTGGCATCGAGAAGAAAGCCCCTTTCTTTCTTCCCGATGTCCGCTAAGTTCACCCACAACTGCCGCTCCGTCACCACCATAGCAGCCATCGCTCTGCCCATGGCAGAGGCTGCCTGCCTAGTAGCCCAGAGGGCCAAGTCTGTGGTGCGCCGCAGCTCAGCCGTTTCACCAGAGGAAAGGCCCTGCCCTTCATCCAGGTCCTTCAGCAGGTCAGCCTGGTAGGCCTGAAGCACCGCCATCGTGTGCAAAGAAAGCCACAGCCTGACCTGCCACTGCGTACGCCATGCCGTTCGTGCGAGATGTGGCTTGAAGGGGCACGGATGGCAAGGAGGGAGTTTTGAGAGATGATGTCTCCCCCAGAGAGAGATAGCTACCTAGCGTCTCTTCCACAGGGGGCATCATCCCATAGTCGCTTTCGCGCATTGACTCGATGTTTGCATAACTCGTATGCTGAGACTGATATATGCGTGAGGAAAACGGCCTCTTCCATTCCTTCTCGATCTCAGTATGGAGATCAGGAAGGAAAGGAAGGCTCACTTGAGCTGGAGGTCTATGGCCAGAGAGATAACGTTCGTCGAGGCGACCTCGCGACGTCACCCGATCCATTGCCTCTAGCAGCTCACCATACTCAGGGCAGGTGGATTGGGAAAGCTCAGCCTCAGGCGTCTCACTCTTACACTCCATTCCCTGTCTTGTGGGGCTGGGCCAATGAGCACTGTCCCTGGATCAGATGAATTAGGAGAGAGTATATTCAGAGTCAAGCGGATGTCTCTCGCCCAAACGCGAGCGCGGGAAAAGAAAAACCACGAAGCTCATCGGCCAGGTCCACCTGAGAACCCCACAAGCTCATTCTCCTCCATGCCTCAGCAGCGGCTGGTCCCGAGCCGCGGGAAACCGATGGTGGTCCCTCTCCACTCGAGAAGAGAGACAAACGAGAATGGAGCTTTTTCAGCGAAAAGCTCTCACAGTGCACGCAGATTGCCCCCTCGAGGACATCGCGTGCGTGCTCCTCGCCCAAACAAACAACGCATCGATCGTGTGAATCATTGGGTGTCAGAAACCGCTGACACGGATGTACACACTTTCTAAACGCTTCGCTAGTGCTCGCCATAGTAGGAAAAGAAAGCTCTTACTTTGCTTTTTGGAATGCACGCTTCAAACAGCACGGTCAGTGAAAACGAAGAAGAGAATGATATGCGCTACCGGCGCCTATTTTGTACTAGTCGTGACGGTAGTGACGTCATGGCTGTCGCCGGCCAAATAAGTTGGTGTTTTTTCAATGTAGGCTTCAGACATAGGTCACGACGAGGCGTTCCCCATAGCGACCCCTAGAGGACGCAGTTCGAAGTTCCATGAAAGGGAACAATAATCACCTCCTCTCACAAACTATATTCTGTACAAGACATTTTTTGTGTTTTTTCCCAGTAAGAATATCTAAACATTCTTAAAACAACATGAAATTACTTGGAAAAACACTACATATGTCTTATTGTTTTAACCTTAAACCTCTGTACATATAATAAGGTTTATGCTTATCTTATTTTATTGTTTTGCTTTACAAAACAAAGTTTATTTTATTTTATTTTAAATTGTATTCAGTTTTAAGCAAATGATCTGGAAGGTGTGATATGATTGGACTGACGAAATCCAGACATTTTCTGTGTTAAATGTATTGTGATTTAGTCATGTTTAATTTAGTTTTTTTTCAGTGTTGAAAGGAAAGTGGAGCCAGTTTTATTTATCTGAGTAAACTTTACACATATTCTAAATTTTAAATATCGAAAAGGCTGCATTGATCGTACTGTGTCAGTGCATTTTCACCATTAAGATTTTTAAAATCAATGTTGGATATAACAAACAGTTAAAGGAACTCTAGCATTGATGTGAAAAAAAGACCTTAAAAGCCAATTTAGGATATCTTAATCAATAACCACAATATCAATAACAGAGAGGTTTTTAACAGGCAGATGAAACCAGCATATCTAAGATTTTCACATTAATAACATCAATGCATGTTCTTAAAATCAATCTCAATTAAGGGCAAGAGTAATTTGTCAACATTTTTGTTCAATTGCTTCCTACTGCTGTATTACAGGAATAAATCAAACTGTCATTACTGGACATAAGCCTGGAGGCCACTGATGTACTTCCATTATGTCATCTTATTGAATCTATTGAAAAAGCGCAGCCACTAAGTGGTGTTGCGTGTGTTTTTAGATTATAGTTGTTTCAGCTCAGTCTTCAGGTCTGCAAACAGAGCAATAAGCCTGCGCAGACAATTTGCAAATTGTCTTCATGCTTATTTATGAATGTTAAATGAGAGGATGGAGACAGAGGTCACAATGCTGATATGCCTCTGTATAGGGATTTTACTCTAATTAGCCCAAAGCAAAGAGATTAATGCTCTGTTCCTCTGCCCATGGGTTAAACTCTTCCATAACAAGCTCATTATGTTCATGTAATGATATCTCTAACATGCTGCACTACAGAAACAGTCTACACATCTCAAACAATGGCATGGATGACATGAGCTATATGAAGAATAAAACAGCTTTATTATTTAAAAGCGCATATATATGTTTGGATCAAACATTACATCAAAAAATTAAAAACATTCATAACCATTTTCTTTTTGAATTTATATCAAATTGTAATTTATTCCTGCGATGGTCTCACATGATACTTCAAAATAATTCTAATATGCTGATTTGGTGAGAAAGAAACATTTCTTATTTTATGTGTTGAAAATAAAAACTGTGCTGCTTAATATATTTGTGTAAACCGTGATACTTTTTTTCAAGATTCTTTGATGAGTAAAAAGTTCAAATGAAGAGTATTTGAAAAATGGTATTTGTGACCCTGGACCACAAAACCAGTCACAAGTAGCATGGGTATATTTGTAGCAATAGCCGACAATACATTGTATGGGTCAAAATTATAGATTTTTCTTTTATGCCAAAAATCATTAGGATATTAAGTTAAGATCATGTTGCATGAAGATATTTTTTAAATTTCCTACAGTAAATATATCAAAACGTATTAGTAGAAAACTTTTTTTTCATTTTTTTTTTGGACAGCTTAAAGGCAATTTCTCATATTAGTTTTTCAAATTCCAGATTTTCAAATAGTTGTATCTCAAATATTGTCTTATCCTAACCAACCATACATCAATGGAAATTTATTCAGCCTTCAGATGATGTATAAATCTCAATTTCAAAATATTGACCCTTTTGACTGGTTTTGTGGTCCAGGGTCACATATACATTCATTCTTTCTTTCCACTGTCATTTTTAGTCAATTGAATGCCAAACTTGCTGAATACAATATTAATTTAAAAATAAACATATTAATTTATTAAAAATCCCAAACTTCATACCCAAACCTTTGATATATATCAATGAGATCAATGTGAAAAACTTCAATTATTTCACAGTAAATCTGTCTCTTCTTTTCAATCCCATTCTCTGTCATTGGTAAAGCATTGCATTCTTTGTTTATTTGCACTTGAACTAATTTGATGAGTGCTCTAAGTGCATTCATCTCTTTGTTTCCTTGTATTGCACTGCACAGTGCCACTGGGGCCGAGGGAGGAGGCAGTTCTCTTTGAGATAATGAGAACAGACGCTGTACATGTGTCTGTGTGTGTTGCCACTTCTCATTTACCCAACATGAGCATGGCAAAAGAGCAGAGACAAAGAAGAGACACAGGGAGAGAAAAAGACGCTGAAAAAACACAGAGAGAGAGGGCAATGAATGGGAAACACGAAATGAAGCAGAACGAACAGAAAGATCATTGATATGGAAAAAAAAGGGAAAATAGGAAGCCTTTATTTGAACGATTTGGAAACGGGGTCAACGCAACACATCTTTTTAATACTAGAATTAATTCATTTTGTTATGATTTGTTGTTTTAGTGACGTACCATTATCTTGTTTTTAACTGTAAAAATGTGCTTGTGTTTGTATTAATTAAATTACATTAATTTGTTTATTTATTTATTTTACATTGTTAAAAAAACGTTTGCACAGTGCCATTTAAATAGCACACTGGAGATTGAAAGTAGCAATTATGAATGGAGAAATGAAGGCAGATGCTAAAGCAAGAACTTTTTCCACTGTCATGCTAGAGTTTAACTACGCTAGGGAAGTTAGCTGAAATCTCTGTAATCCAGACCCCCTTAGGAGCACCGTGACACTAAGTCTTGAATCCAGCTGTGCAATATCCCCACTGCCTAAACACAAGATACTTCAAAACAGTCTACCGACACACTCTATCCCCACAAGGATCAAACTTGACCCATGCTAACAAGCCACTAATGGAGTCTGGTTTAACTCAGGAGGGGAGAAGCTCCCGTCTTAAAATGTCACATTATATTAGAGCACAGTTTATGTAGTATTAAACTAAATGCTCAGTTTCACTCTTTCTAGCGCTTAACTCTTTGTTTGAACGTGCTGCAGATGCGTTCATCTGTGTTAGTGTCCTGGAGGCTCTTGGGAGCATCAATTCACTGCTCCCATCCCCTGCCAACCCCATGGCACCCACTGGAATCCCCGCTGGTATCAGAGCACTCAATCTACTTAATTGCCACAATGATGGGATTAATTGGTGTGTTGTTATCCATTACAACAGGCCCCAGGTTGATGCACAGCAAAGGGCAAATCAAGCATGAACTGAAGACTAATCAAGCACATGAGATTGAAAGGGATTTAGCAAGATGTCCATGTGGGCAGAATAATTGAATGAGATAGATATCACCATGGCCGCTGGTCAATGAGAGGACATACCAGTGTTTAATAAATACCAGCATCAGGGCCTTTGTTCTTTTCTCTGTTAAGTGCTCTATTGTATATGTTTAAAAAGTGTGGGGTTGGTAAGTCTCTCATGTTCACCAAGCCTGCATTAATTTTAATGCAGGGGGAAAATGTAATATTATAAAATATAAAATAAAATTGTTTCTATTTTAATTATTGATCTGTTTACTAATATAAATAATTATCATGTGATGGAAAGTCTGAATTTCAGCAGCCATTACTCCAATCTTCAATGTCATTGTCTTTCAGAAATCATTCTAATAAGCTGCTTTGCTGTGAAAAGCAACATTTATTTTTATCAATATTGAAAATAGTTGAGCTGCTGAATATTTTTGTAGAGGCAGTGATACATTTTATTTTAGCACTCTGTCAGGATTGGAAAGAGAGTTCAAAACACACACCATTAATTTGAAATAGAAATATTTTGTAACATTAAAAACTATTTAAGGCATCCAAGCTGAATATAAGTTTTTTTTTGTTTGTTTTTTAAGGAATATGATGTAGATTCAAGGAATGGTTTACTCAGAAATTAGAATTATTTATGTACTTGCATGTCATTTCTATGATTTTTTTCTGTAAACACAAAAGAATGTATTTCATAAGAAAGAAAAAGAAAGTTAAAGTGAAAAATGGGTCTTTACAGTAAGTTCATTCAGAGAATCTACCTTTTTGAATCCTTTTCAACATCATTTTCATAAGATGAAAGCCTTTCAGAAAAGAAAAACTGGAACTATCAGAGATAAAGGCTTTAATTATTACTTAAGCAGTTTGAGAAGAGAATCATAACCCAGAAAACTGCCTGACACTACCTTTTGGATAACTAATGGAACTAAATATGGACACTCTAAGCAGGCATCTTACGTGTAAAACACGTCATTCTCTTCTTTAAAGAGGAAGCCATTTTATATCACACCATCTGAGAAAACAATGACTGGCTGATTGCCCCTATTTGTTATCCATGATGGTGGCTTTGGGGAAACTACCACTGATTATTAAGGAAGGGGTTGAGATTAATTTTATTTGCTGTCCTCCTCCTGTGGTCCTTTCACTGAACAGATACAGCCGGTATGTTTAGGGGAATAAGAGAGGGAAGGCACGCTCTGTCATTTCACCTTGCACAGGTTGAGTTGTCCTACTTTTGTGGATTGTAACACCCACAGGCATGAATCAATATCAAGGGTCTTTTCAGCTTGTGCTTTTGAAATGTTATGCTTTCATATGGCACCAAAACTTGCTTCATTATGCTTGAACAAAACGAGGTTATTGCTGCAATACTTCATGTGGAAGATAAACAACGCAGTCTTATGAAACAATATTTTGCAGAGTGTAAATAGAGCCAAGAAGAATTATTTTACCTAGTTTGCCCACTTTCAGCAAGGCCATTGATATTCTACGGTCGTCTTGATCTTAGGCACCGAGCATAACAACGAGATCCGGAGGATAAATGATCAAACAGGAGGACAGCTATTGTCCTTGAACTGCTTAATGGGCTACTAATAGCACTGAGTGTCAGGACAGATTTTACAAGAGAGTCCAGAAACAAACTTTCTACTGTTTTTTTTTTCTTTCTTTCTTTTTCTTCCTTTACTACACAGTTGTCTTCTACATATTCCCCAGCTTTCATTAGCAATTCAGGACCCGGTGTTTGCATAATCACCTTGCCTCTGTCTACCGCCAGGCCTGTATGGAGAGAGAGACTCATTAGTGTCTTTTCAGACTGTAAAAGAAAGAGAGAAATACTGTCCGAACGAAATGATTTCCACAAGGTGGAAAGGAGATGCACGAGTGGACTGGGATATAGATATTCCAAATCCTTGCTGCAAGATTTCTGGGTTTTAAATAACAAGAACAATGTCCTGTGTCATAGAACAGCATCCTGTATAGTGCATAAGAGGATAGAGGAAGTGAAAAAAGGTAAAGCCTCTTTTTTTTCATGTCGGGCTTTGTACATATTACATGATATTGATTGTGCAAAAGTTTCATTGTGGCTTGGCCCAGACTTTGCTGGAAGCGCATATGAAACCCGAGCCCTAGAGATTACGGGTAAAGCCGTGAAACACAGAGCTTGCAAACAGCATTCGCAGTAATAGCATACTGTGTCGGTTTTCACATCTATAAGGGTGTTCCGTTGTGTTCAGAGCTTCTCCAGACTATTGATTGTGTGTTTGTTTTGTCTGCTTCTTAATTACACCTTGTTTTTTCTTCCTCCCTCCGTTTCATCTTTATTTAATTCATTTATTTTGTGCTTTCTTGCAGATTCAAGAAACAAACCTTAACGAGAAGGCTCTTTAGTAGAACAAAAACATGGCCAAGGCGAAGATCTCTTCTCCATGTGGTGAGCACCTGCCTGTTATTTCCTGATATGTTATGGTGGCACGCCATATTGTTTAGTTCAGATAAATGGGATAAATATGCAAAATGTATTCTGAAAACATCAATCTTCAACAACAAACAAACTAATCAATCTATATTTAACCACATTTCCATTTCAGTGAGCTTTTAAGGTCTCCGCAGACGGCTGTTCAAAGATGTATATTCACTGTCTAACCCCTTCACACACATGCATAAATATACCGATGTATGCATACTCATTACTGTATGACACAGAGTTGATATAGATTTATTTTCCCAAATGCCTCCAAAAGTCGTGGAAAGTAGGGGGTTGATTGAGCAGCGGCGTAATAATCCTGGTACAGTGGAAGTAAGGAGTCATGCATCAAAGCGCTTGCCATCTGTAGGAGGGCTATAGTCCCTCAAGATGCATTAGGTCTCGATAATGGGTTCGGCAAGGTGCAGCAATAATGGACAGATTCTAGGAACAAAGTTATTGATTGTCATACAGCCAGGGCTGTGCAAAATTCAGAACTGAAGAATCAGCTCCCTTTCAGTTCGTAACTTTGACTCTGAATTGAATTGGCCACACCTCACAGAAAGCTGAATTGGAGAGACAGGAAGATGATTTTATTGAATTGCAATTCAAAGAAATTCAACCCAGGTAATGCATTCTGAGAAATGAAGGGTTCCACAACAGTCATTTATTAAACATAATTAAACATATTAGATTAGATATGTGTAAACTGTTTCAAAACCCGTTAATCCGTATGTTCTTTATATGTTCAAATATCCCTTTATATATTCAAATTTGCTGCATCAATTCATATTTATTCAATAAAAAAATGGAAATGGAACTGTGCCTGAAATCCACAGCTATTTTTCTTCATGCACAGATAATAGTGAGACAATGGTTGAATTGTTATGCCAGGCGTCACTGAAGTATTTTTTTTTTAATCTAGAAATCATAAAAACAATCAAGGCTGATTGTGTATAAACATCAGCACAGCCATATGTCACAACCATGCAGATGTTGAGACTCAGTACACAGCTCTAACAAAGAAGTTAGAAAATATGTCCTTCGTTAGACAGATAGGTGTTGTTGTGGGAAGATTTCAGTATAATTAGCAATCAACAATCTTTAGCTGTCACATCTCAGTATTGGACTTTGGCAGCATGTTTTTGAAAAGTTTGCATATATATTTTAACTGTAGATGTCCGTCTTGTAAATGTGGTAATAAAAGTGAAAATAATATAATATGCCTGTGGCAGAACACCATATAGATATTCACATCATAACTTGCAGAGATTGATGTAACAATAAGGATGAGTGGATGGTCAAAAGATGGTCTTGATTATGGTGAATTTTTACTAGAAGACTTGAGAGTGAGTTACAGTACATGGTTGTCATGAAAATGATGCTACATGACAAATTTGTGTATAGCAGTTGAGCATTTCCTGGATTTAGTGTGAAATCAGGGCAAGCAGCATTCAGGAGAACATTTTTCTTAAGTGGACTCCCATGTCTCCTGTGGCTCCTGTGTCCTTGGTTTTGATCCTTCCATGAAAATCAGCAATAGTCTCATAAGATTCCTGAACGCTGAATGAACTTCCAAAGTGTATTGTTAATCTCTTTGGATTTAAGAAAACAAGGGTTGAAAATGTGTTAATCTCTAGACAGCATGCTGCTATACACCACTTTTTTCTTTTTTTTTTGTCTTTGTGTCATTATGAATCCCCCATGTTTTCAGCGTTTTCTGGTTAGTGTTCACTTTCACTTATTGCTCAAAACTGTTCAGCACTGGCCTGCAGGGTAAAAGTGCATTGCTGTGATTCACATTGTTTGGTTCCATGTCCATGTGACCTTGCTGTGTGAGTTACATTCATAATAAGTTTCTCCTTTGTGTTGCTTTCATTTTTTGTGTTGTAATCGGTGGGATCATGCAAGGACACGTGCAGTGGTCAGGCATGAATTTATCAGCGGCGGTACAGTAGAGGTCAGACAGCAGAGCTTATACAAATCAGTGTGTAGTGGTTGTCTATTTGTCTGGGGTAAAAAATAAATCACACACATGTACAGTATATATACATGCGAACATACACCTGTAAAATCTATTAAAAATGTATTTATCTCGCTCTCTCAGTTCCGCTATTCTTCGCCTTGCAGATAACCTCTTCTTCTTGCCTGTTCATCCTGCAGATTTGTGGCCCTGTTTCCTACAATGGTGTGCACTTCTGCCTGCTTTTTCTGATGCAATATTTAATGTGTCTGTTTAGGGACATATTGAGTTCTGTATGGAATATTTGTTACTGTGTGTCATATTCACTGCACTGATAAAAGCAGCACCATCCTATTCACAATCTACAGTCTTAGTTACAGTAGGTTACATCATAGGCACTTCTGAAAGAACGTTGACCAAGTGCTTTTATCTATGTTTCTTTCTTTCTACATTTTTCTCTTTTTTTCTGCCTTTCCTCTTCATACAAACATAATTTATATATATAATATATTATTATATAAGATATATATATAATATTATATAGGTAAACCAAGATATGTTTTAAAGCTTAAAACAATGAACACATCAACATTGTGAAAATATTATTCAATGTGGTTCTGTTTTCTAATAGTTTTTTTAATATTTTAATAGATGTTTAATATTAATTTTTATAAAATGTAGCCTAATTACTCAGTGTTCAGTGTCACATGATCCTTGAGAAATCATGTTAATAATCTGTTTTGGTGCTCAAGAAGCATTTCTTATTATGATCAATATTGAAAACAGTTATGCTACTTAATATTTTGTGGAAACCGTTTTCAATTACAAAAATCTAGTATACAGAAATTGATTCAGCTGTGTCATAGCCAATTGTTGTAGTATTACATCTAATATTAACATTTAAGAATGAATTATAAGTGACTTTGTGCTACAGTATGAGTCTTGTTTACTACAGGATATATTTATACGCTAGGTCATAAAGCTGCTGATTCAGAGAGGGAATATAGATATGTCTGAGTGGGTATATTTGTGTCCAGCTTCATATCATTAGCATAAGCAAACAACAGAGATGCAACTCTAAATACCAGAGCTATTTGTCACAGTTTCAACACATTTCAGTCTTAGCTACTGTGTAATTCACAAAGCAGAGGGAGACGGAGCCAGTTACAAATGGCAATTAAATACACTGAGGTAAAACAATGTGTGCCTGATCGGAGCAAAGTTGCATGCTTTGAACAGGAAATAATGAGCCTCAAATATGCATTGTTCCCTTTGGCAGTGGTGCGACTTAGATTTCAAATCAATATTTTCCTTGGAGTATATCACACTTAGTTTTACATCTTGCACTCTTGTCTTCTTCTTGAAGATCAAAGAAGGGCTCATGCTAAATGTCACATGACCTCAATGCAATGCAAAAACGCCCTCTTCACCTCTGCATACAAAATTACTGAAATATTCAGCAGCTCTAGTATGGAAAGAGATCAGAGATCCACTTTTGTTTCACAGCGAGGGCATATTGACTTTCATTGCTATTCAACAGTAAAAAATTGGTTTCTACTATAGTTTTTAAGCACTTAACATGCGTGCAGTGAGGATTTTTTTTTTACTTTGGCTAATGATGTGCCTGCACATCTAAACAGTTAGGCTAACATTTAGACAGACAGTATGGTTTATTTAAAAAGTGACGTCAGGCATATTCAGTTCTGAGCAGATTTTGCTTTAAACATTTTTTAACATATTGAAAGCAGAAAAAGCGAGAATATGTTTTCGCAACTTCTCAAAGAATTGGTTTATTTGACAATCTGCTCACCATTCTCCCAGTCTGGGCAATGTCAAAACATTGATGTGGTTTGGAGTGAGATGATGAAATCCTCAAAATGTGTCTGTAAGATTTTTAACTCATCTAGTTAAAGAACGACCCCTCTTGTGATCTCATTTGTAACGGGAAAAAGACAAAAGCAAATTCCTGATGACATCAGCTGAGTAAAATTTGCATGGTAGCAGTAGAAGACCTCAATATGCCATACTAAATCTTCCTTAATAATTCTCTGGTAATTCACAAGCATGTAAGCCATAATTATTGAAAATGAGGAGATATAATTGTGTCAAACACAGCTGACAGGCAAGATCTGTTGCACAAGCAAATCAATAAATGGAAGCAGTACTAAGCCAGTATAAAGGTAAAATGAGTCATATTCTGGCAAGGAAGCACCGACAGGAAAAGAATGAATGACCAACAATAACTAAGTAAGTCTGTAAGTATGTAGTGTATATATGCATTTATTGATTGATTGGCTGGCTGGCATAATGATTATATCTTGCTTTAACTGAATTACAGTTTTTCTCAATTGTACACATTTGTCCACTAAGACATCACATTTTCAAAACGGTTAACACAGAGGCTGAAACTGAAGCTCAAACATTAAACACATGCGACATAAGCAAATACTTCCATCAAACACCACAACTTGTGGTCAAATTAATTTATTCTTTCAATCATTCCACAATGGACAACAAAACACAAAACACAGCTTTCAATATGAAAGCCCACTTAGTGTAGCCCACAACACTGTTCAAACTCAGAAGTGTTGAATAGAGTTTTTAAAAAAAGGGAAACATATGGGTGGGAACATCAAAAAACAAAGAGTTAATACTCAGAACTTCACATTGAATGTTTTCCCTTTCAGTGTTGCAGTGCACCAATGGAAATACCTCATTGCATGGCAAATCCATCAGCAGCCCTCTCTCTTTAGGTGAAACCAGACTTTCATTTAATGCATCAAAAAATGTGATGAGGCATTCTGCATTGAACTTATAGTTTGTATGTGGCAAAGGACACCATCATTGGAGATGGCAGCACATATGGTGATATTGGCGCCCCTCTGACCTGGCACTGCAACAGTGGCCCGCTACCCAATAAATGTTCCTCCCGCGTCTCCTCACTATAAAGAGGTTGAAGCTGGCTTAATTCACATAAATTTGTGCCACTTTAGCTTCATGTCCATTATTCTCCAAAAAAAAAAAAGCAAATTATTCCAGTTGCATGTAACTGTATGGTAAAACAATGCATTACAATTGCAAATCTGAACAAAGCATATTCAAATTGACATTATGACACATAAATGGGACTGATGAAACATCTTGACACAGTTTGTTATGCCAACAGGGCAATACAGTAAAGCTGAAATACAGATACAAATATAGGACTGATTGCTGATTGAAGAGTTGTGCAAACAAGTTTCACACAGGTGCATTAGAGATTCATAATTATGCAAGTACTTTCTATCAGCTGTGAATTATTTTCATTTTGTTCAACACAGTTAATCCAATAAAGTTTGTGGTCTTTCAATGAGATCTGTGGTAACTGTTTTGCAAAAGGGTGTGAAAATGTGTGAAACAAATGAAAAAGTGTTAAGACATTTGCAACAGAAGACTTCTGCTGTGCTAAGAATGTGATGATGAAGATCAAGTGGATCCCAGTTTCATTAAGTGTGCCTTAGCAAATTAGAAAAATACCTTTATCGTGAAAATGGAATGATAATTTTTGGAATAGATTCAAGAACTCTGTGGATGTTAGGAGGAGTATACTATCTAGCGCTGCTGTTGTAAAACTGCAGCGTGTCAACCACATGTCTCAGCACCAGTCAACAACCCAGTCAGTGTGAGGCTTCTGTTGCAATTTAATTAGACCAGATGAGTCTTGTTCAGCCAAAGACTCACTCACAGGGGACAGACAAAATGTCAGCCACGATCTTGCACACTTTTAATTAAAAGAAATGTGAGCTGTATTGGTGTGCAACAGCCACTTGTTTTGTTTGCCGTGTTGTTGTCCACGGTTAATTGCTATTAAAGGAGGACATATGACTAAACAGACTAGGTTTGCTCTAATTCTTTGTCCAGTCTGAAATGCTTGACATTGGATTTGGCATTTTGCTCCATTTGTTTGTGATGTGAGACATCAGTTATTACTGAGCCATGGAAATTAATATGCTAATTGCATTTTGATTATGTTTCTACAGCCATAGCTACTGTTGTTACAAATGAACAATGACGTTAACCAGCAGCCAGGTGCTTTTTTTAAATCAATCAGTTTATTTTTTACTTTTTTTTTTTGATAATAGAAAGCTTATATAGATTGATAATAAATAATTTCTTTAATTTCTCAAAAAATTCTTAGCTCAGTCAAATGTGATCACATGAAAATTTAATTTTTATTCAATAAACAGTTGTTTTTAAGTGATTTGCTGATCTTGTATCCAGTATCTCTCATGTGCGCTTTGAAAGAAAAAGCAAATTTGCACTTAGTAACAGTGGATTTCTTTCATGGATCAATATCCAGAGCCATTTAAAAGGCCATGAGAGAATTGCTGGTATTGCATGGAGTGAGTGAAAACTAGTATCTGATGCAGATTAGATTAATGAAATGTTGCAACAAAGCCATCTTAGACTTTGCTGGGTGCCACATTATTTTTATAAACTTTTTGAATGTGATTTCTTGAACTATTAGACTGGAGATGACATTTAAAGAACAAGCTACTCCAGTCAGACCGGATATTAGAATTTACTAAAGATGAATACTAAAGATCTGCAGTGTGCTTTCTTTATTGGTTTAAGTGCATGATTTGCTAAAGTAATTATGTAAATCAGTGCTAACAATGCCACAAAATCATTTGATCATTAACTTATGTCTGATCAATAAAAATGCACAAACATCTCTATTTAAGGAATATTGCAAGAAATAGCACTTTTGTGTTATTTTACTTTTGTGCTCATTATTTGCAAATCCATATTTGCACAGCATTAGTTTAGCATCTACAGTATGAGGTTGCTAATTTAAACATGAATGTGGCGTGTTTGCAGTGAAAGGAATGACAATGAATTTTAGTGCAACGCTATTTCACATTCAGTGAATTCACTCTACAGTGTTCAGTTTAGTATTTATGATGTATTTCTGCCTTTAGGGTTACAGATTTTTAGTTTTCAGAGGAGTTAGCAGGGGCTGTTGAAATGTTTCTGTCCTCCTCGCATTTCCCCCCTCACTGCTTTGCTATTAGGACTGTAAGCTGTGGCAGTTTGACCCAAGAGGTGAGCTCTAACCTACTTAGAGTGTCCTGTTCTCCTGCTGCTTTTCTTATGCTTCTTTTCCCCTTCTTTTGTTTGTTCACTGGAAATATGAGGATCCTAATTAAGCTGTGCCAGATAGGAGCTAGAGCAAGAGAGGCTCCTGTTGGCCAACTGTGAGTGGCTCTCCACAAGCTTGGAATTAATGTTTAATTTATTTCTTGTTTATGATTTATTGATGCAGTGGTGAATGTGTGCGTGTGAGTGTCTGCGCTGTGTGTGTAGGAAGAAGAGACAGCATTGTGTTGGATGTAACTAGGTCATTTTCATACTGTGCTTGTGTAATGCATTATCAGCACAGACAAACATGCTATTAAAGTTTATTGTGTCCCAAACCATTTACAGGACATAAGACTTGGATGATGTTTTATTTCTTCAGTGTTTGTTCTGTTGCGTTTCTATGAATACATCAATACAAACACACACACACACACACACACACGCACACACACGTACAAACACACACACACACACTATAAAAAATTACTTATTTATATTCTAAATCCATATGATGTCATATTTTAAAAGTGGAATTATTATATAAAAATGTATATTACACTGAAAAATGGATTTACTTTGAAATAATTTTCACTCAGAAACTGCTTGTAAATTTCAAAAATAATTACAAAGACTTAAATGTAATTCCTTGTTAATTATGACCTCGCAATCCGTTTTTATTTACCATTTCAAAAAATTTAGATATAATTATTTGTATGATATTTAATAAGCCAATAATGTCACCCCCGTGGCTGTCCTAGTAGGGTTTCTTTCCGTTCCCCTCTGTGTCCGATTTGGTTGTTCCTTTTCTCATTATAAGTGTAATCACCTCATGTGCTCACCGTCTGCCCCTCCCCGTATACCACCCTATCATCATTTCCTGGCATTGTGTTCCCAGTTTTGTAGTTAATTGTGAAATGGTTACCCTGTGCGTGTGCTCCTACCCTGTCGTGTATTCATTAAAGTGTTCTGGTATCCTTCATCCTCGTCTTCCTGCCTGTTCTCTGGCACAGCAACAGCGTGACAGAATAACTGACCCAAAAACGAGATGTCAACGGCTGAAGACAGGCTTTGGAGTCTGCGGCAGGGTGGTCGGGATTTGAAGAGGTATGTGGAGGAGTTCCTAGAGCTCTCTCACCAGGTAAGCTGGTTGGATTCTGTCCTCGGGGTCTGTTTTCGGCTGGGGCTGGATGATGATATAATCGGCTGCGATCTTCCCACGTATAGTTTTCCCCTGATCGAGCTGGTTAATCAGGTCCTGTATCTGAATGGGGTTAATATGGAGGTAGAGGAAGTTGGTCTTCCTGGGTCGAGTCTAGTCACAGCTGATAGTCATGAATCTAGTCAAGTCACAAGTTGATCGGCGTGGAGTCCAGTCAGCACAGTCACATTTATTATGAGTCTAGTCAGTCCCACCACATAATCAGAGACCCAATTGTCCAGTTACAGCTGTTCTTCGGAGGCCAGATAAGGTCACAGGGCGGATCCTTTTCACCGAGTCTAGTCGAGTCTCAGCTGAGCATCCAGAGTCAACTCCCATGATTTCTCTTTTGCTCAAATCCCGTCACTGTCCTGTCTGTTTGCACCCAGGATCAGGACTGTTTTCGTCTGTAGCCCAGACTGGCTCCACGTGGAGGACCCACCACCGCTGATGTCGGTACGGGCAGCTGGGCATCCCTACACCAGCGCCCCTCAAGCCCTCCCATTCCTGTCACTACCCGTCCCTCCTTAAAACCCACCCGCCGCTCACCACTCACCCCCCCTCACCCGGACCCTCCACATACCCCTACAACATGTTTCCGTAGCCCATATCATCCCCAGCACCTGGTCTTCTGTCCCTCAGCCCAGAAGATCGGCCTGTTTCCGAGTTCGGCCCAGGATGGCTCCTGTTCCCCGAGCGAGCCCCTGAAGGGCTCCTTTTCCCGAGTCAGCCCAGGAAGTGCTCCTGATCCCGATTCAAGCCCAGAAGGGCTCCTGATCCCGAGTCCACCCCAGAAGGGCTTCCTATTCCAGAGTCCTAGCCCAGGCAAGGGCTCCTGACCCGATCAAGCCCAGGAAGGTGCTCCTGTCCCGAGTCAGCCCAGGAAGGGCTCCTGATCCCCATTCCCGCCCAGGAAGGTCTCCTGATCCCCAGTCCAGCCCATAAGGAATCCTGATCCCCAGTCAAGCCCAGGAAGGGCTCCTGATCCCCAGTTCAGCTCAGTGTCGGCTCCAGCCCCAGAGCTTGCTCCCGTGTCAGCTCCAGCCCCAGATTGCCCCCAAATGCCCGCTCCAGAGCGCCGACCAGAGCCCGCTCCTCCAGAGCGACCCCCAGGATTCCTAGATTTCCCCAAGAAAATTTGGGGGGGGGGGCCATATACCCGTGGCTGAGCCAGCCAAGGCCACGGAGGATCCACCATGGCCTCACGGGTCCCCAGCTCCGCCACGGCCGCCCGAGGTCCAGGACCCGCCACGGCCGCCCGAGGTCCAGGACCCGCCACGGCCGCCCGAGGTCCAGGACCCGCCACGGCCGCCCGAGGTCCAGGACCCGCCACGGCCGCCCGAGGTCCCTGATCCCCTGTGCCCCCCGAGTATCCGGCCCGCCACGGCCTCCCGAGGTCCCTGGCTCCGCTAGGGCTCAACATTCCTCATGTTTTCGCTCCATGGTTTCCCGGGTCCACCCTGGGGAGGCTCTCTGTTGGCTCCGCCGATTCCAGTCCGCCCCAGCTCTCCCAGGACCCACCCCCCTCCCCGTGATAGGTTATGGCGCTGGTCGTGCCTTCCGGGAGGGGCGATCTGTCACACCCCTGTGGAACTGTCTATTAGGTTTCTCTCCCTCTGTTCCTATTTGGTTTGTTCCTGTTCTCATTATTAGTAATTACCCTCATCGTGCTCACCTGTCTGCCACTAGTTATCCACCCTATATTAGTTCCTGTCCATTGTGTTCCAGTTTGTTATTGTGAATGTTACCCTGTGCGTGTGCTCCTACCCTAATGTCAAGTTATTAAAGGTTTCTTGTATCCTTCATCATCATCGTCCTGCCTGTTCTCTGGCACAGCAACAACGTGACAATTAATGGGTTAAATGTTTCTTTAATGAACTGCAAGAGGGACTCTTTTATATATATATATATCAAACATATTTTTAAATGTCACTCATCCCTTACTGCTATGGGTGCAGTATTTTAAATGAATGAATATGTATGAACTTTAGCGTTATTTCAAGGAATTATAAATGTGCATAGAGTTCTAGTTTTGCTGTAATTTTGATTACATATTTACCCACCCCTATATGTCACATTAAAGTGAGGTGTAATTGGATTTACCCCTTCTGTCTAAGTGGGCTGTCCATGTGCAGAAAAGGCTACAATATGCTTGTAGTCAAGTATCTTGCTTGCGACTTGTGAGATGACATGCATGAATGCACAGCACGTTAGCACACTGGCAAACGGGTGAATAAGAAGCACTGAATGTGTAAGTCCCCACACACAGAGACACACATGAACTGCATAGAAATGTTGTGTAATTGTGAGCTGACCGCATACATGTGCATAGATCCACAAAATCTCTCTCTCTTTCTCCAGTTGTGCAGACAATAGGAAGCTAAGTAGTAGCACAGGTGGCTTATACCTCTTCGCATGGGAAAATGCAGATTCAAAGCTCTCTAGTGGCAGCTTGAGTCACAGCGGGAGAGAATCTCTCAGTTTCTTTCAGTCTCACCTTTTTAGCGCACAGTCAGCCACTTCAAACATGACGGGATAATCTGTAGCATGCGCAGCCCACCATGAGACCAGCTTTAAGTCCCTGCAAAATAGGCAGGATCACTGGGTGTGACTCTGAGATGCTGACTGACTGAACAGAAGGGGGACAAAAAGGCAAATAAATACATATTTAATTGAATTTTACAGTGTGTGATGAAATGCTGGAGATTGTAGAATGGAGAGGCAAACTTTGAGGTCATATTTTACTCACTGATCCAGAGAAAAAGCCATGGGAGGCAGTAGGGCTGGGCTTTCAAGTCCCAAATATTTTTAGTAGATTTCTGAATTGGTTTTCAAACAATATGTCAATATGTTTTCATGCATGTTCGCTAACTAAATTACTTAACTAAATTAAATTATAAATATATGTAATGTCTGATTACTTTTTCTTAGGGAATTAATTATTATTAATTCAATCAGGGTTTGAAAGGACTCGAATCTGAAAATTCGAAGTCAACCTGATTAGAACTGATTTCAAATTTTAATAGTTTACACCTTATCAGCGGTCGTCCAGCGAGACGTTAATGTCCATGTATCTTAACCATCTGACTATGTGTATTTTCCTTGGCCACAGGTCAATACAATTATGATAATTTGTAAGCTCCTAGCGAGGTAACGTGATCTTGGCAAGGTTTGACTTTAAAATTATACGACACCAGACAATGATTCTTTATAAATGAAACACGAATGTATTGGCTATTCTAGATTACATTAAGCTAAGCTAAAACACATACATACACACACACACATACATACAGTTCTTGAAGAATGAAAATGATGTTAACGGAGTTCTGAGGAAAGCCCAAAGTTTAGCAAGATATTCGCTACAGTTCTTTTACTTGCATCCTGAGAAAATCACAAAGCAGAGATTTGGCTTATGTTTACTGCTTAAAATTAGCTCGGCACCAGTTCAGCAGAGATAAGATTTTGTTTGTTTACTTGCGTTTTTGGGTGACAGCTGAAAAGCTGAGTTGTTCCTCGTGGCTACTGGAGGGAATTCTGTTGCTGATTGGCTGTTGATCTGGCTCCTGAATGACATTTGGATGACGTCCTTTTGGGAGAGCCCTCCGGAGATTGGTTGGTTTCTTGATGACGCAGAGGCTTGAGCAGTTCTGCTAAAAGTCTGAGTTTGCAAGACTTTAAGTTCTTTGAAGATCGCGAAGTTCCAATTGAAGTGTTTGAGTTTGAGATGTGGTGGTTGCTTTGATGGTAAGCGTGTGAGCACAAGTTGTAGTGCTCGTAACACGGCGAAAAGCGAAGAGCAAGCAAGCGCTGGAGTCTGTCTTGGGTTTTTGATCCGCGGCGTCAGTCCGTCCCACGACGCGATCTTCCAATTGGCTTCTTGCAAGGCGGAGCATGCATACATTAACAAGAGGCTCCAAATTATTATGTGGAGAAAAATCTTTGCGAAGATTTAGTTGATACTTTTATAAAGTTTCCTAATGCGAGTATTTTACATACTTCTCACTTCTCATTCATACCAAAGTTTCTCACATAAAATAAGCTTTCATTCAAGCTCAAACAACAAGTGTTTTGCATACACAGTAATCGTAATAACAAGAAGGAGTTTAGGCAAAGATTAGATACATGATTAATAACACATCAAAACAGAAGCAATATTATTGGAGTATATTGCCCGATACTTTCATGATTTTCAATGATTGTCTTATGAATTGTCTGAGTAAGTTCTGTTTCTTTGTCTGTGACAGGAGAAAGGTGCGCTTTTTCTGGGAAGTAGTAAACGGATGCGTCTCTTTTTTGGAATGCAGGGGGGAAAGGGGAGGTGTCTTGATGTCATGCCCATGTCACTATTTTGTGTGTCTGCCATTCTCTCCTGGCCATGGAGCTCTTAATCTTTCCTTTCTTCCTGTTTATGCGGATTTAGCAATTTAGTTTGTATGGGTCATAGTGTCCTGCGAGTCCTGTCCGCTGGAACATTCCAGAACCATGTTCTTTGTTCTGTTGTTTTATTAGCTGGTTATAATGCTGAGCTGGTCAACGTTACACTGCCATCTGGTCCCCGAAGCCCGTAAAACAAAGATAGTTTGTATCCTAGTTTGAGTTAGGGTTTAAGCAGTTCAGATCCCCCCTAAGGGATAAGGACCAGGCCTTGACCGGAAGCAGGTCCAGACAATTAGGTGCCCTGTTGATCATTGATCTTCTTTAAGACCGCAGATAGCTGGGGAGGAGAGTCTTTATTTTTTCCAGTGGAATGCGGAGATTCAATCGTTCATTTGTGTGATATTCACAGAGGCCTTACATATAATAATGTAAAATGTAAAAAATCTATTACATTATATAAAAATATTTTTACTAAATAAATTAGTGGTGTCAAAATTAGCATGTTAACGCAGGTGATTAATTTTTTCAGTTTAAAGCGTTAAAAATATATTTTTTTACTCGCCGTTCACGCAGTGCGGGGCTATGGTTGGCACCCTGCTCACCAACTGCTGGTTCTGTCTCTTCTTTTTTTCATGACACTACCATCCTTCGTACAATAACTGCTCACAGCGCGTGCTCTTCAATTGCACGCACAAAGGCGGCGGCGCGCGCTGTAGCCTGTATCGTTTCATATCTAATCGCAAAAGAAACTACGAGCATGCAATGTCGTAGTTATGTCTTCAGTTAAGTCATGAAGTTACCAAAAGGCGATTATAGCTGCCTTAAAACTGTGCATGCATGAAATATATTTTACATGTCACATTTAAGAACATGTTTCTGAAATGGTTTTCAAAACTGTCCTTGAGCAGCCCAGCACTGTCTCACTCATCAAACACACCCGATTCAACTCATTTAAGACTGTAGACCTGACGTGGTCATAATAGGGTACTTTGTAAATTGTTGAATGTAATTTATAAACATACATGACTGAAAAAGACAAATATAAAATTCAAAGTTTATTTTAAAAAAATATATACTTATATGGCATCTGTATAAAAATTAAATAAATTTATAATATATGAATGAACAGACAGTGAATAATCTGATGAACAGGTAGGTTGTTGGTTGGTGTCCCTGTTTGTTCTGCTTACAACGTGAGAATTAACTTTTTTGCTGACTTTTGTGACCAAAGTATTCCCCCATCAGATGAAAGTAAACATATGATTTTCACAATACATAAATTGAATACTGACTGTAAGTTTAATTGGATCAACAGTATCAGTACACAGTGCACACAAAGTATGTTTTTTCAAAATTGTATGAAAATAGTACCTATATGCTTCACAAAGGTCTTGACTAACCCAGAATTTTATCTGACCCTAGAACCACTCCGGAATTCAAGGAGACTATGCTCAATGCTAGCGCACACATGCTAAGTGTCAAAATCACATCTAGCTTCAACACCATGGGAGCTTGGGTTTGACCTCATGAAGTCGGATAGTGTAGTTGAGAGTGTGCATGACTGACTCCCTTTGCGCGGAGAGGAGGTTGAAGAAGATGCGAGGTCTTTCATGAGGTCATGGTTTCATATTTGAATGCTCAGATGATTTTGTCTTTTTAATACAAGGATGGCAGATACATAGTTTCTAACCACATGAGTATTAAGAGATTCGTGAGTGTTTTAATTTGAAACATCCATCATAACAGTATCAGAAATGCTTTTATTTATTTATTTATATGAGTTTTTATTATTTTTTAATATGTTGCTTATAGTTTTATAATAAATAAATACATAACTGATAAAGCTCAATACAACTTCAAAAAATACACTAGCTATAAAAGTATGTATACATTATGTGATAAAAATAATATAATGTGAGCAGTGAATAGACTTCTCAATAAATAAATTATTTTTTTATTCATTTATTTATTTAGGTATGTTCACTTTATTTATTTAATAAAAATATATTGTATTATTTATAGTTGTTTTATATTTATAGTCAATAAAAAATAGTTAAAAGTGTTTGGCATATTCAAAAAAAATTATATATACACAGCAGTGAACAGACTATTAATTAATGTATTTATTTATTTAATTAATTTCTGTTCACTGTTCATAACACACCACTGTTAGAAATTAGAAGTGGTACATTATTGGGAAACCCTGTATATAAAGAGAGAATATGACCATACAACTCTCTTGTTTGTAAGGGTGTGTTTTCCCCCCTCATCACTGTAGCGCTAAGCCAGCATGATAAAAGGCAAACTGGTGAATGCCAGATCTGACCCACAAAGATAAACGTGAATATAGTGCCGTATCCGCCTGCCGCAACTCACTCGGGGGTGAAGCCCATCTGAACAATGCTTCACAGCTGATGGCCCTCAGTCCTTGGTGTAAACAGAAACAAATGTGGCATTTGAAAAATAGGCTGTAAATAAGAAACTAGAGCATGCTGGGTATGTGTGATTGAGGAGAGAGAGAATTGCCCATTTGTCAGTTTAGATAAGGTCAGTGTTTAAACCGCCCGGCTACAATAATCGAATGCAGCAGGGGTGGATGCCCCGCCAGCTGCAGCTAAAAAGTGTGGCAGTCATTCGCACCGCTAACAAACTCATCACAGAAGTACATCCGGACTGCTAACAGTTGCATGCAGAGTATCCCGAAAAAGAATGGCTGTGACAGTAAATGAGTTTAACGGGTGATGTTAGAGCTTATTCAGACTTATTTATGTTTTGTTTTGTCTTGGAGGAATTCATGAATGTACCACTGCAGTATTTATTGCCTATATGGTTTTGTCCTCACGCCTTGATGCCATTGGATCTCACATGAATGCATTTTGCTGTTGCTTTGTCTGTGTGGCATGAAACCATTGCACACAGTGTCTGACAGCGTGTTGGCTAATTAATTAGCCAACGCAGTATCTAGAAGAAGCTGGAAGAAGATGAAGAGTATCTTTTCATGCATACACATCCACACTGAAGAAAAAATGGTGTAGAAACAATTTTCACCCTCAGAACTTCTTATGATTTCACAAACAATTAAAAGACCGCAAGTAGCATTGAATTGAACGAAATTTTGAGTAGACAAAAAATATTGTAAAACGAAACATTTATGATTTAAATTTTTGTATTTTTGAATAATCTTTTTCACTTGTTTTTATCCATGTTGTATTCTATTAGTAACATATTGGAAGTTTATGTTGTCGTTGGATGCAGTTTTACAATTCTTTAGTCTATTTTGTGTCTTTTTTTCCCTATTCTTGAATTGAGTCAATAATTTGACATTTTGTAGTCATTAATTTAGTCATTTACTCTAATCAATACAATCTAATTTAGTTTTTATTTTTTGAGGAAACTAACATTTTAGACGAATTGGGGGGGGTGTTGTTTTTGAAATGTCTTGTCAGATTTCTATCAACCTTTTTTTCTTCATTTTACCTTCATTATGGTTGAAAAATGATGAAATAAAACATAGAACATTTCATCAGTAATTTTGTTATGATGGGCCTTTTAAACCAGGAAAAGAACAAAGTTCATTTTTTACATTTAAAGCCACAGCAACAAAAGGATTTTCCTTTTAAATGGCCATTTGCCTCATGCTTTGTGGAGCATTTGGTGTTTTAATGCACACTGATATTTCAGTTGTTTTGTGAGGGTGTACTTGTTTGACGTAATTGTGTGGAACAACAAATCTGACCTCTGGCTCTCTCTATCCAAGCAGATTTATAGTCATCACCAAAAGTGCGTGCTGCATTTTGCATTTGTCTGGCTCTTATGCACTGAAAACTTGCTAAATCAATACTTCACTGCTTGAAAGTGCCTACAGGGTCAACATTTGTTTTCCAGAAAATCTGAGATTATAGATCAACTGTTTATTTCTATAAATGTTTGTGCTTTACTTCTGTTTGTTTTTCCTTTCACTCTGTCTCTTTATTCCTAGAAATTTGGCCTTTTGGGCTGTTTTGAAATAGATTTAGGCATTTATGAATTGCCAAACATGACACAAAACTTTTTTCTGAAGTTCAAACTTTTTACTTATTTTTTGTAGACTGTGACATTCACTATCGCTGGACTTTTGCCCATGATGGCCTAAGCTATAATTACGGTGTCTACAATAAAGCTGCCGGTAGCTTTAATTTATTGTGATGTGAAGCCTTCAGATAAATGTGTAACCTTGAGACAGCCTGCGTATAAATCCCATCACTCTGACAAGTAAAAACATCCCAAAGGTTGAAACCTTCATGGCACTAATATACCATAAATGGCTTTCCCTCACATAAGGAACTAAATCTGACATGAACAAAGCACTACTTTATCTTCAGCTTAGATTTGTATGGAGCAGGACACACCAGCAGTCCACACTTAATCTTCTCTTTACCTTGGAAATCTAGAGCATCAGCAATTTCTCTGCCCGACAGGCAAGTGGAGGAGAATTGGTTATGACTCCTCTGTTATGAGCACCATTCATTTCAGAAGTGACATGGCCATGCACAAAAGCATGCGCACAAATAATCATATTCTCTTTTTAATTGTATAGACATATTTTTAAAGGGACATAAAGTGACATTGGACAGAACCGTACTGGCATTTTCACTGTGTGAAAAGTGTTGCTATTTAGAGAGCCAAATATGATTCTGTGCATACATATTTTAGTTATTTTATATTGACAGCTACAGTGTAGCTGAAGTTTTACAGCCAGTTTGGTTGTGTGTGTGTGTGTATGTATGGGTGGATCCACAGTCAGCTAGTTGGCCGTTGCATCATCAGCATACATATGTCATGAGGTTTGCACTTTTTGCAGTCAGACTCTAATAGTATCTAGTATCTGTCATACTCTCTCAGGTTATGAAAAAAATTCCAGAAAATAGGGGTATTGTGCTGTTAAAGATTGAGACATAACTCCTGTAAAATGTTTGGGTGAAGCAGACAGTGGGGAAATGCATGTCTGAAAGGATGAAAACAGCAGGAGATGCCTGAAATTGCTGAAATAGGGATAAAAAAATGACATCTGTAAATAAGCAAAACAAAGACTTGATGTTTAGAATTGTTATCTGCTGCGATGGTTGCAGGTGTTTACAGAGTTATTGTGAGTAAGAGAAGGGCATTTGAGAGTCATGTCTGTTAGTGAATACCTTCACACTGTCTGGGTGAATGTAGCCATTGATTAAACACTTGATCCTTAATAACCTAGTTATATAATAAACCTAGTTAACCTGGTATCTTAGTTAACCTAGTTATCAGGTTAATAATTTCTTTTTAATTTGTTGGAATGTTTTAATGTTGAAACAAAAGCGCTACAGAAATTCTACATCTTAATAATAACATTTATTTATTTGTTTGTTCATTCATTAATTTGTTCGTTCATTCATTCATTTAATCCAGTTCTACTTTACTAAAATGGCATCTAAATTTAGTCAACAAAATTTTTTTTTAGTTGACAGGTTTTTAGTTAACAAGATATTTTTTTTAAGTTGGGGCAAAAACTTTTCCCTGTCAATTTTTTGTCAAATTTGTTTTTTTCCCCTTTTTCCTCACATTGTCTTCATTATGGTTGAAAAAAATAATAATAAATTTAGATTAATTAAATTAAATAAAAATGTAAAACAAAAAAAAACTTTATTAAATTGGCCTTTAACCCGGAAAAGCACAAACCAGTGATGTCCCTTTTTTAGTGTTTTCAACTATTTCTAGTGTCTTTTTATCATAATAAATAATAATAACCAAACATAACATAAATTCCAATTTAAAAAACAAGACAACTACAAAAAATATTATAATAATAATGGCAGTATTCTGGGGGTGGGGGGGGGGGGGGGGGGGGGGGGGGGGGGGAAATATATATATATATATGCGGAAGCCATTGATTACATATCCTTGATCCTTGACCCTTGACACCTAGTGTTTCACCAGCTTCAGAATTACGTATTTTATATTGTATTTATAATCCTTACCAGTCTTGTGCTGCAATTTAGCCACTGGCTAGAAGCCTGTAAGGTATTATTCTCATTTGTGCCCTGTTAATAAACAGCTAAGCAAAAATATAATACTAGCTGCTTCACATACTTTTTAAATATGTTATCAGCAGCTTACTATGCTTAGTTAGTTTTTGTACATGAGTGCTCCGATGCCTCCAAAATCTTAAGATATAAATTGATTGTTACAATTTTTTGTTTTCTCAATCTACAATTGGGCTTCAACTTCATGCTAAAATCCCCAAAAGATTTTCCACCAAGTGTGTTTCTTTCAAGCCCTTATATGTAACAAATATGAGGAGGCCCTTGACCTATAAAAGCTTACGAATATGATATATTTTTACAGTAGTATATATATATATAATATATATATATTATATATATATAATATATCTCTATAGTGGCTATATATGCATAATATAATAAGACTTCAGTAAGATGAGTTTATCTTTGTCAGCAGCTATACAGCTCCGTAAACAGAAAAAAGGGAAATATGAAAGCCCACTGGGTGCATCCACCACACAGGAAACTTTAATGAGGGCCTGTGGCAGCAGCTTTATAGACCGATGTGCCTCCTGACATCCTCTTTCGAAACAAAACAGCACGGGGTCATAAAGCTCTCCTTCTCGCAACATACTATTGCCTCTTTTCATAGTGTTCTCATTGTCACGGAATTGTCTGTGATGTCTCATGCCTCAGAGATATTTGTGACTAGATGTCATTTCCATCCAGCCATGAGCATATGGAAATGAAGAGTGCGAACCGTATCAGAGTGTCAACACGCATATGTGTTTGAAAAACAATGAGAACAGCAACCCGCTCTGATCCACATAAAAAAATCCAGAACTTTTGTTCGCTAATAGAGCTTGGTTTCCCAAAGGATTTGTTTATTGCTCAGAGGTTGCTCTTTGAGAATTAATGGATTTCACAGTTAACTTTGTCCCACATGTTTCTGATCAAATGCATAAGGAGAAATATAAATAGACACAACCAAAACAATTGTTGACATCCAGTAAGATTATAGCGCTGTAGATGGCATAGCTAAGATAATATAGTCTTGGAAGAATTTTATGAGAAATGACTTTACGACTCTCCGTGTGGTCTCTATATAATCTCATTGCTGTGTAGGATAAACTGTTAAGATGTTTATGAGATCTCATTTGTGGGATGTTCAGAGGTCTTAAAGGAATAATTCGACCAAAAAAAGAAAAGTTGCTGAATATTTACTCACCCTCAGGCCATCCAGGATGTAGATGAGTTGGAAAAATGTAGCATCACATCACTTACTCACCAATGGATCCTCTGCAGTGAAGTGAGTCCAAACAGCTGATAAAAGCATCACCATAATCCACACGACTCCAGTCCATAAATTAATGTCTTGTGAAGCAAAAAACAATTTGAACTATGAACTATTTCTTTAAGCTGTGTTTTTTTTTCTTTATGTAAATTTGTATAAAGCAGTACACAGTATGTAGGATTTATATTTATTTGTTTATTTAAAGCTTTTAAAATGTGTACTTTGACAGTCATCCCGTAAAAAAACTATGCTTTTACCTGCATGCAGTAGAGCACAGTTAATGATTAAGCTGTGCCTGGATCCTCAGTAAACAACAAGGGTTCCTCAAGTTCACTAGATCTGACATTCTGGACTGCTCAGAGGGAAATGGTTTCTTTTAAGTAGGGGACATGACTTCACTGAGAACCAGTGGAGTCAAGCTGCCCCAGCTGGAGGGATAGAATATGTGGGTCCTGTTTTCTCCAACAGGTATTGGTAAATGGAAATTAAATTAGCTAATAGGAAAACTAATGGCAGCCATAAACTAATGGCTTGCTATTTCCTGAACAGTGACAAAGCCTTATTAAAATACTTCAAAGAGGGAAAATGTAAATGTGGGTTGCAGTTTTGTCTTAGCAAGAGGTCAAGAAGGCATATGCCAGTTATGAAGTTGTGTATAACCTGAATGCTGGCAACAACAGAATGTATTATTTCATGCACATTGAAATTTATTTAGCAGACTCTTTTTCCTTTTCTGTTTATTTCATTTGATTCTGAAATTTAATAATAAGTGCTTTTTGTTCATCATTGTTCATGCAAGACAAATCACAGATGCATAACTGGGTGCAATTTGTCTATCCTATATTTATATATATATGATATATATATATATATATATAACACTTACATACAGTATAGGCTTATTTATTTACTTGTAAAACACTAACTGTATATAATTACCTAAGTTATTAATAGGCTACTTTTTAAAATTTCGCTATAAAGAGTCTTCTGTATTTTTTTATTATTATTATTATTTTATATATACCACATTTAAAATGCGTTATGCTATTGTTTGAAAGTATGATTACACTCTAACTTGTTTTTTTTTGTTGTTTGTTTTTTTAAGTTGTACCGTATTGGTGGCCAACCAGTGTCGAGCAATCAAAAACGCTTGTTACACTAAATCTGGACCAGATGTATAATGAAATCTGATAAAAAAGTGTAAGAGTTGACTTATAAATGATAAAATCTTTTCCATCTTTTGGCACTATGCATGGCTGCATAGTGCCAAAAGGATTTTTTTTATATATATGTTGGCTGTCCTTTACTTTACTATGAAAAACAAATGGTTTTACTGCTTGAAAGATGAAAGTTCCTGCTGGCTTTCACTCTGTCCAAACTGTGTGATTAATTACCCTGTCAGTCACAGTGTCTCAACCACTGACAGTGAGTCCCACCCGCACTCCAAAGTTGTCAGTCGGTTGGTGGCTCGGTCCCTATGCTACCACCACGTGCTCAAAGCCTGATAACTCGTTACTGTCATGGAGGCTGAGGTAAAGCCCACATTGGCAAAACGCTTCCTACATTTCCCCGTGGCGACCTTATCTTTCAACTCGTCTCTCAGCTTGTTTTAATTAGATTAAAAAGTTCCTGGGCCCTGAGCGGCAGCAGTGGAGTTGGCGGTAGCTACGTGCTCCAGCACTGCAATTGCATTGTGATGTTCAAAAGTCTGCATATGTATCTTCTGCCCGTAGAAGCAAAGAGAGAAGAAAAACTTAACAAAGAATATCATATGGGTTAATTTTTGGGTGAACTCCTTTAAAACTCACCTTAGAGAATGTAAACCTGAATTTAAGAAGATTTTCATACTAGATTCTAGAAAAAAAATTGCTAAATGAAAAGCTAATTGAAATTATGTATTATAAACGATTGTAAGCAAACTCTCCCCACATTAAAGTGCTCAAATGGTTTTGTGTGTGACTTGGCGCTCTCTCAGATGGCAGTCAGGGTTTTGCCTGTAGCGTTAGCATTGCTCCATCAGTTGTGTAAACACTTGCTTTCAGTGGCGTCTATTTCTCCAATTAAAGCACTGCAGCGTGTACCCTTGAGGAGAGCAATGTGGATACTGCGTACTTATGTTTCTTTATGTATATACATACATATGTGTATATTTTCAGAAAAAAAAGGTCTGTTTTCATAAGTGTGAGCGCAGTGAGAAGCTTCTGTCACTACAGATCGACCACAGATCACAGAGTCTCCACTTGGAACTCAACCAGATGGAAAGATGAAGATGCAGCCACTTCTGATACCTCAAGGGGATGTGTTTGTGTGTGTGTGTGTGTGTTGTACGTACATCATCAACATACAGACCGCCCTCTGCAGTCGGTATCTTAAACGTTTGAGGAACATAATGGGTGAAGAAAAAAACAGACAATATTCACGCAGTGAGCAGAGTGAATTTATTAGCATTATTTTTTTGTTTTGTTTTTTAAAGCAGAATTGCATGTATCTGAGTATCAGCTATCTAGTGTGTGTTAACACCACAGCCGTCTGTTGAGACGCACAATCCCAAAACCAAAAACAACTCCCCCACCTGAGATAAGTGAGAATTTAGCAAAGACATACAGTATATGATACATGACAGAGAAATTTTGTTATAAACTTATAAATATATATCTAATGAAATTAAGAGGTAAAAACATAAAAAAGTTAAGCTACTACTTAGTCTCTATACATTTTGAATTAATTCCATTTTAATACAGTTATAAAACCTTGGTCCTCAAAAAGTGAAATGATTTGTTTCTTGTGCCAAAGGTTGTTTGGAAGTGCTAAAGATGTGAAAGTGGCTGGCCTTGGAAAGAAATTAGTCTCTTGCAAGTAATTCAAGAAAAAAAAGGTATATTTCAGTGTACAGTAAAAGCACTTGCTGTACACAGTACATAGACGAATAGTGATTACATTCCATTCCAGTTACCGGAAAAGCACCAGCAAAATTTACTGTTATTCCTCTCTCTCTGGCGCTGTTACGTTAGAAAGCGAGCTGTCCTTTTAGAGAAAATATTCAAGGCCAGATCTCTTGTTGAAATGCACCCATGCATCTCTCTCTGTGAATGTGGTAATTTAACATTTTCATTGATTTTCAATGCACGGCTCAATTATAATTTAAAATGATAATAATTCACAGACTTTTGCTGCAAGTATGGCTTTGCCTGAATAGATAGCCAATTTAAAGCTTGGCTTTTCATCTCCAGTGTTGTACTGATATTCGGTTTGTCGCAGTGCAAAGACTCTGTGACACGGTTGCAGAGTCTAGAAATTATCCTTTTTTCTAATGGTTTTGAATTCTGAAGCACACTAAACTACTTCTAATCTCTAATACTAATAGTATTAACGATTTAGATTTGTGTGATGCATCACCTCAGGAATCAAATGTAGGTTCTATACCAGCGCTTGTGATCCGTTAAACCTGAGGCATTTGCGTTGTACGCTTCAGTAAGATAAAACTTTCAAATTTCATGCTCCCCTGGTTTTGCATTTGGACCCTAGGCAGCAATCAAGTAATGACCTGACTAAATGGCCTCATAAACAAACATTTGCTGTTGTTTCAGCGTTTAGAAAATCTATAATTTAAAGAAAGAAAAATTATGCTATGTTCTTCCATAATGTTTTTAATGCTTTTTAACCTTCAGCATGAAGCTTTTGTGTATCAGTCTTTCTCTGAATCCCATTCTTTAATTCAATCTGTTCTTTCTCAGTCGTTCTAAAGCTTCTAAGGCTGTAGAAAGCTTAAATGTGCACTAAAGAGGCCAGGATTTTTTGAACATAGGGCCTAAATCACACCATTATCCCTGCAGTGTGAATGTCTTCATTAAAAGCCGCCACAATCGCTCACAGGCTACAGAAAAAAGCCAAAGCGAAGAGTCCTTACGGGCTCTGAATGGAATCCAAAAGTATATTAATGTGGAAGTTTATGATTCATGTCTGGATAATGTACCTGAAGTTTCTCCCCTGAGGTATCAGCAGATCACAGAGATAGGAACGGCGGACAGCGCGAAGTGATAGAAAGCAGTGACAAAGCAATTTTGGATTTTATTTATCTTACCTCTCACGCTGCCCCCGGTGGTTATTCGTTACAGTTTTAGAAATGAAGTCTTGCCATTTGAATGGAGAGATTACGTTGAGGAGAAACTTAAAACGGCTTTCTCCGTATCGTAACTTTCCTAAAAGTAACTGTCTGCTTTTCAACAGCAGAGATACTGTACGAAAAGCAAGTAAACACCTGCTTCCATTTGCATTTTCAACATCTGCGTGACTTATTTAAAGGTACTTTTGGAACTGGATTAGCCAATGTTATGGGAAATCACATCATAATTGACACATTTAAAATGACAGGCCATCTGTGGGCTCCGTGAGCAACATGGTCAATGAGCAGCAGTGCTTGAAAAATCATTTTATCGGATTGTCAGCTGCGTGTATCCTTTAATAAGCGGATTCCAGAGAACATTCATGATTATGTGACTGTAGATGATGGGAATTACGCAGAAAACGGCATCATACACAGGCTTCAAAAAAAAGGAAAGAAAGAAAAAACATTTCTAATCATTTCAAGCACTGATAACTGCATTATTGTCATTTTATCACAGGCATTTTTTAAAAGAAATTAATACTTTTATTCTGCAAGGATGCTTTAAATTGATCAAAAATGAAATTTTTTATCAAAGTATCCAGAGAAAGAAAAAAATGTATCACAGTTTCCAAAAGAAATACGCACATAAGCATTTGACAGGACCATGTGACACTGAAGACTGAAGTAATTGCTGCTGAAAACTTCTATCACAGGAATAAATTATATTTAAAAAATTAAAATGGAAAATTTGAGTATTTCACAATATTACTGTTTTTACTGTATATTTAATCAAATAAAGTGATCCTTCTCAATCATAAGAAACTTCTTTCCAAAAATTGTACTGAACCCACACTTAGATAGATTAGAGTATATTGATGGATGATGATTGATGATTTTATTTATTTATTTATTTATTTATTTAATGAATAAGTAGTTTATTTGAGGCCTGATTAAAGGTAGGGAGCTGTCAACAATAATAACGTATATTATTTATGTATTTTAAAGGATTGTATGTGAAATAATCAGCATTTATTACTTTTTAAGATAGACAGAATTTAATATTCTTAATATTCTTTTTTTCTGTTCACATACTACCACAGCATTATGTAAAATCATTGACTCTTCTTAAGTGGGTGTTTCTTGGCCAGAATAAACCGCGCTGTGGACCAGACCTTACGTTGGTTAGTAAAAGGTCTGGCTAAGCAAGACTAGATAAAGTCTGGCTTTATTTCAGAACAACTGTTGATGCAAGTGTCTCTTCAAAGCAGCATGACATATTGACATTAAAATGCAAAGAACATCCTCTACAGCAATGTGATTTACCACACTTAACCTCTATTACACTTAGCATGGCGAAGCAGTATGTTTGTTCCCTTTCATAAGTAGCTCTTATGGCTGGGTCACTCTGTGACTTATGTATTTCACCATAAACACATTCTCTCTCTTTTCCTGTTGTGGTGGAGACAAGATGGCGGAGTGTTTGTCAGGGTGCAATTGCTTTGCTTTCTTCTAAAAGCAGTGCTGCAGAGACTTGTTATGAGGGCACGGTTGGATGAGTCAGACAGAGAGTGGAGAAACGAGGGGATAGAGTGAGTACAAGAGAAATGAAACCCACTGAAGTCCAGTTTGATCTCGTCAGCTCTACTCAGGGGTGTACAGAGTGTGTGAGTTGTGGGTCTATCTTAGATTATTTCAAACACTGCTTCTTGTGTGTGTGTGTGGCTGTGTGTGGGTGTGTGTGTTTGTGTGTGTGTGGGTGTGCTTGTGTGTGTGTGTGTGTGTGTGTGTGTGGGTGTGTGTGGGTGTGTGAGTGGAAAAGTGGCTGAGAAAAGCAAGAGACAATGAGTGTGTATACGACAGAGAGAGAGACCATTGCACCTCAGGATATTCCATTTTTATCTTGACATTTTCCTCCCTGACTCATTTGAACTCTCTGCAGCGCTTCTGCTTTACCATATATTTCAGTCTTTTGGTCTAATCACAATTTCAGGAAATGACAGAAGAAAGGGGGAAAGTACTATCACACATTTAACAATCCATACATCTCTCTGCATTTTTATTTAAATTAACGCAGAATCACTTTGCCCATGGCTTTGTGCGATACATTTATCAAAGCTATCTTTATCTATTTTTTTAGCAGCACATTAAGTAAAGAACCCTCTTCTTATCAAGAACCATATTTGACTGGATGGGGACTTGGTAAATTCTTCTTTGAGTTCCATGTTTCATTACAGTTTCAGATTATCAGTTTTTTATTGTAGGCATTGACCCCCAGATATGACGAGTCCCTTCCTAAGGGATTAGAATCCTCTTCTAAAATATAAAGCTTAGCTATATATTTTGTATTTGTTGTATCTTTTGTAAACTGTTTGCTACTTTCCTTTTGCTACCCACATTTCAGAGTACTGTTTTTAAGCGTAGGAGCGGAATAATCTCACATTATTATTTTATTATTAGTTAGATTTTATTATTATCATTATTATTATTTTATATGATTTGATTATATTTAGTAGTAGTAGCAGTAGTAGTAGTAATATTTATATTTTTACTGTATTTTTCTCTGAACCTATATCTGTGGACCCTCTGACACCCTCTTGCGACCCACTGGGGGTCCCAGAACCAAAGTGTGAAAACCTCTATTCTAGAATAAAACATTTTTGGTGTTGTTGAACACACTTATAAATGTGTTATTACACAAAACTTTAGATGACAACAACAACAGAATCATGAGTGATGAGTAAAGGACTGAATTAGAATTTAGAGTGACTGCAGAGCAAAAGTGGCCTCGGTCTTACAGGTCAAAGGCAAAAGGACGTCATTTTGAGACTGTCATACCTCATCTTTCTCTTCTATCAGACATAGACACGGTGTTCTGGCCAAAGGGAGAAAGTGAGAGACAATTATTTCATGAAGAGAAAGACAGATAGAGCAATGGCAGTCGGATGAAAGGGCCTAGAGGGGTGTGAGTGGTTCTTTCTGTCTGTGTGTGTGTTTCTTACTTCACTTAATCTTTTACTATGCAACATTCAATATAAATCGTTAACACCATTATTATATTGATAGGAGGTGTTTCTGTTGAAGCAATTAATTTTCTGAAGAGCTTTTTGTGAATTTCACAATCACGGAGACCAGCAATATTATCAACAGAGTCATTACGTTCACAGCTGTTTAGTCCGAGGCCGCAGTGTTGTGTGATAAAGATGGATGAGGCCATATTAGTTGTGTTGCCACAAATCTGGTTTAGTTCAATTAAAAACTCAATGTGGCGTGTATTATGTGCCGGGTGCATTGTTTCACAGAATAACTTTACATGACAGAAAAAAAGAATAGCAGAGGAACATTATCTTGGCCCGAATAGGGACTTGAGAAGTGTTGCTGCGTTCTATGAAATGTTTAAGATTTAAAGGGATAGTTGACACAAAAACTAAAATTCTGGTATCATTTACTCACACTCATGTTATTCCAAACCTGTATTGTTTCTTTATTTTATGAAACAAATGAAAAATATGTTTTGAAAAATGTTCAGTGAAATTTTATTTTATACACCAGTGCTTTTCAAAATATCTTCTTTTATATTCTCTACACAAGAAAGTAAGTGAAGAACAAAATGAAGTTGAGTAAAATGATGACAGAATGTTAATTTTTTGGTGGAGATATAGTCATTAAAATTTATTTTTGAAACTTTTTCAGAAAAATCTTTTTAAATGGCAAGAACCATTTTTGGTACTTCAGAGAACCTTTCAGTGATCAGTTCTTAAAACTTAATTTGAATAACATCTATTGAATAAAAATCTTAAGAACCTTTTCCCACTATAATAAACCTTTTTATGCAAGAGTTTTATGGATGTTACCTTCAAAGATCCTTCATGGAACCACTGATTCCAAAAAGTAATCCTTATTTTTAAGAGTGTTGACAGGAATGAAAATAGGCTGCGAGGGATAGAAGTACAGTGCGTTCAATAGACTGTGCTCTTGTTAAACAACATAGCAATTTTTCAGCTGATGAAACATCTGTCTGAAAAAGTTTCAGTTAAAAAAAAACTTGCTAAAACCCTTTTAAATGTTGTGAGTTGTGAAAATTACATGATCTAGGACCATTACTGTGGGTGACATTGTAAAGATTGTAAATCTATCCCTCATAGCCTTCTATTTTCGCATGCCATAGTAAACTTTTCAAAATGCAGAAAATGTGCTCAACTTTTTGTATACAGTGTGCGGCTGGTAATTATGCTCTTTTCATTATGCTCATTTTAACATGATTTGATTAATTACTGCTGCCATGATCAATAGAGAGTCGAATGCAAGATGTTGGACCATTTCTTCTTCCATTACTCAGAGTCCAATTAACAAGACTTTAAAAACTGGCGCTATTTTATTTATTTATTTTATTTTTTTGTTCCAGGGCTGTGAGGACGGTGTATCCACCATGTTGCTTAGGTGGTCTCTGGGATATCTTAGTGTCTTGCAGTGCCATCAGAGACACCCCTTGCCGCATGCTTGATGTGGTTAAAATTTAAGAAGTGGCAGAGGTTTTTACTTAGTGTCACAGCTTGAGCTGCAGAGGTTAGGGCAGGTCATTGTGTGTCAACGCCTCGGAGACCCTTCAATATTTTAACAGTCCTTCTTTTTTCCCCTTTCTCTCCCTTTCTTGGTTTCTTGCCCTTTGTTACTCATGTTTTTTGGCCTGTCTACCCTTTGTTCCTAAAATAAATGTTGGCATTAATGTGCAGATGGCATTATAGACATACAAGTGAGAGAACACCGCGCAACCAGAGAACAATAACTCACTGCCATTTCGTTTCAGACCTGTTTCTTGGAATGCCTGTTTCACAAAATATTGCGCGCCATGTGGAGTTCAAGTGTACAGTTTCATGTAGTTTCAAATGTGCAATTCCTTTCACCTTTTGAAATTCAAATCAAAGAGCTTGTATGCCCTTAAAATTATTCTCTGAACTGTCACTTTCCGTTCAAGTACAAAATGCTAGTGCTTGAACTCGTAAACTAGAGGTAAAAAATGAGTTGTAAGTGAAGGGGCACAATGTGCATTTAATGAATGCCCCAGGATCAATACAGTTTAAGATCAGTCAATAACATTTTTCCATTGTGTAATCTATCTATCTATCTATCTATCTATCTATCTATCTATCTATCTATCTATCTATCTATCTATTCTATCCGTCCATCTCTCTATCTATCTATCCGTCCATCTCGACCTCGTTTATTCTATTATAATGTTATCTATCCACCAAACACTCCAACTCCCTTCCTTAAGACTATATATAATTTATTAATAATAACTGTTCTAATAATAAGAGAAAACATGTCAAAATATTTCCTTTGGTAATTTACATTATGCAACAAATGACATTTAATTGCACTGAACATGGTACTGAATGTTCATTTACATTCAAAATACATTTGTACATACAATGCATTTATATATTCATAATTGTGTTTATCCTTGTTTAAACGGAGATGCATATAAGGGTGGTTAGAAAAAAATTATATATGTATATAAATCCCCCAAATTATCCAGTGTATATTATCTCTGACTGAACAAATTAACCCTCAGTAAGTTTTAATCCAGTGCGATAACATTAAATAGCATTTTTGGGAAAAGTATACTGTATATATGTATATTTGTTTTGAATTTGTTTGATCAAAAATAATAAGTCAAGCAAAAACCTAACTCTAGACCTCTTGGTACCTGGCTGAGCACAAATATGCTTTTCCCATTCAAGATTTGCTGAACTGAAAACACCAAAATAAGGTTATTTGATGTGGAATCCACCTTCAGAGTTGTACATTTGTATAGAGAACATTTCCAACTGCTGTACCTTCTTACCACAGACTGGCGTGCTGTAATCATTCTCATTTGTTTATATGCAAATACATGCTGTGGGATGCCAACAGCCTCTAGCAGAACACTGAACATCACAGGGAGTATTTTTAAAGGAAGATGTCCTCGGGGTCTGTGGTCTGTACTACTTTATGATGTCCTTGTTTTATGTAATCTTGACGCAGTAGGTTGTGGGAAGATTTATGTGTACCAGAAGAGCTCCAGGATTTAGGCTAGAGGAAGGGGGTCATAGTGTCTGGCCTTTTCATGGGCATATATGTTAAACATATCATAACATTCTGTCAGCCAACTGCATCCGGATGCCACATGCCTGCTGTTAACTTATTAAAAGCAAGAATGCTTTCAATTGGTCCAGTTAGTGCTATAATCATTTCCCATTGAGTCCCATCTGCACATATCTTATAGCCGAAGCCCACCCACAGACCACCCTAAAATACTATCACTAATACAGTAGGTGCTCCAATTCTCTCTCAGCTGGTGATTTTCACTCTCCACCGACAGAATTTATATAAAAAATGTATTAAGCCTCAAAGTTAATAAAGAAAAGCAAACAAAAGCAATAAGCTCTTTTACACAAGCTGCTTAGCATCCTGTAGTGCTACAAAACATGGCACAAATCACCAAGTATGGACAGTTGCGTGTATAAAGAAGCATCAAATACGCAGTGTAGATGCTTAATTATATTTGTATGTTGTGCAAATAAGCCAGCATATTTTAGAAATGACAGGTTGTTAAATATAATGGTCGTTTTCTTGAAAGTTAGATTAGTTACTTGCTTTACTTGGTTGTAAGTGAATAATTCTGCTGGAAGCAATTGTGTTGTTAAAAGTGTGAGCTCAAAGCTGGGGCCACACTCACAAGTAATGACATTATGCATATGCATTTGAATTGGAGACTAATTAGTTAGTATCACTATTGAAAATGATTGTGCTATTTGGATATTTTTAGCCTTACATTTTTAAGTTCAATCTTGACTTGTGTTTGGTGAATTATCCCTTAAAGTAAATATAGTGGGCTTCAGCTAGTCTACGTCACACAAAAATAAAAAAAAAACAAAGAAAAGTATGTTTCTAAAGCATTGTTATATGGCCTGTCATGACATTCAGTGCGTATTATGATTCTTGTGCAAATACATTTATGCCACCACCATATATATGCCAAATGGAAGCAGCTTCAGTCTTTACTTTGTAAAAACGACTGCAGGCAGATCTAACCAGCATATTACCGGCCCATAATGCAGTGAGGCTGTGTACGATCAGGACCCCCTCCTCTGTACCGCGCCGCACGCCACTGCTGAGAACCACTAAGATAACAAACCACAAACTTTTAGTGGTATGTATGTTTTTGAGCAAATCAATACTAGCTAGGGAAGAAAAATCCTTGTAATACGTGTTTCTCCTTGAGGATAAAGTGTTTTGTGGTTAAACCTACTCAACCCTGCCCATCCGGCCTGGCCTTTTATGTGATTTTGTCTCTTTGTGTCATCAAATCAAAGCACACTTAAGCACACAAATCTGTCATTTCATCTTGTGTTCTTTCTTTTGAATTAAAAGAAAAGTAAAACAGTATTGTCCTTTGTTGTCATTTGTCTTCCTGAGCTCATCATAGACGTTGGCAAATTACATGCTAGTGCTAAAAGAAAAGGAGGTGGATTCAGCATACTATAATTCTAAGAAGATAATATCTGTTATGCTTTGCTTCAAATGACTGTAATTTCAGTCCAGCCAGCAATCTAGTCTGACCTCTGAGAGTGATGTACAGGACCTTGCTTAAATTTCATGGGTGTCTGTGTACACATGTATGTGCGTGCATCTATAGTATATATACTGTATGAATATACTGTATTTTAAGGAAGGCTCATATCTTACCAAGCGGCATTTATTTAAATTATAAATTGCCCATTTTGAATTATTACCAATAAAATAAACGGTTTTTAATATATGTTTAAAAGATATATATTATATTTTTTTACTACTGCATTTTCAGCAGTCATTTCTTCTTCTTGTCATGACTTCGGTCTGATCAGCAGGTTGTTGTTGTTTTTGTCTGTTTTGACATTTCGCCATGTGCTCATTGTCTTCGTGGTTTCCCTCCCCATTGTTATCTTATTAACTACTTTAGCTGCCGTCACACCTGTGACTTGTTATTCCTTAATTCTCCCTCTTTTTAAGTTTCCCTCGTGTGTAGTCTTGTGTCTGACTGTTGTGGTGTGAACACTCTACTCTTCGTTCGTGACCTACTTCCAGTCTTGTTGAGTTCTTGTCCTGCCGTGTTTTCATAGGCTCCAAGTACAGTTTAGTGTTTTCAGTTTGTCTTTTCCGCTCGCTCTCTGCCTCTTGTTTCACCAGTTTTCTGTTCCCCAGTTCCTGCCCTGGCATTACCAGAATCGCGCTTCGCGGCCTCTCCTCTCCTGCCCCTCTCGGTGCACTCTACAAGGAACTCTCTGCCCTGACGTTGCGTTAGTTACCGACGATTGGAATCTGTGTGCGGTCAATCCCAAAAACATTTTTTCCTTTGGGGGGGGGGGGGACCGGGGGTTTTTTTTTTTTTTGGCGTCAGCACTGTGTGGGACCTGTGCGCTGTTCTCTCTCTTTCTCTCTCTCTCTATCTCTGACGTTGCTCAGCAATGACGCTGGGACTGTGTGCGGCGATCTCCCTACGGAGTTATACCTCTCTGACTCAGGGAGTGAATGGAGGCTCGTGGGACTGTCCCCTTTCCTGTCGATAATCACTGCCTGATTACGACTTCTGAGTCTGCAGTCCAGCCGAGTTTTGTGTTTCAAATAAATTTGAGGTGAACCTGCAAATTTAATCTGTTTTTCCCTGACTCTTATTATTATTACTAAATATCAATGTTAAACCATTGCACTGCTTTATATTGTTTTGAAAACTATTATACATTTTTCAAGAACAGAATTTATTTGAAACAGATTTTTTTTTTTTTTTTTTTTTTTTTCCTTTAGTTGATCAATTCAATGTATCCCTTCTGAATCTGATCTCAAACCTTTGAACAATAGTGTACATTTTCTGCAGAAAAAGTTTGACCACTTGAACATGCTGCTTACTCAAATTCTAATCCCTTATAAATTAGCTGATTGGTTGAACATTAGGGGAAAAAAGTCAATCTCAGCAGAACCTGAGTTAAATGTCCACTTATCAAGACACTAAATTCTGATGCAACTTAGTTTGCTGATTTTCCACCTCTACCATGGTATTTTTTTACCACTAGGAGTTTTGAGCACACTTGCTTCCCCCTGGACTCATTATCGACAGGCAATAAACGTCTTGAATCTTGAAAGTTGAAACATCAAGGTGGTGCAGTGAAAAGATGCCACCGCTCTCTTTTCCTTTAAGAAGGCTGAATCAAACGGACTCGTTTATCAACAGTGCTGTCCCTCTAGGTTCCATCATTTCATGGAATACCCCATTAGCACTGGCATTCCTCCTCCTGTTGTCCTGCTCAGGTGAGAGACTCAGTAAATTGTCTGCTGCCATCCCTTCACGCTGGAGCTCGATGAAGTGAAAGGGGACAGCTCTGTTGTCTTTAAAATTGCTATCGATTAGGCCATTTGAATCCGTAGCCTGGGAGGTTAAGTGACCTACGTTTGACTGAATGCACCCGGAAGACACTCAATGGATAAAAATTTAAAACGAATCAAGTTCCTATTTGCAGTTGGAAAGAACTGTTTCTTGTCTGAGGGAATCTGTGTGTGTGTGTGTACAAAGGTTTAACCTACATTGTGGAGTCCAAATATTGCAGACTCCTAAATAAACAGAATTGACTAGACACTTTTTTTGCCATTAATATCTGACATCTGTTTTTCTTTCTTTTGAATATTACCTGACGTCAATGGCGCTGCTTGTCAGTACAGCCTAAACAACAGCAATAACTCTTCTTTTCATATGCACAGTTCCTTAAATTACTCTGTAATATTATTTTAGACAGTTACAAACACTGGGGAGATGAAGAGACAGAGCAGGCAAGAGGCATTGAATATTTTGAAGTGATTGCAGCCTTTCAAGATGTGTTTAATAATAGCTTGGATAGACTGAATGACCTAGATGTGTCTGTGTGGGGAAAAAAAGGAGGAAGGAGGTGTACAGAAAGCAAAGTCCCTGTTGGTTTCAAGAGAGCACGTTAATGCTGTTTTGAAAATTCACAAACAGTTTTATCAGCTGGGTCCCAAGCAGAATTTCCATCAACTGATTTGCATTTCAGAAAATTTCAGTGATGCGTTTTAGGTTAAGTCTGACTTGTGTTAAGGTTTTTTTTTTTTTTTTTTGCTTCCATTTACAGCAAACAAACAAGGTACATAAACACATCACAGACTTGTGTTATATTTGTGAACGTTTTAGTAGTATTTTATGAATTCTCTTTTATGAGTGACTCTTTTAGTATGGAATACAGTTATATTTCTCTGTCAAATTACTCTGGATTTTCCATCGTGGGGGGTTATGAATCAGATGTGTTTAACAAACAAATCATTCTGCAGTGAGATTCAGCTAGTTTGACAGCTGATATCAGCAGTGCACTAAAAGAGAGCTTCACAATTGTCACAACTCACCTTACAGAATCAAAGCCAGCGAAAACGGTGCAAAAATGTAGAAACTGTCATCTGTAGCACCTTTGTGCTTAGCGCTATTGTTTTTGACTTACAGTGCCTTTGAATGGAAGCTGAAAATAAGTACATTCTCCAAATTCACAGTCATCCTGGCAGCATTCATGCCCATCACGACAGAATGTTATGCTACACATTTCTGAAAACTTACTTTGTCTTCTCTAAAAGGAATAAAGACATAGTTTCGTGATTGGATCAGATGTGTTGTAGAGCTAGGTTGCATTAGGTTTGTTCATAAAATTGTATTTTGCACATAAATACAATTTGGTTTTCAAGTCCTGTTTTAATGCCCATAGTGTTGTTTTGCTAATGAGACAATGTCAGTTTCCAGTGTATATACATTGTTTGCTGTTGTAATGATGTAAACATCAGCACAATGCCAAAGAGTTTCTCATATAGCAAGTAAAAGTAGTTATAAATTAGAGGACAAAACTGGCTATTTTACCTCTGCTTATGCATATCTCATCACAGTGCTCATTAGTGATTTTACACATGCATATATACTTTGCAATGTACAGAATGTCACATTTGCTCTATGAGGCATGTGTGAGTAAAAATATATATTCAGATGCAGTACCATACAATTTTTTTTTACACTTTAAATAATATTACATATACTGTACGTACCAAATGAAAAAAAAAGACTTGAAATTTGTTCAGAATGAGACACATTCAATAAATGTTGTGATTTGGATTTGGTTTCAGTTTTAGTTCTTTGTAGTCTGAACAGAACCAAACAAAAAAGGTTGGGGTAACATTACATTCCTTTTTTTATGTTCGGACTGCACTTTGGAGTTGGTTTGGGTTTGTAAACATTAGATTGCATATGTTGTTTGATGTTCTGACTATAAAAAATAGCAAATGTTTTGTAGACATTTGATTTAAATTTTTTTTGTTGTTGTTCAGACTGCAAAAAACAAACAAATTTGGATGTTGTTTGGGTTAGTAACCAGACTTCATAAGACTTTTTTTTTTGTCTTGATGAGAGCAAATGCATTCCTTTGTTTCTTTTATTTACTCTAATGATACCTTTACAGCGTTTGTTAGCAGTCGTCTGTGACTATCTGCAGCTTGGACAGAGACACGCTGGAGCAGTAATTAATCATGCTCCGTGGCGACTGAGCCTGATGGCTTTGAGATTGACTAAACTGCAGATGGTGTTAATGGCAAGAGCTCGCCAGCATCACATTCCCTTCGCATAAATCCTTATCGAGCATTCCTTTTGAGCACAGAGTGGAGTACCCTGGTTCCAAACGCTTCATTCCGCTTAATCAGAGCACCATGAGCTCATTACCTACAGCCAATTTACCTCTCAGTACTCCTCAGGCTAGAGAGGGACACTCTGCAACACTGGCTCATGGGAGCTTATCACTTCCTCTTCTCTTGTGGAGCACCCTGTGAGAAATAGCATTAGCTGCTTCAAAATGATCCGGACAATTAGAGACCGGGTCTCTCTCACTGTCTGTCCATCCCCTGCTTTTGTTGTCCTCGGTTGTTTACGGTCTCTTTCTCTTTCTGATCACTTCAGTAAAATTCCTTTGCTGTTATATAGCAGCCCAGGTTGTTTTTTGGACTATCAACCCCCTAATTTTAATTCCATTTGCACTACAGTTACTAAGTTTGGGGTCAGAAAACTTAGAAAAGAAATGTTACTTGAGCACCAAATCAGCATATATGAATAATTTCTGAAGGATCATGTGATACTTTAATGGTTGCAGATTCAGTTCTGTCATTACAGGAGTAAGTTACATTTGTATTTATGTATATGTATATAATGAGTGGCTTATGAGCTATTGACTTCATTTGTATTTCATTTAAGTTTATAAACCTTGTCCAATGTTAACCCTTCAAATTAACCATCATTACCTTGTTATTACGACTTGTGAATTCTCTCACAGGAACTTTAATTCATCATTAAACTGATTATAAAAATGTACCTAATTGTAATTTTTCCATTGGCTAACTTTCTTTTAGCTGTTTGTACAATATATTTATTAATGTTCTTTGTTGTTCCAGGTGTTTGGAAAGTGGCAGTGCAACAAAGAAAACTGTTTTCTAAGAAATACTCTCAGCATCTCTGTAAATTATGATTGATCTACTGTGCAACATTTGTTAGATCAAGTTTCTTTTGATTCGCCTTTGTTTAACAAATGCAAAAAAATTGGGGCAGAGCTCATTATTTGCTACTCGCTATATCTATTTAGGCATCAGGGTATTCTAGCTTTGAAGTTTTATGAGACCAAATTTATGTGTGGGGAAAATGGACTTCATGGTGATGTAGTGTCTGTCCACATGCACTGTCAACACTATCAAGCATATCTGAGTCTAAACGAAGACAAAATGTCTAATTTTATAAATGCTGATTCAGTGAAATGTGCCCATGGTAGAGAGAAAAATCAAGAGCAGAAGTGATGATAGATGAATGCTGAAGAGGAAAACAGCTGAGCTGTTTCTTACTCAGCCTACACAAATTGTTTAATTGATCCAGGGACAAAACAACACAGGCCAGTTTGCTTTGGTGACGGCAATCATGGCTGAATGTGATCGGTTTGCTTTTCACAGTTGTACAAACGATTTAGGTTAAGATCTCTTTGTCTTTGGCAATGGACTGTCAAAACAACCTACATTTAGCTTGTGTGATGCATCCATAGCGCTGATAGATGTGGTGAATTCTCTGCGGTGAAAAGATCATTTTTACTGAGTCACGTATAACTCTGATGGCTCTTCCTGGGAATGAAATGAAAAGGCCATACTCTCTTGAGACTGACTGCTCCCTTAGTGGACCAGACCGGTGGACAGGAAGGAAGAAGAGACAAGAAAAGTTTGACATAAAGGCTGAGAACCAGAACATTTCACAGGTTCTCAGACTGAACCCAAGAGGCCAAAGCTCATTCAAAAGGGTAATTGGTTTTATTAGGCAGCTGTTGAATAAGGATGAGCCACCACAACAGTGAGGCTCATCGGAGCCCAAGGGACTGTCTTTCAGTTGTTTAATTTTGTGACTTGTGGTGCATTGGAACTCAAGGTCCCAATTGACCATCTTTCAAGGTTGAGTTCATCTGGCAGAGAATGTTATGGCAAAGGTAGCACCTTTTATCTTAGGAAATGACAGCTTAAATTTATATTATTGCTATTTTAGGATAACTAAATTAATGGAAATGCAAAAAATAACAAAAAATAACAAAAAAAGCATTCAGTGTCACACTCCAAACAAGGCCTTGCATCTGCTGCTACATTATTCAAATGTTCCAAAGGTTCCAAGACTTGAAGAACCAAGTTGATTTTAATTATGCAGTAGAATGTGATTACTCTTTACATAATTTGCACTCCCCAGAGAGAAAACATACATATTTAATATTGAGCCCAAGATAACCTTTTTGTTTTTGTTTGAAAGAAACGTGGCGCTCATGAAGAATGCATGGTGTGTAGATATTGACTCAATTTCCAGTGTTTGCATTCGATTACCTTGTTCACACTTTGTTTTTAGGGTGTCTGCAGAACCAGTTCTGTGCAGTTGTAATTGTTTAAGACTGGTTTATTGGTGAATGCTAAGGTAAAACTGGAGAGGCCAAAAAAACAACCCTTGGCAAGTGAATTTTCTTTGTACCTACATTACATTACATTTACGTTTTGCATTTGTCAGATGCTTTTATCCAAAGCAACTAATGTGGAATTCAAGATATACATTCTTCAGTTCATAAATTCCTTGGGAACTCGTCATGGTTCAAGTTAAAATATCTTTAAAAAAAAATACATGAGTGAGTAAATAAATGTATGAATGAATAAATAACTACATAAATACATAAAGACAGAATATCCAGAAGATCAGAGTCAGTCATTGTCCTGACTTTAAAAGTTTGTAGGACAAATCAGATTGTAACAAAGTTTGTAGAAGGAGACGGGAACTGGCAAACATTTAAACAATTTAATAACAAAATAAACACAAAACTGAAAATAGCACAACCTGAAATCTCACGGACGACTGCCACTCACAAACAGAACCAAAACAGCATAAATACCCTTTATAAGTTTATTCAAGTGTGTTATTAGTATACTTCTTTAAAACTAAAAATAGGAAAGTATACTTTTAGTCTACTTTTTATGTACTTCTCAGAAATGGGCTTTATGTACTTCTCAGAAATATACTTAAAATGACATTTAAGTATACTTGACTTATACTTAGAAAAAATCTAAATGTATTTTAGCTATAATTGTGCTCCTAGAATCCGTGTTTTCATTGTTATACGGTAGGGGGTGCTAGTACACATCTTCTGTACAGAATTTCCAAAAAACACAAGTGAAGAAGAAACCGAAACAACAGATGCTTCCACAGGTAATCTAACACGATCGGCAGACATAAAACGGTATCAAAACTATATAACATTATGGAATAAAATGTAGATCAATGAAGAGGTAATAATAACTGTCAAACTTTGGGGTGTTGATCGACTATCTACGTTTTGATTATCATTCTGAATCCAATTCATAGTCTTTTTCAGCTTTTTGTTCAAAATGTTGTTTATTTCTTTATTTTTTATTTATGAAACGTATCCACATTCAAGTGTTTAAAAAAAAATGCAGAAGCTAGAATTAAACTATTTTGTTTTACAAGCAGATCCGGTTCTGTGAGGTTTTGTATGTTAAGCTATTAGCTAACCAAATATATACACAATTAATACCTAAAATATGGAATAGCGATACTTAAAGTATGAGGTAAAGTCCACTTAAAGAAAAACACGAGTATACTTGCGTATAAAACTAGTATATATAAAATAGTAGTATTAAACTAGTAGTTTACTGAGATTATACTTCAAAGTGTACTAAAAATGCTATTACAAGTATTTAATTAGTAAACTATCAGTATACCTATAAGTTCACTTTTAGTATAATTGCAGTACAAACTAAACATTTTGATGTAAACTAGTTGTGTACTCAAAGTTTACTACTGTTATACTTAAAGTATACTTAAAAGTATACTTTTATATACTAGAAAGTGGGCCAATTTAGCCCAAGGAGTATTGAAATAGTACACTTACAAGTATACTACTAGTACACTTTTATTTGTATACTTACTGCATAAAGTATACTTAAAAATATACTTGAACTTTATACTTACTCAAATAAACTTGAAGTATACTACTTTTTGGTAAGGGTAGTCCAGGCCTGGTCCTCTCTCGTCCTTCACTGTGTGAGTGGTGCAGGTGTCGCTCATTATCAATTACTCCACCGGCCTCGCTCCGTTCCCAAGGCTCTCGGCCCTGCTCCACTCGTTACACAGATGTTAAACAAACCATAATTCCATGTATATATCATGAGTTAGTGTCTTCTAAACTTTGTTTAGTGAAAATGTAAGAAGTAAAAACTTATTTTGCCTTAGAAATGTTATTGAATACGAGTATTTCGTTTCGGCATACTCAATTAAAGTATACATTTCCAGAACAAATAATAAAATAATCCTTAAATCATAATAATAAAATAAGTACAATTAATCAAGCACTTTACATCCTGACAGTCTCTGTGGTAGTTGTAAGTTGCTTTGGATAAAACATCTGCTAAATTACAAATTAGTAAAATCATTATATGGAAGCCAAGACCTGTTTGTATCTAATTTGTTAGCACACAGTTCTCAGCTAAAGTGTACTAATGAACAATAAAATAAACACCCTTCAATTGTGAAATGTAATCCCACAGGTTTTGATACCATTTTTTTCCTTTCTTTTTTTTATTGAAAGCACTTTATTGAAAGTTTGTAAGTAGGTGGGAGTTGTGAAGCGGAACTAGTGTTGCTAGCATTAGGAGGAACAAGGATGGACTGTGCTGCCTAGAGGGTTCGTTTCCTCTGTGATTACTCATCTCATCATGCAGATGTTGCTCTATGGTTGCATCACAGTCATGCATAATCAGCTTGCTGGACAATCCTGATCGTATATGGAAGCTAATGACTCAATATACTGTCAGGCACATGCATGCATATAACTGCTACTAAAATATACAATTAAAATGTAGAAGACTGTAGCCACTATAGGACATTGGTACTTCACCTTCTTTTTGGTTTTGTTTCTTATTTGTTTGACTGGATTTTTGCTTTGTCTTTCAAGATATGTTGAATGAACCCAGCTCAAAAGATCAGAGGGAGACTGATGAGTATAAAGTGCTCATCTTGTCTTGAGCCTGAAATGTTCAACAATTGTGAAACTGCTATGGAAATGTATGATGTGCTTGAATGAGTGTGTGTCGGTATCGCAGACTGCTGGGGATCAAAAATCACTGGTTGTCTCAGGCCATGATGTATTTCTTGCCTCGGGAAGTACAGGGTTCAATATATGTATCACAAATCTATGATGATCTCAGAGCAGTTTTAGGAATGGTGCTTTAAAATCAGCGAGCACTTTCTCAAACCTAACAAAATACAAAAGCACCTCCGATCTCTTCTTTCCTGTTCGTTTTGTTCCTCCACTGTCTTTAAATACCACTTTTATCATCTCTCAAGTCAAAATTATATATTTCTCTCTATCTCTATCTCTTTTTCTGTTCTTATCTTTCTCTTTCTTTCTTTAACTCACTCTTCCTTATAAAAAAATTATAAAAGTTTAAAGAGTACTTAAAGTATCTTGAATTTCTTTTAAAAGTAGCCTACCATGGAATTAACATATTTATCGTATTAATATTTTTAAATTAGTTTTAATGTATTTTTTTTAATTGTCATTTTAATATAAGTTTTAGTCCATTTGTAATGTGATTTTGTCTTTTTTTTGTGTGGTGATTTATTTTTATTTCAGTTTTAGTAATTGTAGTACTTAAACGTACTCTAAACGTTTTATTTCAGTTAGCTGTCAAGGCAACATTTCTCATTTTCAATTTTTGTTCATTAATAGTTATATTTTATTGATTTATTTCAGCTTTATTTCAACAAAGACTGTTTTAGAATTAGTTTTGGATATGCTTTGACACCCAAGGGGTTAGGGGGTCTACCTGCTGGAGCTGACAAGATCATGCTAAACAGTAAAACCTTGATCCCTTAAGTACTGCCATGGCACTGCAAAGTAATGTTTGTAAGAAGTAGCTAACTTAACCTTAAGTTTCATTCCTCTCTGTGTCCAAAAAAATGCCCAGCCTGGCTGTGTTTCTAGCAATGCAGGAAATGTTTGCATAGCAGCGTATAAACAAAAAAGCAAAGAGAAAAACACTCTCCCGAAGCTGCGAGAAGTTCGAAGAGAGAATGGAAAAAATCAACATCCTACTGCAGAACGACCCTTCACGCTTCCGCATAAAAGCCACTTGAGCTGGATTTTGTGTGATTTTGCGTGTGAGTGTATGCGTGAGCCGGAGCAAAATAATTGAACCAGTAAATGCTCTTTCAAAAATAACACAGCCCTGGTCAGGTCATCGCTACTTGAGGTAGCAGTCAAAAAAGGTTAACAGAAAAAGAACAAAAACAAGAGAGATAAAGAGGCAAAGACAGATAGGGTGGGAGGACAGACAAATAGGGGACAGACAGGCAGTTAAAAGGAGGACATTTAAAGGGAGTAATGTCACACTGCTACTTGTTTTGTTGCAATTTAATCCCAGAGATGCTAAAACGCTCCAAGGGAAATTCATTAAGAATGTACAGCGCCTACTAATAGCTTTTTTTTTTAGGTGCATGTGTTATCTGTGTTGCTTTAGCACCTGAATCACTAAAGGATTTATGCAAATCATTTAACAGCACAAGCACACCCCAAATATCTATAATAAACCTAATTTGCATATAAAGATGCCATGTGGAGCATGAAAATGACAGCTTCTTACATTTAAATTCTAACAGCATGTTCCAGCCCAGACAGCACACGGTTAAAGTGGATTACTGGTAGTTCATGGTGGTTCGAACTGAATACTGTGAATTCACCATGATATTTTCAAGTGACCCTGTTGAGAATTTGAGGTGAGAGAAATGTTAAACTCTGTGCTGTATGTACTACAGCAGCCAAAGACAGGACTTTTTAATTGGATTTTATAGTTTTGCTTTACTGTGAGAACATATAATTGTTCCAAGCAGGTCTTTTTGTTAAGGACAAAACTGTCTTATACACTAAAAACAGGACAGTAATGTTTGTCTGAACTTTTACAGTGAACTTACTGACTAAACAGAGAGAATATGATGAACGGCTAATTGCAGAGAAATGACTGCATGAGTCATATTGTCATGCTACGGTGATATAAACGCACGAAGAAGATAAAGATAAATGCAAATAGTCTTTAATAAATCCACACAAGGGTAAATCCAGAACGGACAGGCAGGAGCACACATAGTGAAACAGTCACAATAACTTCCATTCTTAATACCGGACACGGAAATAATGAACAGACTTGAACTTAAGTAGGGATGGTAAATGAGGATGATAACAAGACACACTTGAACACAGTGACAATCAGACACAGACGGGGAAACTAGGTCATGGAGCACATGGGAAAGGCACAACAAAACAGCCAAGGGTGTGACACATATGCTTGATTAAGAGTTTTACATTAACTTTTTAATTGCATCATTTAATTACATTTAACTTGCAAATAATGACTTGTAATCTAATCGATTTACATGTTTCTTCTCTCTTACAAATCTGAAAATATTTCTGTCAATGATGCAATGACTTGTGAGACAGAATGAGATGGAATGTTATTTAGGCAAAAAACAATATCACATGGTTGCGAATCTGATATTGTATTTACAGTTCAGACTCTTCCTGCAGGTTATATTGTTACCATTTATTCACCATTTATTCAACCCATTTGTTTAAAAAATGCAATTGTATTTATGAACAAGTCATTGAATCTTTCACAGAACTGATTTGTTCAAAAATACTGATTCATTCAAGATTGAATCAAGTCATTTTATTTCTGAACAAGTCGTTGAATCACTCACCAAACCGGTTTGTTCGAAAACGCTGATTCGTTAATAACTTTATGAGTTAGTCACTGAACCATTTATTGAAAAATTCATTAAAACATTGATTAATTTACAACCAAAACACCACTGCCGTGTGTGGCTCAAAGACATGAATTTGCTTTTGTTTGTTTTTTTTTTACTATTTTTGTTGGCAGAGAAAAAACAAAGTATTGTCTCTAAAATGTATGTTACTCAATACCAACAATACCACAGTGAAGCTTTCTAGTGCTGTAATAAAAAAAACATTCACTCTCTCAGAACACCACTTGTCCGGTTAAATTAAAGAAGCAGAACTGACTCTAATTAATGTTATTTATCACATTCTCAAAGTTCAAATATCAAAGTTCTTTATTCAGCTATGATTCACTCCACAACTAACGGAGAGCTATAACTGTTTAAACTCTCTGTTTGTTGATCTTATTAAATTGATTTTGACTCTTTGCCTCGTCTATAAATGCGATAGTCTATTAAGAAGTAAAAGAAAACTCTCATTATTAGCTTTCACGAGAGTGTGGGTGGCACAAACGCAACAGTGGCAGCTGTCCAGGAGAAAACCAGCAATCAGTCTTTATACCAAAAGATTCTTAAAATATGGGCCGGTGATCATAATCAGCTGCAGTGTATGCACTAAATACTATCAAGTGCACATGTGTGGGTGAGGTGATGGAGGAAAATGCACAAGAAATATTTCTCAGAGGCGTTTACAAGCATTTGACTGTCAACTTAACTTTGAGAAAACGTCACATGAACAAAGCAGATCCTGTTTAATTCAGATTCGTTTTTTTTTTTAAGCAGTCCTTCTTCATTACGGCATATTCCGCTTATTTATATTCCGCACTCCACTGAGGGCTGAATACATTCTGCCTATCACTAATGAATCAGTCATTGTTTCCTAGAGAGGGAATTAGACGTGTATCAGAGGCTTATCATTACAGATTTGTTTACCGGAACACTCCGGCAGCTCGACACTGTCTGATTTGAGCGTTAGGGGACCATGCCCAATTTTAGCAAATGATCTCTGAACTCACGATTCAAATCGGCTCCTGATTATGAAAGCGAAACAGCGTCCTGCATGCCTGAGCGTGTATATGTGTAATCTGCTGAGCTAATCCTCTGGATAGGGACAAAATGTGCGTCTGTTGCTTCTCTTCACTGTCTGTAACTTTAATGAAAAGCAGTTGAGTTAGAGGAGCTCCTGAAATTGGGATTTAATTCAGTTTTAATGAGTGTTTCTACAAAATATGTTCAAATGTTTGATTTAATTGCCTACCTTTTGACTCACTTTAGCATGACAGGGATGTGGTGAGCCTACCTTTTGACTCACTTTAGCATGACAGGGATGTGGTGAGCCTTTGTAAACAATTAAAAGTCTGGCATATCATTAGAAGTCATTGCAGACCTGCGTCTTGGCAGCATGCGTCAAAGTCATGCTAAACTTGGATCTGGTACATTTCTGGAAATTTGGCCTGCCTGGAGGGCCTCTCAAGGGTGTGTTCACACGCCCGGATAAGCATTTCACTTCACACTCTCGCTGACAGCATTTGTGAAATGTGTTTGGTGAGTGATGCACTCATCAAAATTAATAGTGTATGCTTGTGCATGGGTGTATGAAAAAGGGAGAAAGAGGTCAGATTTTAAACCCATAGGCCCAGTCATAGTCAGGCCTTTGTGGAATCTGAGGCAAGCAGATTTCTATTGTTCTTTTCAAACACCTGTCATCAGCAAAGTTCCACATAGAATTCATGGCTCAAAATGCATGAATACATAAATAAATAATTTATTATTATTATTATTTCCCATATACATACCACCTTTCATAAGTGTGAGGTTGTTGTTTTTTTGTTTAGTTTTTTTTGTTTTAATGTTTGCTCACCACGGGCCCATAATTTATTTTATTTTACTCTAATATGTGATTTTTTACTAAGTATTTACTGTCGCTTTGATGAGTAGTGTCATTCCGAAAACTCGTCTAGTTTATTTCAAATAAATAAATTAATAAATAAGTAAAATAAATAAAAAATAAAACAATCATAATTAGCCCCACGTATAGCATATGAAGAAATCCAGTATGACTAATTATAACTTATGCGTGTTTATGTGAGAAATTAAAATTTTCTGGCAACTTATCAAGTGAGTTCTTTTAAAATAGAAAAAATAAAAATAGAAAAAGACAACAGGGAAAATTTAGGACAACTTTTACAATCGACATACATAACATACCCTTTTAGAAAAGTTTGCAGATTCCTTCTGGGCTTTGTGATCGTAGCAAAACTGGGAATCATGTTAAAGTTCATTTTTGGAAAGAGCAGAGCAGATTATTCAGTCAATGTCACCTCACACAGAGAAAAAGAATAGTAGATATGATATGAGTGTGCCAAGCCATTTCAAAGTGTTCTTCATGATTATAGTGGGACACACTCGGAGTGAGAAGGCATTTTTTCCTCTCACCTCAGAAACTGATTGGCTGAGCGAACATCTGATGAGCAGTACAGATGGAACCACAACAATCACAGTCACCAAGAGAGAAAAAAAAGATTGTCCAAGATCGCACACAGCTTTTAAAATACCTGTCTACTATTCTCTGATTTTTTTGCTCTCTTGGCCTGGTTTGAGTGCACAGCCAGGAGCGTTTTATCAGTTTGCAGGTCAGTGTGAAATGCCAACAAAAGATTATTTGGAAGGCTTAAGAATAGTAAGAATACCTTCATCTTTTGGCTGCTCCGTTAAGGATCTCAGGACTCCAAGACTTGGCTTCAAATTCGGTCTTGAAGTCACAAGAAAATAGCAATTAGATGTTATTAGTGTATAATTGTTAGATTCAAATTGGAGTAAAACCAGATATTGACCTGCTACCCCAACCCACCAAATTAGTCCGATCTAAACAGTCTCTAAGTAGATTAGATGCCCAAATAAATAATTGGCAGTCTAAAAAGCATGCGATTTTTAGCCCTTATGCCCATAACGTGGCAGACGCAGGCACTCCCACCCACATGCACCTTTAACGACTGCCTGGTCTCTATGTGAGAGCACGGTATGGTTGTTTCCGTTCTGTCAGTGATGCGAGAAACGTGCCTCTTCAAGTAAAAATCAGTAATTAAGAGCAACCTGCTCGTGTGCCACAGAAGGACCAGCGTCCTTGAGATGTCTGCGCTGTGTGTGCGAAGAAAGAAGGAAGGAAGGAGATGTTTATTAGCCGTTTCATTAGCGTGCTGCTAGCTTGCTCCCAGATGTTTCAGCTGTGATTAAGACCCGATCCATCCCGCCGAGCCTTTTTCAGCTGAATCTTACTCACACTACTAAGTCTTTATGAATTCCACAGCATATGCACTGTCGCTTTAGATTAAAGCTTCTGCCAAATGCATAAAATGTAGAAGTGTAAATGTAAGTATAGCTGGATGTTACTTCACCTAGTACCCAAATTAAAATATTTGTATTTTTGCATCACCAAGCATAATAATTATTGCCTTCAGATACAGTGTTGCTTCATTGGATTGATCAGAAAAACTGACAGAGGAAACTTTCACACTGATAAATAATAGACAAATAAATAAATACATAAATAACATGAAATCACAGTATCCAGTATACTGGACTTTTTGAGTTCATGTCTCAGTGATAAATATTTCTTTGCTATGTCATGGATGGGCATTTTATAGTCTTTATATTACAAATGTAAATCCATTGCCTTTTTAAATCCCTTGGAGAGAATTCATTTTAAAAAGTGGCTTTTCACAGTTGCATTAAGCATGTTATACTTCACAATTCGTTTTCTAGAGTCGTGTGCACTGAATATGTTTTCTAGGAGACATTCACAAAGTGCATCATAGTTATGCAGAACAAAATAATCTTAATATTGGCTCTGCGGTATAGTTAATTTCTCAGTAAATATTTAGTATTGACTCAGGTCAATGAACATTGTGAATGTTGACTCACAGTGTGATTTTTTAGACTTACTGTAGACCCTAAACCAAAATAAGAATTCCTGGAAACTGGAATTATTGTCCGCAGACCATTTTGCTGCACAACGTAGTGTAGTACAGTAAGCAGATTAGACATGAACATTTTCCACCACTTTGTATTTTTTTTTTTTTTTTGTATGCTCATTTCACTCAAACATTTAGGAAAATCTCATTAAAATTGAATATTTCATGAGAAACAGAAGGAACTGCTAATTTGTTGTGTATTTTCTTTGTTTACTCAATGACAGAGACAGCGTTAACGAGATGCAGATTCATGGGAGGAAAATAAAAAAGCCAAATGAATCATTTTAATCTAACCCATATAAAAACAGGCCTGTCTTGGAGCTGTTTATGCAGCGGAGAGGTTAGTCACAGCTGATGTGAAATGGGAGCTCCCTGGGACGTTTATTTGATCACTTCTTCATTTCTGTTATTTGTTTATTGTTTGAGTACCTACTGAGTTACCCCAAGCACTCTGAGCATTCGTTCACATCAGGCAAAACAGCAGTTTAGCAGAAATGTATAATTAATCAGGCATTTTTTCTTCTTCTTCTTCTTTTCTTTTATTCTTGCTTTGTTTGGTCAATAACAATACAAAAAAATGTTAGCATTATTTTTGCTATTCAGATGCTAATGACACTGAAACTGCACACTGCACCTTTAAGTAAAGGAAATTAAAATGGGTCATATTTCTTTTTTTTTTAAAAAAAGGATTCAGATACACTCCCTTAGTTTGTGGTCAGTATGTTTTCTTATATATATTGATATATAGCAAGCAGGCCCGGCGCCAGGACACACGATTGGGGGGGGGGGGGGGGGGGTGCTTTTATTATTCGTAGGGGGCCGAAATACATTATTTAGGTCACAATTTACAGTAATTAACTAACACGTTAATACACTTTAATACATCAACTAACATTAACTTATCGAACTTTATCGTAATGTGTTACAATTATTTGTTATTAAAGTATATATATATGTTCACAAAAACACTGTTAAATTAAACAGAAAAGCAAGCAGGTGTGCATGATTTGGCGTGGCAGCCAATACAAATAATAACCGTTTCCGTACCTAAATCCTGCGTTTGGACCAGGCTCGGTTGCATAACTCTGTTCTTCTGAAATTATCTTTATCTATAGTGTAGTAGTTAGCTATCTCTGTGTCGTACATGGCCGCTTGTCAAGCATGAAAAACACAAGTTTTATTTAATTGAATTCTCGTATACAGCATGCAAAGAGTGCTCCCTTTAAATTTATTAAAAACTGTCACTCATTCATCACGATCTAACAAAGTTCCAGAAAAAAAACTATGAACGTGACAACACGATGAAACTTTTTTTAATGTCTTTGTTAGAAAGAAGTTACGAGCATGATAGAGCACTGGACAAAAAACGGTGACTGGAGCGGTGAGTGCGTGGATTCCAACCTAAACACATCTGATTGGCCAATGCGTTGTAGAAATCAACAAACATGTCTGATTGGCTACATTGCTCCCCTCTGCAAAAATGCATTGTAAAATCATTTGACGCATTCCAAAACAGAAGGGCAGATACACTGGATTATTTGCCAAATCTATTTCGTTATGCTATTATTACAAAGAAAACAGATCCTAGACCAGGGGTTATGGGCAGCTTTTCCATCTAAAAGCAATCAGAAGCAACAGCAGGCAGTTGTATGAGTAAGACTATTATACACACTAAACTCAAGTCTGACCGTCCCCCTCGGTCCGAAGGGGGGGCACAGGGATGCCAAGCCCCCACTCTGGCCCCCCCCTCTTTCCCGGCACTCGTGGCCTGAGTAGCAACGGTCACCATTAATCATTGAACTAAGAACAAGTTCAAATGTAATTATTCCCCCCACATATTAGAATATAGCAATTAGAAAAAAACATTGTTTTTCAGTTTGTAATAATTTCCAAATCATTTACGCTTCTAACTGCGTATTTTTTGATCAAATACATGTAGCCTTGTTGAGAAAAAGAGACTTAAAAAAAAATCTTACTAACCCCAAACTTTTGAATGGTTGTGTACCTATTTCTGTTGTACTTCTTTTTTTTTATTTGTATTTTTATTTTTTTTACAATCCAGCCAAAGCCAGTTGCCTCAAATGTTAAAACAATACCTTCCACGCCACAGACCATATTTACCATATTTCTCAATAACCACCCTGATTCCATAAACCCTAAAACCCAGAATGATTCTTATAGAGTGAGTTTCTTACCTCTAGCTGTGCATGTGAGTATAGCTACTGAATGATTTATGGTTATTAAAGTATATGTTCACAAAAAACATTGTTAAATTAAACAAAATAGCAAGCAGGTGTGCATGATTTGGTGTGGCAGCCAATACAAATAATAACCGTTTCCTTACCTAAATCCTGCGTTTGGAGCAGGCTCGGCTGCAGAATCTGTGCTTCTGAAATTATAATTTTTTTCTATATAGTGTAGTAGTTAGCTATCTCTGTGTCGTACATGGCCGCTGTGCATGTGAGTATAGCTACTGAATGATTTATGGTGGGAAAGCAGCATGATGCTGTCATTTTTCACTGTCCCCATCAGCCATTTAGGAAAGGCACAGTGGGCTTGAAGAGGCAACCTGTTGTAAAATGTGATCTGAACCACCTATATTTTTAATGATTGTGAGTAAATCCACATTTGATTTATGGAGTCCTACCAGCCACGAGCAGGTTGGCAGGCGGGGGAAGAAGTCTTGTGCTCCAGCCCGTCACTTACTGTATCTGGGAACTCTCTTTCTATTGAGAGAAAGTGAACGTATGCATATACACTAAGTGGAGTTGCTGTGGGGAACGAATAATAGATGAGGAGGTAAATGCGTTTCTCCCACATGAAAACTCAAGCATGCGTTGAGTAAATAATTTGTGCAAAAACGTTTTCTATTCCACTCTAAACCACTTAAACTAGCTGTAAAACCTGCAGTTAGAGCTTTTCTAACACCATATTGGCACTCAAAACTGGGGGTTTTGTGACAAATCACTAGTATACAAATCTACAGCCTGCCATAATGTACAGGCACCATGTCCCTGTAAACCTATTATGATTGGTTATTTCATTTCCATTTAGATGCTTCTTAGATAGTTTGGTTTGGTCTTACTAGCAGTCTCTTATTCTCACCAATGCTGTGTTTATTGTAATAAAAAAAAAACATCAAAAACAATAATGTTGTAAAATATAATTTTTTTTTTTAATATTTTGATATATTTTTTTATGTAATTTAATCCTGTGATAGCACATCAAAAACTGTTTTCAAACTTCTTAATAAGAACCTTTGTTAATCATTGAGCACCAATAATATTTGATAAAATTTAGCACCAAATCAGCATATGAGAATGATTAAATTTTCAAATATATTAAAATGGGGGGGAAATTATTGTAATCACATTTCACAAAATATTACCGTTTTAATTAAATAAATTAGCCTTGGTGAGCATTAAAAAAATCTTAATTATTCTAAACTTTTGACCAGTAGTGTATTTAAATAGCCATTAAGTCCGGCTGCTCACAGTATTACAATCCTATGCATTACATTGTCACGTTCTGGACTAATTGACAAAGTTTAAGGCTGTAACTCCATGAAGAGTCATAGAGAGAAAAATGGGGGCGGGGTGGTACCTAAACAGTATTCGTACAGTTTCCATAGTGACTGGTGATTCCACTCCTCCATCCATCACCTGGTAGCAGCAGGCGAGCCACAAATAAGGAGCCACTCACTCCCATAATTCCACTGCACTACCTGACAGGCCGGAGATTTCCAATCTGCCTCAGGGGCAGGGGAACAAATCCATTCCCCCACTCAACTCATCCAGACAGAAAGAGCAAGGGAGTGGGAGACGGCGTACTGCATTTGGTCCCATAACTACTAGCTCAAAGGAGTGTGCACAGTATCAGATGAGAGAGGGGAGACTCCTCCAGTCATTTAGCGCAAGCCGTGCTACTCGTAACGGCCAGCCAAAGACCAAAAACTTCTAACCGAGCACAGTTTAGACTAAAAAGTTTGCATAGTCTACCTTAAAATGAAAACTGACAGCATTTACTCACCCTTATGTGACAAGTTGTTTTATTGCCATCTTTTCACGTTTGAAACACTAATTGAGCAATTACGTGAGATGTTCATTCATGTTTATTTCACGTTAAAACTAGTAGTAAAGAGGAAGGGATGATCGCGTTCTGCACTGCCGTTTGAACTGCGTTTAAACATCAAAGATGGCATTTATTGTTTGAATTTCCTGGAAAAAAAGGACATAATTTTAAAGATGAGACTTTGTTTCTTATCGAAAATAACAATATATAAAACAGGAAGTTTCCAATGAAGTTCCACTCATTCAGTGGTTAAAACAAAGCTGTATTTGTTCGGTACACATGCATGCCAAATCAAAAGACCCGTGCCGAATATTTTCCGTACGAATACATGTACCGTTACACCCCTACAAAAAGTGTATAGAACGTAAATTTCAACCTTCCAGCACTTATAAAAACAGTGTATGATTTAAAATAACTAATTGTATGATACTTTTTGTTGGTCAGGTTTGGAGCTTGAGACCTCCTAATTACTATTCACTTTCATTGTATGGAAATGAGCAACTTGATTCTGATAAACGTCTGCTTTTGTGTTCCATGAAAGAAAATTACATGACATGAGGGTTGGGAAATTATGATTTTTGGGGTGGACATAATTTAATCCTTCAAAATAAAGTCACCTGTTCAAAAGCAAATAACACCGTCCCTTGAAACATGCCATTAATGTGTAGCTTTCCTCTTTAGAACAACTGCAATGTCTTTTTGTTTTCACGCCCAGGAAAGATCGGTGAAAATGGCCGCTTTGAAACGATTGCTCACAATGAGTAGAAAGCATTATTATACACCTGTCACTCAAAACACATTTCTGCCAGTAAATGGCCCAGGTATTCTCCCATATGGCATAACTGAACAATTACATGCAAAACAATTATTCTGTTCTAGTGCCGTGTCAGCTTGGGGATTTTAAGTGCTTCAATATAAAAAACATAAATAAATTTCCTGTTTGATTCCAGCAATTTCTATTCTAGCATGATGTATTTAATTACTGACTCCCAATTTAATTAATCTTCTTTCTATTCTCTCCTCTTTTCTCTTGCTCTCTTCTGCTTGGACGACAATGATGTTGGTCACAAAAGGTGAGTAACTGCCATATACTTTATTTTTATTTCTTTATGCGGAAATCATTTTTAATCAGCGTATGTGTGCAATATGACTTCCTTATATCTCATCAGATACATACAGATATGTTTTACGACATAACATTGTGATAAGAAAAATCATTCCAACAGTTCCAATTAATATTTTGACATATTTTCTGTCCAGTGTGTGCACATATCTGTCTAAGACTTGGCAATGCTTAGATTTCAGCTTATGTAAATGACTCTGCAGACTTGACTCTGAATGGGGTGGTGAAAGTGAATGCGTGTGTGTACATTTGTCTGTCTGTGTGTGTGTGTGTGTGTGTGTGTGTGTGTGTGTGTGTGTTCGTGTGCTGTGTTGGACTGAAAGGATGATGGCATTTCAATCTCCTCAACCTTCATGAAAAGATATTCGTCCTTCGTCTTTTTTCTCTCTGCACTCTCTCTCTCTCTTCTCTTTTTGCGGTCTGATTGGCAGCTCTGGTATATGGAGTTGGGTCTGGTCTTTCAGTTGCCATGGAAACTGCCCTCTCCTCTGACTGCAACCACACTTGTGGACTGCATCTCTGGCAACTCTGATACTCACTGCATATAAAGATTAATATATAAACTCACTGAGAGAGAGTGGTGGTGGTGGTATGTGTGTGTGTGTGTGTGTGTGTGTTTGTATGAGTGCAGTGCAGTGCAGTGATTGAGTTAATATAAGTCTAAAACCAGTCGGAACCAAATATTAACAACATTATAAACCAAAACAATAGTGTTATATAAACTAGCAGAAACTGTGATGTTCAAATGCTTCAAGAATACTTAAAATGATAGTTTGCTCAAAAATGCAGTCATTTACTCCCCCTCAAGTCGCTCCAAACCCATATGACTTTATTTCTGCTGTGGAATATAAATAGAGCAAATACACTGAATGGGGGCTGCAGCTTTAAAACTTTAAAAATGATGCAAAACCAGCATAAGAGTATTATAAAAGCAGTCCAGATTTGTGAACTTTATGGGCCTGTTTACACCTAGTCACCAAGGAGTAACCACTTCACTTCATTTAGTAAGACAAACTTATCTTTCCAGTGCTGATGCCGCGCGCTCTCCTGTTGCGGTCTTTGATCTTGAAATGAGCTGATAATTAATAAAACACAGCGCTTATCTTTTGATTTTGTTGACGTGAACTCCGTTAAATGTAAATATAGCGCAGGAATTGAAGATCGGATCTAAATCCGTTTTGCAACGACACATTTATGTGGCCAAGTGTAAATGGAACCGTTTCGACAAATCAGATAGCTATCCGATCAGAAAAAATCGCATGAAGTGACCAGGTGTAAACAGGCCCTATAACACATCTGAAGTCATACGATAGCTTTGTTTGGACTATTTTAATTTGTTATTCACTGATCATTTTTAATGTTAATGGTTAACTGGATTAGTGAGAGTCAAGAATCGGTTCAGTCTGATTCTTGAACAAATCATTCAGACTGGTTTTGAGAAGTGGATCATTCATACTTTTATTTTTAATGAATGTCCCATTTTTCAAAACCAGGTCTGAATGATTTGTTCAAGAATCGACGAACCGATTCTTGACTCTCACTGAATATATATATATATATATTCAAATATTTCCCTTTCCCTTACTCAAAGCTATAGCATTATAAAAAAGATAAAGCATCATGCTGGGTTAAAAAATAATGACAGAATTTTGATTTTTAGGGTGTATTTTGTACAAGTATTTGTTCTCTGGAGAGACCTTCAGCAGTTTATTATCTGTTGGGCTGCTCTTTTTGACAAAGTATCTTATTTACATCTTGCCTGCTTTTTTAACAGCCAGTAGTTCACCCACACAGACAGTTGATACTTACTAAACAAATGCATTAAACTTGAGGTCTTCTTAAAGCAGACATGTTGTCAAAAATGGGATTTATCTGTCTGGTTGCAAGCAAAGATCAATGCCAGTACTGCAGTACCACCGCTGGCAGAAAGCCTGATCATGTAATATGCACTGCCGCTTTCCATTCATCGACTTCCAAATGACCAGGCAAAATCTGTATGAGGTTAGAATCCATTACAAGTCAGCCCACTTTCTTATCAATGCTGTGAAAATTTGATAAGGCCCAAAATCTTACATCATTTTAGATAAGCTGAAATGCAGTGGAGCTACACATAAATGTTCAGCTTCGTTTATGTTTTGAGGTTTTAAGTCCAGAATGTCTGTTAACTTAAGGCATCAATTTAAATGAACTTATCAAGCCTACAATTGAACTAAATAAATATGGATTTTTTTTTTTTTTTTTAAGTGTAAGGTAGAATGGTCATTAATTTTACAAATGTATTTACACTATGGAGGCTTCTGTCATAAAAATATGAACAAATGCTTCTTCAATAACAATGAAACATCTACAAATCCATAAAATATAAAAATGTAGGGAATACAACAAGGGTTTAGGGATCTACAGGGAAGCTACACTAAACATCTAAAGGCATAGTTGAAATTAAAATATTGTCGTCATTTGCTTACTCTTTTGTCATTCCAAATCCGGAACTTACTTTTTCTCCTGTGGGACACAAAACAAGACATTTTAAATAATATATTGGCCAGTCTTTTCTTTGCAGCTATTATTAATGTGAGGGGGGGGGGGGCTTCTCTCTTTCATAGAAAGGATGTTCCTTTAAAGTTTGGTGTCTTATGCTCACCAAAGCTGCATTTATTTGATTAAAAATACAGCCGTATTTAGTAAAAACAGGAATATTTTGTGAGTTTCTATTTCAATATATTTTAATAATGTAATTTATTCCTGTGATGGCAAATCTGAATTAAAAAACTCCTCCGAGTTTTTTTTTGTTTTATCTACGTGACCCCAAACTTCACAGTAGTGTAGAAGAAAATATATGGGATTTCTGTTCAGTTCATTCCTGGGGTTTGCTGTTTGAATAAGTCCACATCCACATGTGTGCGTGTGTGTGTGTTTGTTTACTTAACCACACTCTGAGGCAAGCCTGTGCTAAATGAAGTAAGCCAGTGCAAGGCAAAGGCTTCATCTCTCCATGTCAAGGGGTTTAGTGTATCACAATGTCCCACCACTGGCCTTACTTGCTCCTCGACTTGAGCTTCTCAAAACTTATTTTACAAAGAGCAGAGAAGCAGAAGAAGTGGAGGGATTTAAAGAGTGAGCATTTGAGAGTGAGTGTCAGTGAAAGGCTCAGGCGCCCCATCGAGGCCCAGTAGTGTGGCCTTTGACTGTCAAAAGCACATACACGCATAAACTGTGTGCTGCACAGCAGTGCGAGGACAGAGAAAGAGGAAGGGAGGAGAAAGAGGAAGTTGAGAAATAGGAAAAGGAACCCACTCTGTCCCACATTTGATTTTTCATGGCCTGTTTTTATAAGCTCTCCTCCCCATTCTCCTCCCCACCACCCTCTCCCTAGATACACTAGCACACTGTCACAATTACAGGTTTAAAGTCGGGAGAATCTAGCAGGAAACCAAAGCTCTAAGGCCTCCAATATTGACACCAAATATGTCAGTGGTTTCATTTTACTACAGCATCATAAAGACTGGCTGGAGAGTCTAAAGCCTCGTAAACACCGGGACGATTATCACGCGCGCTTATCGCCGACATTTTTCGACGCGTCTTTTGTGTTCATACCCAAGCGATTTTCGCAGGCAATGAGCCAAGTGAACGTGAAAATTCACTCCCTGACATTAGATGGCGCTTAATGAAAAACAGAAATACCCCGGTACACATCGAATCCTATTTGATCTGCAATTCCTCTCCATAACAACTCCCTCTTATCGAGATTTTTTTATTTTTTTTTATAGGGTTCCATATAGAACCATGCTTTGAAAATGCTATATAGGACCTTATCGGTGTTATAAATAAACTTTTTAATGATAGTTTTTCACTAATATTAGTGTTACTATCATTAATATTAGTATTATTTGTATACATTATTTATTAATATTGTTTTTTACCCCTCTATCTGCCTGGTCTTATAATATCTTGAAGTGTCTATTAGGGTTTTACATAAAATCAACAACAACAACAACGTGTCAATTAGGTACTTTTTTTTTTTTTAATGACGTAAATTTGTAGCAAAAATGACAGTGTTCTAACAGTTATTAGCAGAATACATTAATAAATGAAAATTGACATTGAACATAAATAAATGCTTAAAGAAATAAAACAAAATAGAACATAAAATAGTGTACTGAAGACCAAGCTCCAGTGAAATATCTTCACAATCCTCTATGATGCCTTTATGTCCATCGTTATGTATTTTGAGTGGCAGTTTCTCTCTGCAGATGACAAAGTTGTAGGATGTGACAGCATCTGTAATGCACAATTGAGTTTAGATATACAGTGTGTCTCCTTTCATTTTTTATGTGAAAACAATTGTTTATGAAGGCCAAAAGTTGTATGTGAGCACTCACAATCAGTGTTGGTGGTAACGCATTACAAGTAACGCGAGTAAAGTAACGCATTACTTTTTTCATACCTAGTCAAGTAACGCATTAATTTTTAATTTACAAGAGAATATCTGAGTTATTTTTTCAAATAAGTAAGGCAAGTTACTTTTTTTCCAATTTATTGATTGAATCTCTCCTGTCCCCATGTTGAGAGAAATCAGAAGATTTTACTGTAGTTCTAATATAAATATGAATATGCATTAATTCATTTCACTCACAAAAAAAAAAACACAGATTCAGTATTCCTCAAAATGAAAAATAATTCAACTCGAATATGCAATAATTAAATGTCAAACAACACAAATATCCTTTATGTATTTAATCCCATTCTATTTGCTTTTGACCTTCGATGATCCAGTTCAACCGTTCTAATAAGCACAAATTACTCTAGACATTCATTTGTGTCTTTTTTTATTGCTGAATTGTGTTGAAATTTCTTCTTCTGCATTCTACTGTACGGACGTATATTTACTTTCCCTTCAGCCTGAGGCTTATTCATTTCAGTTTTGGTGTGAAAAGGCTTTTATATTTGCAAAAATATATTTTTTTTATTTTAAAAACAAACAAGCAAGCCTTGTCCAGATTTTAAAAAGTAACGCAAAAGTAACGTAACGCATTACTTTCCATAAAAAGTAACTAAGTAACGTAATTAGTTACTTTTTTATGGAGTAACGCAATATTGTAATGCATTACTTTTAAAAGTAACTTTCCCAAACACTGTTCAAATGTTAAAGGAAAAAGGAATATAAAGTCAGGGGATAGGGTATGTTTATGCATAAACCCTAGTAATTAAAAATATCTAACAAAATGGACCATAAATTCAATATCTTTGTTACTTAGTGAAGAAGAGTTGAGTATCCTTAACTGAATAGAGCTGGTCACACTTGCCATAGGAAAGACATAGGAAACAAGTTAGCATTTGAAAGTTATAATTTATAGACATTTAAGAAAGAAATAATTTACCTGTTGAGAGTGTGTTGACAGTCTGTGTAGTTGGATGGATGAGCTCCAAAAAATCAGCTATGAGGCATCTTAGAGTGTAGCCTCGGTTAGGGTTTTGCATTAAAGCAACAACAACAATAACCACAACAGCAGCATGTTGTGTGAATTGTTTTTATTAACATGCAAAATTGTCAGTGCTCTTAACAACAGTTATTAGCTGAATACATTAATGAATGACAATTGACATTGAACATGAATAAATACATAAAGAAGTAAAACACAAAATAAGAACAAAAAATAGTTGTGATGAAGACCAAGTTTCAGTGAAACAATCACAATATGATGCCTTTGAGTCCATCATTTTGGTGTGATTAAGTGGCGATTTTTCTCTGCAGATGATGAGGTTGTAGTATGTGATACATCTGAAATACACAATTGAGTTTAGAGTTACAGTGTGTGCATGTGTTTATGTAAAAACGAATTATGTTTATGAAGGCCAAAAGCAAAAATGGACATTATGTGAGCCCTTCACAATCTTAAAAGAAAAAAAGTGATATAAAGTCATGGGATAGTTTTAATATTTTTTGTGACTGGGTATGTTTATACATAAACCCAAGTAATAATGGAAAAAACCTAACAATATGAATTATAAATTCATTGTCTCTTTTACTTACTTAAGCCTGGCTCACACTACAGGAGTTTTAAAATCCTAACCGATTATGAAATCTGGTTGCAGCACACACATAAGGAGAATCTTTGCAGATTATCTTCTCTCAAATCTTAAACATGCACATACTACAAGATTTGAACATCATGGCGCATCACACACTACAAGATATTATTAAGATTATCATGCCAGAGGGAGCACCTCACGTGATCGCCTCGTGACCAGGGGCATGTCTACGTGGTGGCCAGGGGTGGCACCGGCCCCCCTGAAATCTGGCTGGCCACCCCAGGTGCCCCCCCTACCAAATATCTTGCCATAGGCTTGTTTTTAGTAAATTTCTAACTGCATCTGGCAGTGGCGGATCCTGTGTAGGCAGCTGCCTAAGGCCGCTTTCTTCTCTTCTTTATTCTTCATTTTAAGCGGTTTCTATGGCGTGATCTTAATGACAAATGTCGAGAGAGAGCATGTTACGCGATCCATGTAATGCGTGAGCAAGAATTTCACCACAAGAATCCGCAAGCGGATTTCCTTCACTCATACAAAACTGGACGTGTGCTTTTAACTATATATTGTTTTTTTTTAATTTTATGAATTGGCTCTGCTCTCGCTCAGATATTGCGTGTACACGCTCAAACGTTGTCCTCGCATCACTGAACACCAGAAGAGCTTTTTTTTCTAATTCAGGTGAAGAGTAGCCAAGGCTTTTCTAACTAAATGGAAGCAAACTGGTTATAGTCAGCCTTCTCTAGTTATTTATTTAATTATTTAATACTTATTTTAGTTAAGTGTTTAAATTGTAAATATGCATTTATGAAATTATTTTATTTAGTGCATTTGTATTTTGTTGTTTTTGTAGGCTATACAATAAAAGCGTACCAACCAGAAATAATCACTGAGGGTGCTTCTGACATTACGGAGGGTGCTCTAGTTTTAATGCACATTTTCACATATTTGTATTATTTGTCCCATCTATTGCTATGGTTATCACTATGTCAATCACTTCTACTTAAATATGCGGATGTCATTCCCGAAACTTTGCAAAGTGTGTGTGGGCGAAAAACAAAGTTCTACATTTTAAATGGATTATTGCCTAGAAAGCTCGCAAAGAGCGCTCCTTTTTTAACCACTAAAAACTGTCACTCTTAGTTCATCGTGATCTCACAAAGTTCTGTCATGACGAATGAATCTCACACTGTGCAATTAATATATTATTAACATCGTCGTGTAAACACTCTGTATGTTATAATGAAAGGATTCTATTGTTATCAGCACAGAACAAAAACTGGTGTGTGTCGCAGCCATTAGGTAAACCAGCATACATTCATGAGGATGATGAAAGTGTTTTAACTTGAGTAAAGCCCCCTGCCACCCCCGTACACGTTCAAAACTGAGGCGATTTCACTCCAGCGCTTCTCTTTCTCCTTACGGTTGTGATACGTTTTCGACACATTATACAGACAGTCGTGTTACTACAAAACGTCAAGAAGCAGTTTCCTCCGTCTCCACTATCCAATGGAGCCGTACAGCAGCTGTTTTTGCAGTCGCGCATTGGCTATTGTGAAAGTACTGACGTAATCATATAGCCGTCATCATCACAATTTCAATCCTAAATATCAAACATGTTTGATATGATCGGGGCGGCCCCGATTTGTGTGCGAGCAGATCGGGAGGTGCAAGATTCGATCGGTGAACGGCTCACATTACCAGATAATCCGCACCGACCATCGGGACCGATCGAGGGGCTCGACAAGATTTTTGCTCTGATTCTCGGGAGGGGGAAACTGGGGCTAAATCGGGCTAAAAATCCTATAGTGTAATTCAGGTCCTTTATATGTGACAAAACCCAAAAAAAAAAAAAAAAAAAAAAAAAAAAAAGGTCAAAAAGAGATCCGAACTGTTTGTTTTGGAAACAGTTACATTTTTAAAGTTAAATTTGTATTTCAATTTTAAGAATGAAATAATTTACCTGTTGAGAGTGTGTTGACAGTCTGTAGTTGGATCACTGAACTCCAGAAAATCAGTAATGAGGAGCTTTAACAGTTACAGATTTGAAAAACTAAAGGGCGGGAATAAAGAATCCTAAACTCTAACACAAAGAACCATTTCAGCATGAAAGAGTTCTTCAGAATGCTATGGTTCTAAATAAAACCATTACTGCATGTAAAGAACCTTTAAAAAAACATATATTTTTTGAGTGTCTGTAACTTTCGAGACGCTCCAGGCACGTGAACAAATGCGCCAATCTCATTGGTCGGCCAGTTTTTAACGCGGCGCGTCAAACCCAAAAAACGAGCCCGAGGCGCTTTTTAAAAAAATTACGCTTTTACGCCTCGCCTTTTGTATAGTGTATCGTTTAGTATAGTGGGTGCCTTAATTTCAAACACTGGTAAGCATTGACCTTAAATAAAATGTTTAGATATAGCTACAGCTATGTTTAACTGTTTTGGAGAAAACTGAGCATGCTATTTAGTGCCAGTCACTGGACGTTTCACGCTGTGAAAAGCAAGCAACTAAGTATTATTCTGCAAAAATGTACCCACAGGCAAGTTTTTCATGGCACTGGACCGTTTAATAAACCCTCATCTGCAATGTAGAAAATCTGGGTTGTATTTATCATATATATCATAGATGATATGCTTTTATTTTCCATCCATGCATTTATTGTTATATTTTTATTTTCAAAGCATCTTAAAGGTGTGGGGGAAGATTACCTCCTTAAAAACAGTGAGCATTTGCGCTAAACTGAAACAGAGCATTTATATGTATTTATCAGTATGTCAAACTCATGACCTTGGCTGGGGACGATCCTGTCCTGCCTAGCTTGATTCTAGATTGTTTGTTTGTTTTGTTGTGTGTGTGTGTGTGTGTGTGTGTGTGTGTGTGTGTGTGTGTGTGTGTGCATGCGTGTGTTTTGCTGGCAAGTCTTTCCTCCGGGAACCTACCCAACAGACCTGCAAAAACTTGCATTTTTCGTTGTAACCGACTAGCTGAGAACGACTGCTCTAATGAAATGAGTGAACACCATTTGTATATATCCATTTTATATGTATTATTTTTTAAGCATGTTTGATGTTGCTGGTTAAGAGGCCGCTGACAACCCTAACGTAACTTGAAAGGGGATATCTAATCACCTCTTCAGAGAGAAAAGTCCTAAAAACATTGAAGTATCTGACGCACTGGGTGTTTTATCTTTACACAATGTTCTGGTAATACAGAGGATTGCGCTTTACTTGTGCGTGCGTATGTGTGCTTTGCTTTGAAGGGTAAGGATCAAACTCTGACTGCAGAGGAGGCACAGTCTGTGCCCCATTAATGTTTCATTAACGCAGACTGCTGTCTGTGTGTGTGTATGTGTGTGTGTGTGTGTGTGTGTGTGTTTGGGCAATGGGAGAGAGAAGAGGAGTGAAAAAGAGAATGCGCAAAGCTAGTGGAGACTTCAAGGATGCAAAGAAAGAATAAAAGGACCTCTAGAGAATGAGAGGGTGAGAAAAGGGTGCAGAGAGGAAGAGGCAAAGAAGAGGGAGGAGAAATTACATGTGAGAGAGAAGAGCAGAGTAAGTAAAAGAAAAGATGTGTGTGGGAGCGCAGGAAGACGTGATGATTGGCAAGAAACCAGACAATAGAGGGAGAAGAAGAGAAGGTGAGGGGAGAAAATGAGAGAATGTTTCTCGCTCCATAAATTTTAGCACACATCATTGTTTTTCAATGTGTGCCCTGAGATAATGTACAACCAATAGATTTGAGACAAATGTGATGTCACATGGAGGCTCCTATCGCATAGAAATAAAGCCTGGTCACAAAAAAACCCAGTCAATTGAAAATTAAAAGGGATAGTTTATCCAAAAACGAAAAGTATGTCATTATTTACTCAGCTGGTGTTGTATCATTCCAAACCTGTATGACTTTTTTTTCCCCAAAAAAAATAATAATTCTGCCAATTGATTTCATTATAATCCTCTCTAAGGCTGCATTTGTTTGTTCAAAAATATATAAACAGTAATATTGTGAAATATTATTCCAGTTTAAAAAGCGTTTTTCTATTTGAATATATATTAAAATGTAATTTATTCCTATGATGGCAAAGATACATTTTTAGCAGCCATCTTCAGTGTCACATGATCCTTCAGAAATCACTCTAATATGCTGATTTGGTGCTCATATATGCAATTGGAAAGGAAAGAAAAACTAGAATATTATTCCAAATTTAACAAAGAAACATACAGGTATGCAGTGGTGGACAAAGTACACAAATCAAGTACTTAAAAGTACAGATCTGTATAATAAAATATTACTCCAGTAAAAGTAAAAATACTCAGTTTTTAAATTTACTCGAGTGAAAGTACAAAAGTACTTGATTTTGTATGTACTTAAGTAAAAAGTACTGATAGATGAATGTTTATTTTGCAGTTTTATATAGGCTACTTTTATCATTTAATTTTATATTAGCTTGTTTTATATATACAGTATATATAAACCTACTGCTCAAAATACCTGGGATTTTCCCCAAATAACCACTATATGGAGTCAATATATACTAAGGAAAAAATAATTAGATTTTTCATAAGTATTCTTTTCTTCTCAAACCTTGTCTGTGGTGTAAAAACACCCTTGGCCAAATGCCCCAGAGGTCATCACTTCCCACTTTGATAATTACTGTAGTTAACATGTTCTGAACATCACATCCTTTCTTTTTCCCTCAGATGTAATCTATCTAGGTGGTTGAATAAAAATATTTGGACTTTATTTTTTTTTAAATTACCTCAATTTAGCACCAGCAAGCTTGTTAGCTAGACAGTTAACATCAGCTAACAATATTTACCTATTTTCAGCATGGTTATGAATAAACATTTGTCTACTCAGCTAGTTGATCCAGATACATAGTAACTTAGGCTATGTGTGCTGACAAACAATATAAAAACAGATGTCACATAGGGCTAAATTGCATGCATAACATTTTAGTAAAACTGCTAACTTCACAGCAGCGGAGAAGATGAACGTGCATGAGTTATTTTATTTATTTAATCTGTATTTTAATGTTTTTTTACCTAAAACATAGAGACTCTGATGTTAATGTGTCTGCATTCAAGCATTTCAGTGGGCTTAAACAGATCACCCTTTACAGCAGATTTAGTTCACAAACAACTGACAGCTTTGACCTAAATATGATTTTACAATAATTAATACTAAAATTCGACATTAGTAACTTACTTTTAACAGCATCAGACATGCGCGCGCTCACAAGATCTCATGAAGTAAAAAAGTACGATCTTATGCTTTGGAATGTAGTGAAGTAAAAGTTACTCAAAATAAAACTACTCCAGTAAAGTACAGATACTTGAAAAATTTACTTAAGTACAGTAGCAAAGTAAAACTACTTTGTTACTGTCCACCACTGCAGGTATGGAACAACAGGAAGGAGAATAAATGATACTAGACTTTGCATTTTGGGGTGAACTATTAATTTGTCTTTGCAGGTATGAGATCAAAGTTCTCATTCTGTTTTCTTCTCTATTTTCAAAATTTTCTCCAAATGTTACCAAACCCTCAAGAGGTAGGGCTGGTAGGTGTAAATAATTTCTACTGAGCAGGTGTGTATACCCACAGAGGTGTAAAAACGACTTCCATCTGATCTTTTGGTCGTCTTTTGTATTTCATTTTCGCTCCGCTGTCAAAAAACATGCAGGGGTTGGATGGGGGTCTGAACCCCCGCTGGAGAATTTCAGGAAGTTAGGCACAAGAGGAAATTGAAACTGATGGCATATGAAAAGATAACTGGTCATGCCTTTCACAAATGGCACGATATTGTTGGAGAGATTAAATTCTATGACATATGATGTAGGAGGGGGAATTTTGCCACCAGGCGTTTGTGCCAAGGCCTGAGTCACAACCTCCACCCACACACACTGCATTCCACCAATGTACGAGGGAAACACTATGCTATGATAAATGATATTTACAGGTGTATTTAACACACCCTTGAACTGCAATATTTAGTACAGTCCAAAGCTTTTTGACATGATGAACTTCAACTAGAGACTGAAAAGTCTCTCATAGTCCTAAAGATCACTTTAATCTATCCAATAAATTTTTTACTGTAACAGAAGCTGAAAAAAGTTGATTCCACAGAAAAGAAAACATTGAAATTACATATTTATATGGAGATTGGAGCTAGTTTTCACATGGGAAAGTCACATGGACTGTATCTCAGTTATATCTCAGTTTTTTAGTCCCATAAAGAAAAGAAAATAAATACACAAATGTGTTTTCTTTGGATTTTTTGAAGAATATTTTTATATAAATTATTTTGTGTTTTAGTATTATTTTACTATTACATTTCAGCTCAATGGCAGGTTCCATTGTGACAATTTACCACGTATCAAGTGAAAACATGCCCCCATCAGTCAGTTTAGTTCCTTTTTTATGGTAAGAACAGTGGAAATTTTATTTATTTATTTTTATTTTTTGTGAGACTTTAAAATATGTGCCTATACAGAGAAATAGGCTTACCATGAGAAATTGTCACTGGAGAAAAAAGGACACTGGACAACTTATCCCGGCCTCCCCATATGTATAAATGATAAACATTTTCTACAAGTTACAATTTTTCTAAAGGTTCTTGTTGTTGTGCTGACGGAAATATTAATATGCACAGCAAGAAATGTAAAGCTAAGAGCTTTCACAGATAGGAGCCACTTTAACAAAGATAACAGCTGATGTTCTTTTTAATTAGACTGCAGTAAAATCTAAAAAAGTACAGCAAATCACATAGAAGAAATGTCAAAGTATTCTGAGCACTGCAACAGTGTTTCTACACTGAAGGTGTGCAATCTTCTGCTTCCACCCTTAAAGTAGCCACATTACCGCAGGGTTTCAGGAAAACGGGAAACTGTCATGTGTCACAAATTCCCGTCTCTGCAAATGGAAACAGCCTGCAAGCACCTGTTCACCTTGTCAGCACAGTAAAAAATGGGAGACACATTCTCTGGCTGATTTTAGTAGTTATATTACTAATGAATATAAGAATAATGTATATGAGAATGTTTTGAAAATGAGGAGAAATGTCTAGACCAGGGTTTCTCAATAGGCGGCCCGCACTAATTTCAAATAATGTGGCATGAACATTCAAACGCAGCATCAGAAAGCTACATTAACTTACATCGTGTCTACACCGGACACGAGTGGCGCGGCGCGACGCAATAAAATACAATAGAACTTGTTATAATCAGTGATGCTGTCTTGGATGCGGCGTGACAAATCCCCGACAGTAAACTGCTGACTCGTTCTATTTATAAAGTACTGACACAAAGTTCAAATGATTTGCAATGTCTTTGTCGCGTCCAGTGTAGGTACGATGACGGAAAATAGATGATTCAAATGTGAATGGTTCGCTTTTTGACTGAACAGTTTTGATGTGGTGCGTGACTGTACCATTTGTTTTTATTTTTTTTTTTTTTGGAATACACGTTTTGGTGCGCAGTGAGTTCACAGTTTTAACATACAAATTTGCTTTAATTTATTTTCGAGATCTAAGGTAAAATATCTATTGTTGCTTGCACTATGGCTGTAAAGATAACGCAAAATAATATTCAAACTTACATTAGACATTTTTAACATTGAATAAAGCACATAATCATTACCTGAGATTATCACTGTCATATTTTGTATGTTGTTCCTGCTGTGACGTCGCAGAAAATAAAAAACGTTCCTAAAATAGAATCTAATGTCGCTTATTGTCACGTGTCGCTGTCGCGGTGGTTAGGGACAAAAACGATATGAAAAGATACTTTTTATCGTGTCGTGTCTGGTTGGGACACTCTGTGTTACAGTTTGATCCCCCCCAAAAAATCTAAGTATAAAAATATGAATAATGACAAATCTAATAATTGAATCTGCAATTAGGGATAGTGGAGAGAAGAGATCCAGTCTGGGAAAGAGCAGGAACAGTTGATTTGCATGGCAGACATGGAGATCCAGATTTTTTGTTTGTTCATTTGTTTTAATATTCAACAGGCAAAATTCTTCTGTATCTAAATGCAAAAATTTTCATAATTGTTTGAATAAAACAGACTACTGGGGGGAAAATCTGAATATTCATCTTGTGACCATCTTGTGATTATTTTAACAAAAGCAACAATAATATAATAATTGTAATAATAATAACAATTGTATATAATATATATATATATATATGATATATATATATATATATATATAGGTCAGTGGCTCTTGGCTTGGTATTGTTGGCAGAATTCGGAAACTAATTGAGGAACCCTGGTCTAGACAGATGCTAAGTTAGCATGTTACAGTTCATCACACCTCTACAGAAGGTCTACTGAATATTCATGCATGTGCATATTCAATATTCAGACATATTCCTGACATTTCAACCAAGCAGAATACTTCATCCTCTGTTGTTGTTTTGGAAGTGAATGGAGCTTTATTGGAGCTTTGAAGCTGATGTCTCAGGTCTTGACAATGCAGTTTTACTCAGTGTGCAGAATCAGTATCTCCACCCATTACCAGACTTAATTTCCCAGAAGTCACACGCACAAATGTACCAGAACATTCTATACGTATCTCTATCATAAAAAAAGATATCTCCTCTATAGACTCTGCAGTATAGCGCATGAGCATTTAATGGTTTTCAGACTATTGGCTTGAGAGTGAGACTATACAATTGGTTCTGCAGTACAGTGCATGTATGGTATGAATTAATATTAGAATTTATAGGTGAGATAATGTGTGAAAGAGAGGTTGGCAGCCTCCAGAAGGCCAGGAGTATTTCATTTTTTGGTCTCCCTTTGCACAGCTCTGGAATATAATAATCCATGAAAATGGGTAAAACCTGTTTCACCAAACAGCCCCTGGTCTGAGTTGTAGCATTGTGTGTGACTGTGAAAAACTTGACAGGAAGCAGTAGGGAAAATACATGATGAGAGGAGAGGAGGGCAGAGAAAAAAAAATGTAGTATGCTATGTAGGGTAAAATGGCTCCACCACCTTATTGTTTTCTCTTGACCATAGATGCCACAAAATCCTAACACATTTAGTGAATGGCTATGCCATTCTTAATTTTGTAATTTCATCTGAATATCAATATATGTGAGAGCAAGGTTAGTTTGTTTAGGTTAATTTACCTAATTGTATGTCTCTGAAAAATAGTAATCTGTGATATTGTAGCATATGTTGAATTTAAAGGTTTTTATTTTAAAGTGAAAAGGTGAAATTAGGCACTTGGTCTAAGATTTTAAGTGTCTAATTTGAAATCATTTAGCTTTACAGTAGCAGCGTTTTTATTTTTATAAATTTGGAGGTGGCGTTGTGAAATATTCTCTGTCATCTCTGTCTTGTTTATTATAAATACAACGTGCACCATTTTGTTTCTCAGTTATTTATGTTGAAAATGATGTTAGAGGACTTCAGTATTAATGTTACTGTAATATCGTTGTGGGGGTCATCTTTTTTATATTGTAAGCATATACTTTCTTTTTTGTGGAAGCTTTAAGACAGTGTACAAGAGAAATTTAAAAATAATTGAAACTCAAATATTTCACGTCAACATATTTATTTGGTGTGATCTAGATTACCATGTTTGGGTCTATTTTTAGATAATTACCAACTGGCTGTATAATATGCTTTGAATATCTCAGCATTCAGCATGATCTAAAAGACTATTTGGTCATATCTAAAAGATTTTATTGCAAGCATATTATATTGAACTCCTTCTAAATAGTAACCAATTTAAACAGATCAGAAGTAGAAGGAAAATCAGAGGAAGGAGGACGAGATAATAGATTGAATTGACATTGAGGGAGATACTTAAATCTAAACTGTAGGAAACAACTGAGCTGTGCCAGGAAATTACAAATTAGGTTCGCAATGAGCATTTGCTCATCATTTAAATAATAGATAACTATGTAAATTGGACAGTTCCTTGTTCATGCACTCATGGTAATGCATGTGTCTTTGTAAAGTGTCCATGTGGTTCATAAAGGGGACTTATTACTGTAATATACATAGATATACATGAGACAAATTATATTTATATTGAGCATTTCTCTCCTTTGGTCTACTTGGTGCAACCTAAACATATACTGTATATAAATCTATTTTCATCATGTTCTGTTTCATTCCAAACAGGCATTTTCAAAGTGCTGTGAGTGCTAAATGCCTCAGGCTTTAGGATTGTTACAGTACAGTGTTTCAGGGTTTTCACAAGGCTACTTCTAAAAGTAGAACAGTGTGTAGAAGCTGTGTCAGGGTGAAAAAGAAAAAGCCGCTCCAAAACTTTTACAACTAATATCGAGCTGTGTGGGTGTGTGTATATCTGTATGAGGCAAGGATAGAGGTAAGAATGACAGGTCAGCAGTCTTTAGCCTCCAGAAAGCCTCAGGTGTTTTGCAGTCCTGTTTCTTACTGCTCGTAAATGCAAGCAGCTATAAAAATGGGCCAAACTGGTGCCACCAACTATCCCATTAGGCATAAACAGTGGATGCTGGGTGTTTGTTTGTGTATGTGTGTGTCTGTGAGGCGGTTGCTCTCAAACTTACCTGAAGATGATCGCCTATTTTCATAGCAATCATAATGTATCTGAAAGCAGGATACAGGGGCATATAATGATATGGGACACTTTATGAACCTTATCTACATGACTCATGAATATTAATTAGGGCAGATAATGTGTGCCCAGTGCTCATAACTGATTTGCTGAAAGGCAAGTATATGGATGGTAGCTATATTAAGATTTCTGCTTTCTGTGAGGCGTTTATGGTAATCATTTATTTTATTTTATTTTTTCAGGTCACAGCCCACAATTATTGTATCATTATTGTTTTCCAAACAGTTAAGAATACCAGATCAAACATTTTTTTTAATCTTAACTACCAATGTTTTTTTTATAATTTTAAAGAGTGAGTTTATAATCAATGTATAATAATTAAACATATATATTTTTTATAATTTTATACCTTGAAAATTTTGAATTTTCAGTCACCCACATGAGGTTGCCAGTTATTTTTCCTAGACAGCTTTCCTTACAATGATTTTTTTTTTCTTATTTGGTATATGTACTACTGTTTGCTGTAAGACACTAACATCTGCCCTGTTCTACGGAGAATGTGCATCTCAGTTGTCAATCATTCAGTTTTAAAATATGTGATAGCTTTTGCAGTGTCATCATGTCATTCTCCAAGGCAGAAAAAAAAGTAAAATAGACATCGGAAACCATCTGTTCCAGCTAGAATGGACTGACAAGTGCTTGTTTATTCCGAATGCAACTATTGCTCAACCAGTGTGCTTGCAACAAAACTATAGCCATATAGCGCTGTAATATATGTACTTGGCATCAGTCTGATTTATACTCTCACTGTTATGGACAAAGCACTTTTTGGTTAATAACAGTAACATTTACATTTAGTCATTTAGTAGACGCTTTTATCCAAAGCGCCTTACAAAGGGACATAAAGCAGTCAAAATACAAAAAGGCAACATATATAAGTGCAAATGACAAGTCTCGGTTAGCCTAATGCAGTACACGTAGCAAGGTGTATATATATATATATTATACACACACATATACACACACACACACAAAGAAAAACAAGTAGAAAGAATGGAAAAATAGAACGCTAGTGTTTGTTTGTTTGTTTGTTTGTTTTTGTTTAAAAAAAAAGAATGACAATATTAGATAAGTAGAATTTAAAGTAGAATTTAAATAGAATAGAATGTGCTAGAGTTAGAGGGTCAAATAAAGTATTAACAAAATAGTACTAACAAAATTGTAATAGTAATACTAATAGTAGTAACAAAAGTAAAAAAATATTTTGTCTGAATTTCTCAATAGATGGGCATGTTTAGTAGCGTTTTGTTGACACAATATTTCATTTCGATTTTCATGCCATACAGAATTGTTCCATTAGGCTTGTTTGTTATGACTTATGTACCAGATGAGAAATGTTACAGTATTAAAATTTAGCTCCATTATACTCATAGGCTACAGTTGACCTCTTTTTGTCAGCTGTTCCATCTGAGGGTTGCGCTTCATAAACTAAGATTTACACAGTTGCACTTTAATGAAGGCTGCAGTTTATCCATTCAGAATGCTGTTGGATAAGTCTGAAACTATTGGAAAAAGCTGTGAAACTTTAGTTGAGTGTTTCTAGCAAGCTGTCTTTCATGGCTGAATGTTATATGATTGGATGTAAAGTGTAACTATTCGTAAATCTTTGCCTTATTGTTGGCGTTCAAATGAAAATTGCCTAGGCTAATTTGTGTGTTTACACTAAATGTACTAGAGGGGGTACCATAGGAAAGGAGTTACAGAAACATTGATTGAGCCGAGAGAGGCTGTCTCATCAGCGCTGAATGAGAAATCATTGATTTATAAGGATGAAAGACTGTAAAGTGTGGCATTACTAAAAAATGGTGCTACATTTGTGCAACTCTGATGTTAAGCTAACCGAAAAAAAAGAAAGTGTAAGTAAGAATAGAGATAGATTGAAAGAGTGATGTAGATGAAGAGTTGTGGAAAAGGAGACAGCTGTATTTAATGCACTTTATGGATTGATATGTAAATCTGTAACTTTGTCAGTGTGTCAGGCAATGTAAGCAGATGCAAAACTCTCTGCTCTACTTTAAACTAGAGGTTGTTTTAGTGGTTAGTTTAGTTTTTAGTGGTTTAGTTTACCCAACACGGAGTACTTGATTTGTTTTTTTGTATCAAAGTAAACAAAAATGTGTTTAAAATCTAGAATTAAAAAGTATTAATATTACCACAAAGAAAATACAGTAGCTCAATCTTCTACACATAACTACTGTTATTTTAACCCACTTGAATGCATGTCTTGCCCAAAAATAACTGAGTAACAATTAGATGCATTTCTTAGTAAAACTAGTTGTCTTGTCAATAAGATGTATTATTTATTTGATCAATTGATTGATTGACTGATCAAAACAGCTTACTTTCTGGAATACCACAATACCAGTGTTGTTTCAGTATTATGTATATACTATTGCAGTTTTTATATATTTAATATTTTGATATTAGCTTTTATTTTTATATTTTTAGTTTAGTATTTTTACTGTATGTGCTTTCGTTGTTTAATCTTTACTTTTAATGTGTTTAGTAATGTAGGACTTTTCTTTAAGATTGTATATATACTGATAATATTATATAAAAAATATTTTAGTATAGATATTTTTGATATTAGCTTGTTATTTGTTTTCAGTTTATCATTTTTCTTTAGTTTTTTATTTTAATTTACATTTTAGTAACTTTGTTGTGTGCTTTTGTCATTTAATCTTTATTTTTCATTTTAGGACTTACATTTTTTTTTTGACTTTTCATATAAATGTATATAAACTTTATTTTTGATAATAGCTTTTATTTTGTTTTCAGTTCATATTTTCCATTTTCTCCATTCTTTTCAATTTTTGTTTAATTTTTAGTAACTTTGCTATGTGCTTTTGTTATTTATCCCATATTTTCAATTCAATTTGTGTTTTAGTTTCTTAAACTTAAACCTAAAGTTTTTCATCTAATACATATTTATATTTTACTTTATTAAAATGACCAAAAACCATAAGTCACTTAGTCTTAATCAACAATAGCAACACTGGTAAATTCTACAGTACATACTGTACATTTTGGGGTAAAACGTTAATAAGCCTGTTTGTTGTGCTATCTTTTTGCATTTGCAATATTTTATGGTTATTTGCATTATCATCACTGTCTTCTCCCTGCTCTCCATGACCCCGAACAGACTCGTGGCCCACTAATTGAGAAGCGCTGCTGTAGAATAACCATGCGCCACGATGACAGAAAAACCGAGCTACATTTATCATATCCGAAACATATTGTCAGATCCTATTGCTTCTAATTCAGATTCAAACGATACTGCGCCACCAAGTGATCCGGACACGGAGCTGGAAATCTCAGATTAATGGTGAGACTACGGAAGGGACACAGACAGCATGTCTGCCTAACTCTAGATTCATTCCATTAGTGCACCTCCACACTGTGGTCCCGCTCTAGTACATTTCCTCTCCTCTCACGTCACCTCTGTTCAATTTAACGCCATGTTGCTGCTAGCACTCCAAACAGGGCCTGCCAGTGCCGTATCACGGCTGCTTTTCCATTTGACAGAACACACACACATACACACCCACCCAAGGAAGCCTGCCTGCTGCAATTAGCCGGGATTTAACTAACCCTGCAGACAGTCCTCGCCTTCTCCTATAGACATGCCGGTCAAGGCCGCTTGACCAATTGCACAGGGCGATAGGGCGGTGCGGGATGGGCTGGCAGAAGCAACCAGAGCATTGAAGATCAATCCAAAAGTCCTGGATCTTTCTAGCCAGAGAGAGAGCATAACCGATGTTCATTTTTAGTGTATCTTCGGATCCCCGCTTGTTTACAGTAATCCCCACGGCTCTGTCCATACCTCACTGGATTAAAGGCTTGGTTGTTTGGGTGCGAGAGAGATGGAGAGGTCTGGAGAAGATTGCTGCTATCAGCCCCAGCGTGCTTCTACTGTACACAGCAGTAGACGTGCGGTCAGTCCCTGTTCTCTGAGCTCAGTAAACAGAGACTTCACATCTAAAGCCTGGGTCACACTGTTGCCGTGGGCTTCAGACATCTTTTGCTGTCTGAGTCAGTTAAGAAGGTGACTCCATTAATAATTCTGGCCTCCAGTTAGTGTACGAGTTCATTTTCCTAACAAGTTTGGAATTAAAATTAATAAGTCATTATAAATAGGGCTGTCAAATTAACATGTTAATTTAGTGCATTTAATTATAAAGAAAATAGTGCGATAAAACAATTAATGCAATTAATCATACCCCGTGACCCATCATTTTTGAAGTAAAACTGAAATTTTTTTTTTTTTTTTTTGCGAGTCTGTAGGAGGACTTCAGGCGTCGCCAAATCCAACACGATTGTATTGGTTATTGTAGATTATTGTACCTACATCTTTAGTGTATGTACATTTGCATAGATGTACATTATTAATGTACTGACAGTGTCTAAAAAAGGCATTTTATGTACGAGGTTTTACGTTTATCCTTTTAGAATAATAGAATATTGAATTAATCAAATCAATATGGTAATTTTATTGTGTTTTCAGAAGGGTTCAGTATACTCTTAAAAATAAAGGTGCTTCACGATGCCATAGAAGAACCTTTTTATCTAAATGGTTCCATTAAGAACCTTTAACATCTAAAGAACCTTTCTGTTGCACAAAAGCTTCTTTGTGGCGAAAGAAAGTTCTTCAGATTATAAAAAAGTAAGAAAGAAATGGTTCTTTAAAGAACCTTCGACTGAATGGTGGAACCAAAAATGGTTCTTCTATGGCAGTGATCCTCAAATCTGACTCGCGAGATCCACTTTCCTGCAGAGTTTAGCTCTAACTCTAATCAAACACACCTGAGCATGCTAATCAATGTCTTCAGGATCATTAGAAAATCACAGGTAAGTTTGTTTGATTAGGGTTGGAGCTAAACTCGGCAGGAAAATGGATCTCACGAGCCAGATTTGAGGACGCTGTTTATGCATCACTGTGAAAAATTTTAAGCACCTTATTTTTAAGAGTGAGTGCATATTTTATTTCAGCATTTAACTATGTTGCATTTTGATGTTTATTTGTGTGGTTACTGATGATCTAACACCAGTGTATATTTATACACTACCAGTCAAAAGTTTTTGGACAGTAAGATTGTTAATGTTTTTAAAATAAGTATCTTCTGCTCACCAAGCCTGCATTTATTTGATCCAAAATACAGCAAAACAGTAAAATTTTGAAATATGTTTTTACTGTTTAAAATAACTGATTTCTATTTCAATATATTTTAAAATGAAATGTATTCAGGTGATGACAAAGCTGAGCTAAATAAAAAGTATGAATTTTATATTCTTCCAAAAAAATTCAATTTCTTTGAATGGTATAGTGGATAGGGTGACAAAAGCTTTTATTTCAAATAAATGCTGTCTTTTTTTTGTTCATCAAAGAATCCTGAAAAACAGTACTTAACTGTTTTAAATATTAATAATAAAAAAAATTCTTAAACAGCAAATCAGAATATTAGACTGATTTCTAGAGGATCATGTGACACTGAAAACTGGAATAATGACTGCTGAAAATTCAACTTTGCATCACAGGAATAAATTACATTTATAAAATATCTCAAAAATAGAGTTGCAGTTATTTTAAATAATAAAAAATATTTCACAATATTACTATATTACTGTATTTTTTATCAAATAAACGCAGCCTTGGTGAGCAGAAGAGAATTCTTAAAAAAAAATGTACAAAATCTTACATATATCGCATCGTAACCACACATAGAATAAACTGATCATATTTAATTTTAAAAATAATAATTACATAAGAATTATTACTGATATTATAATACTAAACTATTTTTGCAGTATCTTCAATATTTCTTTCTGCCACTATAATACCTTTATGTTTTTAAATCATTTTCATTTGTGTTTTGAGATACATAATTATTTATGATTCATTTGATTAATTGATTCATTTGATTTAAAAATGAATTATTTAACAGCCCAATAATTTATAGTAATAATCAGCTTGGCAAGTAATGTATAGGCCTATGTTTATTCTGAATTAGAGAGAAAGGAAGCCTGTCAGGCACATTATCCAGATGTAATCTCAAGTTTAGTACAGTTTGGCAGTTTGGCATGGTGACCACAGTAAAAAGCTGCATTCATCGCACAGTTTCTGCTTAAGAGCTTCTAATAAGCTTAAATGTTATCAGCCCACTCTCTAAACTAAGCATCCACGCACACACACACACACACACACACACAGCTCTGATAAATGTATCACCAAAGCAAAATGCTGCTACAAGCACAAACATATCTGGCCCATTTATCTTCTCCTTCATGGAAACTCGAACATGTTTCAAATGCATCCATTTAATTCAGAATTCAAGCTGACAACGCCACACTGGGAAGAAGAAGAAGCTGGGGAATGAATAAAAGGGAAAATTGAAGTCTTAAGCCAAAAAGAAGCATCTTTATGCATATGTTAATGTATTTTTCTGCAACAGAACCATGCTCATTTAAAAGACAGTGTGAGTTATAGTATTTACCGCGTGCACTCAATGCACAAACACAATCAAGCCCTTCAGATGGGGAGAGAGGGGTTTGTTTGCGTAGATCCTTGCATACAGTAAACGTGATTATTCTTACAGGGTTGCCCCCTGCTAATGCAATATCCAGCCCTGCTTTTGACTGTTGTTTCGCTCTGCGTGTATGTCACAGTAACAGCACCTCAGCAAACTTGCACATTTGAACACCAACACACAAGGATTTATTGTCACACATAGGGTGATTTGTATAGCATAACATTGCCACTCCTCTGGGTTTTTGTTCACAGCACAAAATACCCTGTTACACTAAACAATATGTCTTGATGTCAGTTTTAACAGTAGATGCTGCATGATGTGGAACATTATGTGCTATCTGAATTAGATTAAGTGTAGACTTAAATACATGCCATTTAGGTGGTGATTATTCATATTATTGGAACACAGATGGCTGTGTGTGTATGTGTTGGTATTGAATATGTGTGAGTGTGTATAAATATATGCACTGGGAGACAGAGTATGAGTGTTTGAGTGTGTCGGTATGTTCAAAGGCAAGACTGTAATTATGCATAAATTTGTCTCTCTGAGTAGGTGTGCGCTAAAAGTCAACAAAACTCAAACAAACCGCTTGTGTGTCACACATATACACTGAAAAACAAAGCAAGTGTTTGTGGTTGCCAGAAATCAGTGTTTTAAAATATGGTGACAATGTGGTATACGTTTGAAGTATTACAGGATTAGATTTTGTGTGTTTTACAGCCCGTAACTGTATGATATAACTGTAATAAACCAACCAACAAACTTTACTTACTAAAGTCTTGTGTGAACTTAAAAATATATTGTTATTTTGTTTAAATTATATATTACTTTGTATGTTTTACATAAAAAAGTTTTCATAGTATTTACAGTGAAATTACAGGGAAAGTCCTGTTAAATTTACAGTAACAAATAGGCATTTGTGGTTGCCAGATATCACTGTAAAATATGGTGACAATAGTATGTTTTAAAACTATTAGAGGATTAGATTTTGGTGTCTTGTGTATTTTACAATCTATAACTATTTGAACTATATACATTTTTACTATATATTGATGAGCACCATTAATTTTTAGGAGTTTCACCAATCGATCGGTCAGGGATCGGAATCGGACGATTTCCCTCATGATCGGCCCGGATCGGTGATCGGGCGATCAGTCTCACTTCTTTCCGATTCTGAGCCGATCCGTTTTGTTACCAGTGGCACAGGCAATAACGTCAGCCGCGCATTCTCGCTCTCTTCTCTCCGACAACCCCTTCTCTCTCACACATGTCTCATTCGCTCCGGTTAAAAAGCGCTTGTATTGCGCATTATTTTAGTCATTCCCGCAGGTTTCACGCTTATACCAAACCGCACCACCACTGATCTATATTAGTGGAGCGCACAAGCCGCGCTCAGTCTCAAACAGCTTGTGAGCCACAAATACCAAAATGAGTGGCTAACTGCGCTAAAACGGTCAATACATACAAAATTATGTCAACATTTTAATTAAGACTACAGAAATTAAAGTAATCAAATGTAAAATAACACACAATTACATTAGATTATTTTAATTTCTGTAGTATTTCTTACCTGAAAAAAAACTTACTTAACCTGAAAAACTTTCATAGTTTCATAGCTCTCTTTATTCTATTGCATTTATTTGTGCTGTTGTTTGCAATTTTTGTATTTGTTCTTATTTTATTACTGACTTTTACTTGTTTTTTTATGAAAATAAAACTTTGCGTTGAAGAAAAGTAGATTTTTGTTTTTATATGCTGTCAATTATAGTTCTTAGAAAGAAAATCGGAATTGGCAAAAATAGGTATCGGCAGATCACACTAACAAAAAATTGGAAATCAGAATCGGCCAAGAAAATTGCAATCGGTGTATCTCTAATTTTGCTTAAAATTTAATATGTGACCTGGACCACAAAAACCAGTCCTAAGTAACAAGGGATATTTGGTAGGCATAGACAACATATGGTAGGGTCAAAATTATAAAGTTTCTGTTATGCCAAAAACATTAGGATATAAGTTAAAGATCATGTTTCATGAAAGATATTTTTATACATTTTCCCACATAAAATATCAAAACATTAACCGTTTGAAGTTTAAGAAACTCATTGGCAATTAAAAGGTGATTTCTCAAATGAGATTTTTTTAATCTTCAGATTCGATTTTCAAATAGTGGTATCTCGGCCAAATATTGTCCTGTCTTAACAAACAATACATCAATGGAAAGATTATTTATTTAGCATTGCCCTATGAATGGTTTTGTGGTCCAGGGTATATACTAGTTTGTTTGTATAGAAAACGTCTCAGGTACGTATGTAACCATGGTTTCCTCGAGGGACACGAGACGGCATCGAGAAAGTAGGGGAAAGCCTTCGTGCACCCACGCTCTGAATCACATGTGAAATCAGTCCAATAGTGGCGGGACCGTCACGGCGGATGACGTCCCATGACCGGGGGAAGCTATAAAAGCACGGCGGCGGGGAGCCAGCGTCAGCTTCTAGGAGTGACGCAAGCGCTGGCAGAGATGCTGGAAGTATGGCCCTGAGACGCAGCGTCTAGTTCCCTCGAGGAACCAGGGTTACATACATAACCTGAAACTTTCCTCTTCAGGAACTCGAGCTGCGTCAAAAAACGCTAGGGGAACGAGAATGCCCACATCGCCAGACTTCCAAATCCCTGCCTAGTGTGGAAGAGCACAAGTAAGGCGAGAGAAAGGGGAGCCAGGAGTGGCTAAAGTAGGCGGGGCCCGCCGTCCCGAAGGCCAACTTCTGGAGGAGTGAGCCTTGACCCCCAAAGGAGAGGGGAGATCAGAGGACTCGAGGCTATGGAATAGCATCCTGATCCACCACTTAGCATAAGCTTCTCTGGACAGAGGCCTCAGCCTCAGCGCACCGTGGAGGAAACGTGTAACTAGAGGGGTGTCTGCCCACTGACTGGCCACAAATAGGGGCATGGTAGGTCGCAATGGCCGCCACGTAGACCTTCAAAGTGGAGTGGGTCAACCCTGCAGAGAAAAGGGCCTGCAGGAACTCCAGCACTGTACCAAACGGGCAGTTAGCTGGGTCGGGCTGGCGGTCTCCGCACCAAGAAGTACAGTTTCCTCATAGAGGGAGCTCTGGATGGAGGATGGTCTCAACAACCTCGGTTGAGAGACCGGAAGCTATGAGTTGTGCCTCCTCAGAGGCCACACCCACAGCTCCTGGCGGGGGGCGTGCCCTCCGCCTGTGAGAGGAGATCTCTCCTGACGGGAATCTCCCATAGAGCGCCATCGAGGAGAAAAATCAGGCCTGAGACCCAACTCGGCACGGCCAGAACGGGGATACTAACAACAGACGGGCCCTGCCCCGGCGCACTCTTCAGAACTCCCGGGAGCAGAGCAATCGTGGGAAAGGCGTACAGATGAAGCCTCGGCCACATCTGCACTATGGCATCCAGCCCAAGTGGAGCTGGATGAGTCAGAGAGAACCAGAGGGGACCGTGCGATATCTCTAGTCGCAAACAATTCCACCTGAACCTGGCCAAAGACTTTCCAAATCTGCTTCACCCCTCGGGGTGAGGCACCTATTCCCCGGGCCTCAGCCCCTGCCTCGACAGGATGTCTGCTCCCATATTGAGATGCCCAGGAATGTGAACTGCTCTCAGCGAGAGGAGTTTGCCCTGGGACCACACAAGTATCTGGTGCGCCAGCTTGTACAAGGGGCGCGAACGCAGAACTCCCTGGTGGTTGATGTAAGAGACCACCATTGTGTTGTCGGTGCGCACCAACACATGGTGACCTCTTAGGTCTGGGAGAACTCGAACAGGGCCAGCATCTCCCGACAATTGAATGCCAAGTCAGATGGCGACCACTCCACAGACAGCGGGCAGGGTGGCCACTCATGACCGCACCACAACCAGTGAGGGATGCATCCGTCGCTAGCATACGCAGCGACAAGGAGCTCCCAGCACAAGGCCCTGACATAAGAACCAAGGTTTCCTTCACATGTCTAAGGCACGTAGGCAGCGCCGTGTGACCTTGAGCATGCAAAGTGGGTTTCCTCTCGGGGAGAACCCCTTGTTCTTGTGACACCACTGTAGGGGTCTCATGTACAGCAGGCCAAAAAACCACGTTGGACGTGGCTGCCATCAGACCCAGCAGTCTGAAACTGCTTGACAGTGAGTGACAGGCCTTCTCTCACTCTCACGACTGCAATGAGGATCGACTCGATCCGAGCAGGATACAGACGTGCCTGCATCGTGGTCGAATCACACACCACACCCAGATAAGTGGTTCTCTGTACTGGAGAAAGCACACTTTTCTTGGCGTTAAGTCTTAACCCCAGCTCATTCGTGTGAGCGAGAACGACATCTCGATGTCGAACCACCATCCGCTCTGACTGAACTAATATCAACCAATCGTCGATGTGGTTGAGTCGTGAAAGTGTGGGGTGAGAGTGCAAGGCCTAAGGAATAACCAGAACCAGTATTGGTAGGCTTTGCCCCCAAAAACGAACCTCAGGAGCTTCCTGTGATGAGGAAGGATGGAGAGATGGAAATATGCGTCTTCCGACGATCGTGACAAACCAGTCCCTTTTTTTTTTGGAAACCGCTCTGAGACCGACTTGTTTGAGTGGGGCAATTTGAACTTCAGTCGGCACGGAGGCTGAGCGGTTCAATAGGCGCCAAGATCTAAAATGGGACGCACGCCCACCCCCACCCCCCCCCACCCATCCCATACTTATTCGGAACAAGGAAATAGTACGGTGTAGGAAACGGGTCTGTCTCTGCGGAGAGGGACCACCTCGATGGCCTCCTTCCTTCAAGAGGAGTAACTATTCTTGTTAGAGCCTGCCTCGGACCAATAGAGTCGGGGGGGACCAGTTGAATAGAGGCAGACGAGAACGAACTGGAGGGTTTCCGTAGCCTTTTCACGTACGCAGGACCCATTGAGATACATTTGGCAGTAGCCCCCTTTAAAGCTTGTCTTTCATGAGCTTAGAGACATATCTGAGCTTCGAGATTTGCCACAGAACATAAAATGCAACTGACAACACAGAGCGCTTCGCTGAATGACAGAAGCTGACGCTGGCTCCGCCGCACGTGCTTTTATAACTTCCCGGTCATGACGTCATCCGCCGTGACGTCCCACTCAGCTATTGGACTAATTTCACATGTTATTCAGAGCGTGGTCACAAAAGGCGTTCCCCTAGCGTTTCCGACACAGCATCAGAGTTATGAAGAGGAAACATAGTTTTCAAAGATTCACAGTGAAATACATGTTTCTATTTTCCATTTGAGTCAGATAACTGTTTTTAATCATTTGTTAATGATTAAATGTAAGATGATACATTTTACAAACAATAAATAAATAAAATATTTTATAATAGTGTTGTCTCATTAAATATGTTGTAGAATTTCACTGTAAATTATATATTTATAATTATATAGTATTATATAATCATATAGAATTATACAGTAATTCAAACTTTTTACATCTTTTTTGTTTGTTTAGTATAACAGTAAAACTACATGTATTGTTCTATCAAATCTATTCACCATATGTTAGGGAACCAATTAACAGGATTGTAATGTTAGATTTTAGCATTGCATTTCTGTGTATTCAGCACTATTTGGCATTTGTGCAGGAACTACATAAGAGGCCATTTGTGTTATATTGGCCTTTTGCTCTTGACCTGCTGTTGACCCTCACACCTGTAAAATCGATAAGAAACAAGCCGGCACATTTGGGTCCTCACTTGTCCTCCCCTTCACCCTCCTCTGCAAGGGTAAATCTGCATGGATCACAGCTGTCAATCACACCCCAGGCTCTCACACTACCCCCAGACTGCCGCTGCTGTTTTCAGGGGGCAATAATTCATGATCACGTCATCGTTGGCCTTGGCTGACTTCAGTTGCATTAAATTCATTCTTACATTGTTGCAACTGCATCAGTGTGTTACGAAAGCATAGAGCACGTTGGTGAACAGCAATGGTGAGATTATGGTCTCAACAGTATTTTAGTGTTCTATTAACTAACATTACATGCTTTACAGAACGAAACAATTGAGTTAAATCAGCCAAAACAGCACACTAGCAATCAAGCACCAAAACACCAGCCGTTCAGATGGGGATGTTGCTGTTCAAAGCCATAACAACCTCCTCCCATGCACAGGAGTCAAATGAAGATCTGGGTGGAATCAGAAGTGCTATCGTCACAGTTAGGGCTTGAAATCTCTCATCCCCTTTTCCGTAATGCGCATGGGATTTTGCATTCATTTTTGAGAAGATTTCGTTCATGCTACATTTGCAAAGCTTTACCATGAGGTTAAATGTGTTTGCATGTATTCATTTATGCAAATGCGCGTATGCATGCATGCAATTATATATCTCTCTCATCCATGCTCTCTTTCATTATGTGCCACCGTCATTAGCCTTGTGTGCTTTGAGACGCCTGTCCCTCGGGTGGTGCACAATAGTGTTTACTTCACCACTTTCCTGCAGTATACAGTGTTCGGTGGGTCTGGCTTGATTGAACCCTGTGGACCTATTAGGGCCTGTAATCAGGAGCGGAGCCAGGCCCGGCCCCGCGGGCTTCATTACACATTAAAGGTACAAACTACAGCTTTAACTAACTAACAAAACCTGCTGCAGCTGCAATCAGTCAGACTACAGAACATGTTAGCTACATGCAGTCACAGACAGGCTTTCTGTGTCCTTGGAGGTGGAAACAAGGTCATCCGTGTCGGGGAAATGCGAGTATCTGGATTAGCCGCTGACGGTCATTGTGATATGGGCAGGGCGTGAGAAATTTCTAGCTCATGGAGGGCGACAGTTGTAAAGGTGGAGCATAGGATGCTAACTACTGTGTAGGAGCTACTGATATGTCACCCGAATTGGTAAGGTACAATTGCATTCACTTTAGATGTGTTTTAGTCTCTGTTTCAATTGGTTTTATTGTGCTTTTTAAAAGATCAAAGAGATGGAATAAAGTTTTCTGTTTGTTTTAATGAAATTCGCTTTTTTCCTTTCTCTTTAAGTTCTAATTTTAAGCCCAGTTTCACATAGTCTATTGCACTAAATCTTTAAGAACTAATTAAAAGTTTCTTTCTCTCATAGCGGTGCTGGGGAAAGAGATTTCCAAGTTGTTAGCAGACGTTCCGAAGCACTTTTCTGTTGACTGATTTTTCTCTTCTGCCGCGTGTAATGTAATGTGACGTGGAAGGATAAGAACGGGGGTTTGTTGAAGGTGCTTCTCAAAGCAAGTATGCGGAGTCAAATCTGACCCTGAGGACTAAGTGGCAGTTGTCTGTTCGCTTTAGCATTGTGGACAGCGTGTATGAGCATGTCACAATGTCACAGAGCTCTCACCTCCTGACAGGCAAGAATGCACACATAGGAAGAGTGAGATATTGACGAGGCGCTGATATTTTTAGCCCACTTTCATTAGAGCTCAGCAGAGATATCAGGCATCAATAGGATAGCGTCGTTACAGTCGAATCGTGAGATCTTAATTCACACATACATGTCCTTGAAAGGAATTAATCCTTTGTGAATGACGTTTCGGGATGTTCAGTTTGGTTTTTGATTTATGTAGTGAGTTCAAAGGTCATAGATTTTTATTTCTCAATTATTTGAACTAATATACCATTATATTTATGGGGACAAAAACATGCCACTGCATATACAGTATGTACATGAAAACTGCAAAACTGTAACCAAAATTTTGGTTACATTTTAATTAAATTGATTCATTAAATTAATAAAGTTTTATGCTTTCATTTTAGTGCTGTCAAACGATTAATCGTGATTACTGTGTACTGTGTATATTTATTATGTATATATAAATACACACACATACAGTATATATTTTGAAAATATTTACATTTATATACATTTATATAATTATATTTTATAATCAAATAATGAGGATAGATAATAGATTTCATATATAACATAATATTTTTCTTAAAAAAAAAAAAAAATATATAACTGTGGTGTGTGGTGTGTTTGTGTGTGTGTGTGTGGGTGGTGTGTGTGGTGTGTGTGTGTGTGCAATAATAAGCTATTTCAATCAAGTAGCTTTGGATCCAGTTTGAAGAAGCATACATTTGCATTAGCAAAAACCGTGATAAACGAACACCCTGCAGGGCTCCATGTCTATCCCATTCCTTTATTTCACAATCGCTCCAGGTGGAGTTTAGAAAACCCAAGCGTTATTGGCTCGTCTATTACGTTGTAGGGGCTAATAAGGCTACAAAGCTACACTGCGAGACCACCACAAAGTGCTGAGGCGCGGAGAAAAGTGGAACATGATTCATCTTGTTTGGAAGGCAAGGCCTTATTAGGACCAGTGAGAGTGTGGATGGGGGCTTTTGGGTGGGGAAGGCTTCACTAGGCTTTCCTATTCAGCCTCCCTGTAATTGCTTTTGGCTACACCTTTAGAATTTGATGAGTTGAGTTGAGACGAGACTTTGTTGGAGTGACTGCACATGGTGTCCAGGCTGCTTTAGAAACAAAGTCTGTCCATCTGTTTTTCTTTTGCTTGGTTGTAAACTACATCTGAAGGGATGAAGTGTGGATTTTCTCATAATATGAGCTACAACATAACAAAATGTCCCATTTTTACGCATGATACTACTATATGGCAAGTTCCAATATTTTTTTTGTATGACAAGAACAGTATGATGTAAATATATTTAAGTGCATCTTTTATGTATGCCTCTTTAAGTTACAATAAGGATGTATTTTCATGCGTCTTTTGGTGCACAAAATCTTTTGATTCGTAAAACTGGGCTGCATATATTTTGAAAAAAGTACTGGAAGCTGTATTTTAGGCTGGTGAAGAAAGGGCACATTATCTTTTCTTTTTCTCCCTTTTTTTGGCTGTGCATTTGCAAATATGGGCCGTTTCTCTCTCAATTATCAGCTTTTCCACTGTATTTGTGTGGCTTCCAAGTGCTCTGGTTTAATGTGACACTCTAATCGACTCATTCAACCAAATAAAATTAGAAGAATAAGAAGATTTGGACCTAGGACACCCCCCTAATGAATTTGAAGGCTTTGAAAGGTCCAAAAGGCTTAACAAGAGAGTGACATTGAGAGTGGAAATGGTGGCTACACAGACAATGTTAAAGGGATCCTGGAGTCATTACATGGCTATTAGAGTGCATTACGGCTTTGGGTGTAATAGAAACTCCTGCTGTTTGTCTCTGGTGGTTGGAATAATTTCCGGAACCTTCCCCGTCCCAAAATGTACCTCAATTTCTCCCTGTTAACAATAGGGGACAGCACTTCAGCCATGCTTCTCATTCTTGACAAGCTATTACCATAAGTTTCCGCACACACTCCATCTTTGTGAAATGGAAGGCTTCAAAGTAATGCTCTCCACAGAACCGTGGAATCCCCTTACACACATGCTTTGTTAAGACTGAGGATGTGCTGCATACTTCACAAGCCTCACAATATAATCATGTGATTCCACATCTTTTTCACTTTTCCTTTCACACTCTCTTGTTCTCTCTTTCCCCAGTCCATTTCCATAATATTTTTGGCAACTGAGCTACTTATAGCAAACAAGAGGGTCAAATGACAAGAACAAACCGATGGGAAACAAGACACATTACTAGGACAACCAATCAGAACAGGACACATGAACCAAAGAACAAATCAGAACATAACACATAGGCAGATCGGGCAGCCATGGCGGAGCAGGCAGAGCAGGCAGCCATGGCGGAGCAAAGGCGATCGTCAGTCCCATGGCGTAGCAGGGTAGATGGGCACCATGGCGAGCAGGCAGAGCACCGGGAGCCATGGTGGAGCAGTTCAGAGCCGGGGCTTGCCGGTGATTGGACTTGCAGAGCAGGAGCCATGGCGGTCAGAGACATGGACAAAACCATTGCTCCTGAGACAAGAGCAAAGCAGAGATTTCTTGAGGCCTCCTTGTCCGTGAAAGGACAGACCGTGCGTTCATGAACGGCCTCCATGGCCGTAACAGGACAGGCAATGAATTCATGAACGGCCTCCTTGGCCGTGGCAGGACAGACAGTGAGTTCGTGAACGGCCTCCGTGGCCATGACAAGACAGTCTGTGAGTTCGTGAACGGCCTCTGTGGCCATGACAGGGCAGGCAGTGAATTCGGAAGCGGACGCCACCACCTCAGGAGGTTCTGCAGTGGATGCCGCCACCTCTGGAGGTTCTGCAGCGATTCTATGCACAGGAAAGGCCCTTGGAGCAGACTCGTGGATAGAAGAGGGCTCTGAGACAGACTCATAGGCAGGAGAGGCCACTGGGGCAGATTCATGGACAGGAAAGGCCTCAGGAGCAGATTCATGGACAGGAGAGGACTCTGGAGCGCAGTGTGCAGCCCACACGCTCAAAATGGTGACTGCCATTACAGTAAGGGCAGCCGAGGGCGGCAGGACCTCTAGGACGGTTGGGCTTGAGAGCACTGATGTTATGGGGATGCCCGCAGCTTACACCGACATCAGAGGTAAGTTCATCACGCTAGCTATCAGTCTTTTCAGTCTTGGCCCAAGCTCCGCGTCCGACTCAGGCGTGGCGGCCATCTTGGCCGGGGACTCAGGCCTTGGCGGCCATGTTGTGAAGAATCTCTTGATGTGCCGGCATGACATGAGTAAGCTCTGGCTTGGCAGACGTGACGTGAGCAGGCCCTGGGGTAGCAGACATGACGTTAGCAGACTCTGGCTTGGCAGACATGAAGTGAACAGGTTCTGACTTGGTAGATATGACATGAGTAAACTTTAACTTAACTGGCATGATGTGAGCAGGTCCTGGAGTAGCAGGCATGACGTGAGCAGGTCCTGGAGTAGCGGGCATGACGTGTGCAGACTGTGGCTTGGCAGGCATGTCGTGAGTAGACCCTGGAGTAGCAGGCGTGACGTGACTCCAGACATGACGGTCGGGATGTGAAGAGGCTCTGGTGTGGTGGGCACTGCAGTATTGCGGGGCTCCTTATCCGCAAAACCCACAGTGTAAGATGAGCCGCACAACAGCAGAGCATGATCAATATATTGTTCAAGTGACCAGTGTGGGGTATTGCGTGGCATTAAATGAGATAAATCATTATCCAAACCAAAACGGAAAATGTCTTTAAGGAAAGTATCATTAAAATCAACTAGGTGACAAAGCACACAAAAGTCCTCCACATAATCCTCAATGGAGCGATTACCTTGACAGAGGCGAACTAGATGATCTGCTGGGTTTCAATTTTGTGGCGTTTGTGTATTCCGTCACGATCATCCACTGAAGGTGAACGTAGTGAAGAACCCAAGTGCAGTTTATTTACAAGTGATTCAAACATCCAAACATTAATCAGATACTTGATTTGACAGGAACAGACTTGACTTGACTTGACTTGACTTGACTAGGCATGAACAGACTAGACTCACCGACAGCGGGTTACAACATCAATACACGACGAGAGACAATGGCAACATGATGGCTATTTATAGCAAACAAGAGGGTCACATGACAAGAACAAACCAATGGGAAACAAGACACATTACTAGGACAACCAATCAGAACATGACACATGAACCAAAGAACAAATCATAACATAACACACAGACAAGGGAATCACATGACAGAACATGATCACATGTGGGGCAAGGAACACATGACAAACCAGGAAATTAAACTAAGATCATGAATACAAAGCAAAAGACATGAACACCAACACAACCCAAAACAAACCCTGACAGTCTGGTTTCTCGGTATCATCCCAGTGCTCGTTTATGATGTATTATGAATGTGCGGCAAGGTGAATTAAGTGTTTTCTTGTTTTAGTGTTTTTTGGTATATCCATATAAACGTGAACGTTCAATAATCAGACAAAGTCCCAGGGGGTCATTTTTCACTAGATGATGAGAAATATTGTCACATTAAGACCTTTTAAGGGCTAATTTATTTATAAATGAAATCCAAATTGGACTACTAAAGATAAAGTCATTTGCTCTCTTACTCTGGATGAATTTAATTATCATCAAAGCTCCAAGAATGAAATATAAGTGAAACAGCTTCAGTGTTGCAGTATTACATCAACACATTTTATTTACTCATTTACTGATTTGTGTACACTGAAAAAAAATGGTGTAGAAACAATTTTCACTTAGAAATTCCTAGTAAATTACACAAATGATTATAAAGAAATGGCAAGCCAAACACTGAATTAAATTTTGAAGCAGAAAGACTAAAATAGTATTTTCTTACTCCAATAATCTTTGTTTTATTTACAACTTTGACAAATCATTATGTAGGCTATATGCTGTCACACTGATTCCAACTTCTCATTAGAAATCATTCAGAACATCATAAAAACCATTATAATGTCAAATTAGGTAAAGTGTTAAATGCATCCAATACATATTGTGGCTTAAACATGTTTGAGCTCATTTATTATAAATGCAGTCAATACAAATATCATATATTTTTGATGCTTTAACTACACTGTATGTTGGCATTTATATACAAGTATGTACGAATACTAATGAGATCATATTTGATAGCCGCATAAAGGAAAGTAAAAGGAAAATGGGGCTGAGTTTTGGAGAGGTCCTCATCCTATTATGCAAGCAAAATGCACACAGGGTCTGTCAAGTGAGGTGACATCTGAAGCCCCTCACTTCTACAATAAGATGTCTTGGATATGTTAATGGGGCTCTTGGGACTCTTGTGATATACAGTATGTCCAATTTAGCACTGTGAGAAAGAGACAGGAGTCTTCCTTTACAGTGAAGCTCTATTTTAGCTTCGTTGTGCGGATAAAGGTCAGCTGGTCCTCTGTTTCTCACACATTCTCAATCTTGGCTGTGGTTTTGTTGATGAGAAATTCGCAGCTCCAGCTTTTCCCAGGTGTTTTCTGCACACACTCCAGTGTGGGGCCGCTGCTTGGCAGGGGTCCATGATGTGGTCCTCTTCTGAACTTCAAGCAACTTATTAAATTCCCTTCCAGTGCCAACTTCATTTCTGCACTTTGAAATGGTTCAGCTCCCATCACCTGCTTGGATGTGCCATAGTGCCGGTGAGCACACAGCACAGATTGTCGAGAAGCGCTCTCTCTTGCTTCTGCTCGCTGAGCTCTTTTCAATTCAGATGAAAGCGAGATGGGTTTGCCGATAGCTCTGTGTAAAGAAGCCATCCTGATGAGCAATAAATGTGTACCAGGTTTGGAGTCTTAAAAGACGGAGACCCATTTAGGAAAGGCACTTTTCTATGCTTACTCTAAGCTGCATTTATAAATCTAAGAGTGTATTTTTTGCAGACACCGATGGCTTAACTCTTGCTTTCTTTGAAAGCTAAGTGGAGTTGACCGCCTCGTTGTGCCCAGCATGCTGTCTTGTTTATTTATAAAAAAAATATCAAGCAGCTCTGTGTAAACTTGAGTCACCACACTAGATTATTTATTATTATTACTAATCTGGTGTATGAAGTAATAATTTAGCAAGGAGATGTTGACCTACCTATATATAAAATATTACTCCTTTATTCCTCAATGTAAAGTGAAACAGAAAATGCTTAATACTGGCCAAATGTTCTTTTAAAATGACTTTAAACATGGAAATATATTGAATGTAGAGTCTAGGCATATTTCGCAGACATACAGTATACTGTATCTTTACTGAAATTATTGTTATCAAAAAAATACTTAAAGGGATGCTTCACACAAAAATGAACACTTTGTCATCATTTACTCACCCTCATGTCTTTCCAATCCTGTATAAGTTAATTTCTTGTGTTAAACACAAAAGAAGATATTTTGAAGAATGCTGGAAATCAAACAATTGATGTTCCCCATTGACTTCCATTATTTCTTTCCCTACTATGGAAGTCAATGGGGACCAACAGCTCTTTGGTTCTTCAAAATATCTTCTTTTGTGTTCAACATAAGACTGAAACTTATACAGGTTTGGAACAACATGAAGGTGAGTAAATGATGGCAAAATTTTCACTGTTGGGTAAATATTTCTTTAAGTTAGAGCCATGGTACAAAAATATTACATACTACAGTATATGCTTTATTAGTATTAGTATTAGTGTTAGTGTTTGTATTAGTATCAGTATCAGTATCAGTATTAGTATTAGTATTAGTATCAGTTGGAAATGCTTTAAAATGAGGACCAAGGCCATGGTGTGGCAGAAGCATATTAAATTAATTCTTAATAAAAAAAAATGTTTTTTCTGTGACCCAACAGAGCAACATCTATTATTTATTTTATTTCATTTATTATTATTATGTGTTTATTTATTTTATTTAAATGGGTTTCATTTTGTGTTTGTGTTTTTTTTGTTTGTTTTTTTTTTACTTTGAATATACTGTTGACAGTTACCTTAAATATTTTATGTGATTTCCTTCTTTATATCCATATGATTCCTTTGCCGAGGATCACCAGCACAGCATGACCCCTTTGTTGGCCTTAAAAGCAGAATGCTAATTAAACATAAGTACGGGATGGGCTGTGGGATATCACTAACTCTGTGCATACCAGCCATCTGGACAGTAATTAGGCCACTGGACCCTAAGGTCCTTTAATAAAGCAATTTGAGAGTCTCGGTTGGGAAATGACCAGCCCTGATCACACCTGAAAAGAGTCCTTCAGTTTCAAGCTTAACACTTAAGGTAGAATAGTTAATGAATTGTTGGTTTGAGCTTGCTAGATCCTGAATGGCAAAAGCGAGTGAGAGCAAGACTCCTAAGTGGCTAAGAAATGAGCAAAACATGTTACTTAAGACTCTGTAAAACACTATTCTTGAGTTAAAACAATGGTAAAGCTACATAGTTTCCACAAACAAGGGCCCCCAAGGCAACCGTTGTCCTCTGTGAATTGGTCTTTATGGCTGCATATCCTGTAGCAGTGAGGGTCCCAAACCGGGCAATTATGAGTTTCATACAGACAGGAGTACTTTCTGACAATGGCAGACACTTATTTTTTGGAAGAAGACCTGTAGGCATTATTCCACTGTGTCATTTGAGGTTATTTTGATGGACTGTGACAGGAACGACTGTCATTACAAGCATGCTGACGAGCTTGTTGCGTTGCTGGATTTTTTGCATATGCCAGGAAGGGAGGGGCTCCTACTTGCTATGACAGTTTCCTAAATAAGGGGCTGTAGGGGACGTTTTTCTGAGTGATTCCAGGAGGAGCAAAATGGGAATAATTGGGAAGGGATTTGGGGGAGGATAAAGAGGATTGACAGTAAAACAATGTGCTTAAGGGTGATGGAGATTTTTATCTGCCCAACATTTACAAGCAATAGCTCTGTGACAAGAGATATGTGGTGGACGCTGCAGATGAAGGTAGATGGTGAAGAGCAGCACAAATCTCTCCCCCACTTATCTCATTGTGTTTCTCCTGCTTTGTCTTTATCCTTCTTGTCCGTCAATGTGATCCATTTCATTTAAAAATCCATGGCTTCCCTTGTTGAAAGCTGGAAGTTGTCATTTAGTTCACTCCTGAGAAGACCGTACACTATCAGGTCCATCTAATGAAGCCAGTGCAGGAGTCAATAAGTAAAGTAGGCATGGCCAGAAAAGGAAAGAGAAATCGCTAATGTGCCATGGGTAATGACTGAGATAGAAGGCTTGTTTGCAGGGAAGCCCATTTTTCCACCTTATCTTTCACCCACAGACCCAACACCCGCCTCGGCTCTTCACATGTGAGCCGATATGTTTGACTGTTTGAGAGTCTGAATCTCAGCATGTGACCATTTTAACAAAGCTAACCACCAGCTGAGGGTTAAACATGTTTCTTTCAGATATATAGACAGATGCAGAGTGGCTTCTCCAGTGCTCAAGGCTGCTGAAAATGTGTTCACTGTTTATCCACCGTGAGCTTTAAAACATTCTCAAGAGTGCTGGAGAATTACGATTTCCATGGTGCATAGAATGTGCAATATTCAAGGACACTGACAAGGGTTTAAACAGACTTATGATTTGCAACGTACAAAAGATAAGTACACTTCATTTTTGACTGTATTTGTCTTGATGCTGTAACTCTAAATGCTCACATTCACTGCTTTTCATACTTCTTGTTGTTTTGCCTCATATTGGATTTTCTCTCCTTCACGCACTCACTCGCACACTCACATAAAATATGCAGAGATGTGAAAGTGCTTAAGAACCCAGAGGCAAGCATAAGAATTAGGCCAAAAAAGGAAAAGATACATATTTTAGGATCATTTCTGAGCAAAAACAACAGTGCAGAGACATAAGAAAGAGCAATGGAGAACACAGATTATCACAATGGAGAGGTATCATGTCTTCAGATGGAAAAATGTCACTGTTTTATATGGCACAAAATCATGTTATGCACATATAGAGTCACTGTGTTACCATTTTATTGTGCATGCAAGTTCAAAGTGAGTTTAATTGAATTGAAAATTGTGTTGTATTTTTTATTTTTGACTAGAGCTTGCCTGTTATAGTTGAGATAGATGAAAGCTAACTAAATTACTCTGCTATCTATGGGTGAACAACATTACAATAAATAATGTGGTAGTTCATCCCCACCTCCACCCAAAAAACAACCCCTTTAATAACTTCTGCAAGCATCAAATGCTCTCTTGCAAGATGAGTACTGCCCTGTTTGGGTTTAGATTTTCATCTATGTTACTAACAGATTTTCTCTTTATTCAAGCGACCTTTCATTATTAATCTTCAGTCCCATTAAACATCACAATCATCCTTACTACACCTTATTCGTATTGTCACCCTCATGTCATTCCAAACATGTATGGGCTTTCTGAAACCAAACATGATTTTCTTTTTTTTCTGTGGAAAATTATAGATATTTTGAGAAATGTCTCAGGTTTTTTTCTTTTCTTTTTTTTCTTTTCTTTTCTTTTCTTTTTTCGTGCATACAGTGAATGTCAATGGAAATGTCAATCTGGTTATCAGCATTCTTCAAAATATCTTCTTTGGTTCTTTCACAGAAGATAGAAAGTCATGCAGGTTTGAGACAACATGAGGGTATGTAAATATTTTTGGGTGGACTATTCTTTTTAAAGTATGGCACAAAATAATACAGCTTTGTTATCATAGTCTATTGGATCTGAATGTGTATTGCTTTAGATACCATTCCTAGTCATAATCACAGGCACACTGGTTGTCATGGTGCATTAACTTGGGAATATTGCCATATTGATTGAACAGTTACAAAGACAAGGATCAGCAATCTGGAAATTAAGCCCATAATCTTCCTTTCGCATATGTTTTCATTTCAGTCTCCAAACTGTGGTATAATCAATAACTAATCAATCTCCTGGACAGCAAATATGACCTAATTCCCTCGAGAGGCTCTTCCTTGACACCTAATAAGATAGAGACATAAAATATGGAGAGGTGTTGGAGGAACTCATGCATTCAACCTCTGATGGGTTCATTAACTCATTGCTTATAAAGTAGCAGAGAGAATTGGCCATGTGTGGTCCCTCTTAAGGGTCTAAAGGGTCCTCCGGGACCAGGGGTCAGCGTGGAAAACCTTAATTCAGTCTTATCACTGAGTCACCTTTCAAAAAGAGTGGTTGTTTTTAATCTACTTACTAAGAGACACAAGGGAACGATGACCTTATTGTGATGAGGCTTCAGTTTTTTAACAGATTCATGGCACAGGAACACATGATCCTACTGAATGCTGCAGTATTGAACAGGGTTGTGCACAATATAGAATTGATTTGAGAATGCCTGCATTTGAAATTAATATAAAGGGAGGTAGTAAACATGAAGTTCAATTTGTAAACATGAAGTGCAAGAAGTACAATTTGATCTTGAATGTAAGGAAGTGCCATTCAAATTCAAATTAATTAATTTACATAGAACCTTGTTTGAAAGTTTTGGGGAAAAAGCATTTAAGATTTATATGCCATATAGATGTACTGTTTTACATTACAGTTAGATCAAATGTTATATTCATTTCTGAATTTTGTAGTAGCTCAGTAATATTGTATATCTGCAGGGCCATATTATTTTCCAAGAATGAAAATAGCATTAATAATGCAGCTTAATATTCACAGTCATTCTGAACCATCAGCATGGTTATTCTGAGCTCTACTGTGGTGATATTGAGCACTGGGAAAGTTCCCTGTCAATAAAGTGCCAACAGATGGCAGATAAAAAGCAAGCCTGTGTACTTACCACACCAGCACTGGATTTTTTGCGACAGGTGCAGCTGTTTTCCTTCACATACTGTATTAAAGCTACTGGCTGTAATATATGGACTCATAGAATTTTGTGACCTCATCCCAACTAATGACAGACATGACAAATGAAAACACAGCTGTGACAGCCCTTATTATTATACCACATTATATGGCACTAGAGTTCATCCAAGTTGATTATCTCAGTAACCTTCATTAGAAAAATCTAAGTGTTGTAACATGTCAACCACAAATTTATGCAAAAGAATCACATGAGACGGCATTAGAGAACAGGGCGATTTGTCTGTCATTGTCATCTCAGCACCAAAATCCCTATGCCTCTTTCACTTTCCTTTGACAAAAAGCACACTCTCTAAAAAAAACATAACAAATCAAAAGATTAGATGGTGGACCTGGTCTTACAGGCATTATCCAAAGCCGCAGACATGTGTCCTCATGTTAATGCATAAAACCTTATTATTTACTCTGCACAGGTATCCAGGCTTACTAATACAATTAACATCTGTTATTCATGGATCATTAAAAAACAGCTGTCTCATGGATAGGGTTGGGAACCGAACCCTTCTTTTTTTTTTAAAGAACCGGAACCGTGAGCAATTTCTAAGTTTCAGTTCCGATAACGGTTCTGGTGCGACACGTGACCAAGCGCTGTGAGCAGCCTTGCGCCGGCGTTTCCCGTAAAGGATGTCACAAACCAAATAACAGAAACGCAGCCCTGCCTCTTTAATTACTGAGCACATTGTTTCCCATGACGCGCACTCCACAGACGCGCCGCGTCTTTAACTGCCGAACACATCGTTTTCCACGACTGTACGCGCACTCGCGTCTTTGATAAATGTGCCAGTTGTTTTGTCTGACTGAACATGTACCATCAGCACGCAGCTCCTGCCGCCACTAAATTACATTATATTTGTCCCATATTGTCATTAATATACATACTGACTTCAACTTGGATCACTAAATAAATAGACTGCTATTGTTATGTAAGTATGAGGGATAGATTATTTAGTGTACAGGTCATTTCAAGAGTGATAAACAAAGTGATGGAAAATATTTATTTTTAAATTGTTTAAAAATGTGGAAACCACTCATTGTATCACATTATCTCCTGACTGCATTATTATTTGTAATATAGGGGCTTTATGAAGTGTGTGTATACATGGTTATAAGTTTAACGGTTAATATTTCATTAATTTAGGGAAATTAACAAGTGTCTTAGCCCTCAAGGGACTAGTTGGCCAACCAGCTTATTCCTGCTTGAAAAGCAAAATGTTATTGATAGTGTAAAAAACATCAACTTTGAAGCACATGCATTACTCAACATTACTTACTACCTTCCAGCAACTCTACATTCAATTAAGGTAAAGTAGTAAAAAAAAAAATTATAATAATAGTTCATTTAAATGGAACCGTAATTGTTAGGCAAAACTGGAACCGGAATCGGAAACGGAACATTTCTAACGATACCCAACCCTACTCATGGATGTGATGGACTATATTTGAATATGTTTAATTATGTTTATTTACTGTAATGGCTCTAAAATTAAATGCTAATCTCTGTTTAAGTGATTGATATGCAAAGAGAGTGTGTCTAATGCCAGCAACATGCATAAAAAAAGACACTCATACACTTCAGCCTGACATCATAAATCTAAGAATGCCATTGACCTGTAAAAAGAAAAATTTATAAATAATAAATAAAACAGATAAATAATGTTTATGTGGTTTAAAAAAAAGGTTTCTGATTACAGTCGTACTTAAGCTAAATGTAATGAATAATTTTATATTAGTATTATTATATGTTTCTTTATATATAATGATAGATAGATAGACAGACAGACAGACTTGTGTGTGCATGGGTATTTTCATCTAATTAACCTGTAATTGCATTGACTAAAGGTTAAAGGTTATGATTTTGTGTTCTGTCTGTTTGGGTTCTGTTTGTTTGGGTTGAAAGAGGGTGGGAGAGAGGGAAAGAGGGAGGGAGCTTGGAGGAGAGAAAGGAGGAGAAGTCTTAGCAGATGGAGATGGAGGACCATTCTGTGTTTGAGCTGGATTCCAGCTGGGATTAGTGAGAGCTTGTCAAAGGCACTGCTTGGGCAGAATGAAGAGACGGAAAAAGCTGGTACGCTGCTCCTTTCATTTGATTATGAGCTTCTCTGAATATTTGCACTTTTTATAGCAATGATAATGGCTCTGGATGGGATTGGATATCTCTAACGGGCTGTTTCTCATTTTAGTCTTGAGTAAAGGATGTGGGAGAGTGAGAGCGATGGAGCTGGTGCTTTGTTTTGAGGAGGCCAACTTGAGAGCTGTTGTTTTGAAGCATCATTAATGCTTGATGCCTCTGGTTTCATTATTTTTGCAGTGCATTCCTTTGGAAACGTAATTTCATACTTTACAAGATGTAATTTGAAAGATATTCTTCTCACATGTGTGCATAAATCCTAGGGGAAGGGAAACTGTTTTATACGACAGGCTTCATTGTCATAATCTAACTTTCCAAAATCTAACTGCATTAAAATCAGGTCTGTACTATTTTGTTCTGGGACGTGGGGAGGTTGTCAGTTTCTTGTGCTGTCACTCTTGTTGGGCAAAGTCAAGTGTTTGTGATCATACACCCCTGATGTATTCCTAATATAGTCTAGCCCACATTCATGACTAAAGCTCTTGAGCGAGTGAGTGTGCGCACATTGACTTCATAACACACACTTCAGCTTCCCACATGGCCCCAGCCTCTCTGAGACCACACGGGCTATACACACGCTTGCTGTTGCTTCCTGCTGACACTCCAAATGTATTCACGCTGAGAGCAGAAGGCATCTGTTTCCTTTCCGTTTTTAGATTTTCTGAAGTATTGGATATGCTGGCTGGCTTTGTTACTTTCTATAATTACAAACAGCTTTTACGCTACCTTCGGGAAATATTAGCATAACCGCAGATGCTATAACATTGGACAATTGTTCTAGCCTTTATCTCAGCTATATCTTTATTTTTAATTGTTTATAAGACAACAGCTCTTTGAGGCTACAACTTAATCCTTAACCTTCAGAAAATGTTGATGCTCATTCTTGGAAGCTGTTTTATTCTCTACTTGATGGTACTGATTTTTGCCTTTTTTGAAATCCTGTTAGCAAAAGTGGTGATATGAATATGGTTTAAAGCTTCTTCTTCTTTCTTTTTTTTTCTTTTTTTTTGGTGATTAAAAAAAAATAAAACAATTGTATATAATTAATCAGAACATTAAAGATAAAAATTAAAATAATAGTAATAATGCCAATAATAATACAGAAAAAAAATAATAATACAGGCTCTAGACGTCTTTAAAACCAGCCACCTTTCATGTTTAGATATAGTTAGGTTTATGTATAAACTATATAATAGTTATCATAATAAAACATTGGATTTGTTCCTCTACTACTTTAGTAGAAGTCATAGGAACACCAGAGTGTGTGGAAAGTGCCTTCCTGTACATTCTGTGTCTCGAAGATATATCTCTCAAGGAACACTGAGAAAACCATGATGTTCATAAGTGGCCCTCCACTCCAAATTGCACTATCACAATGCATTTAAGAACAGAGTGCACGGTGACTTGTGCGGCACCTGTGTTGCTGGACCAGCTGTGCCAAGCGTTCAAACATTGACTATTACCTTTAAAAGGTAATTCAAGTCAGAAGTGTATTGGCATGCACTCTGCATTTCTTTGTCTCGCTCCCTCCACCAGTTCAGCTGCTACTGTGTGTGTATCCTCTTTTAACAGCATTTTATGTAGCACATTAACTTGATGAATTATATTAACTTGAGCAACCGTGAGGAAAATATGCTTATGACTTTATCATTTTGAATGGTGGTCGAATGGCAGCCAGAAGCCATTAATTCTCATTGTTTAGGACTTCCTAGAGAGACAAACACTTTGCCTCAGAGTCTCACAGCAGGGCTCTTTATACAAAAAGGAGTTTTACTGTAGGGAACTACGCTTAAGTGTAGTTCCCTATAGAAAGAAAGCTCTGCCGTGAGCATAAATGTAAGTTCAATAATCTCACCACATGTAATGAGATACTATGTTAAAAACCTGTACAACTTAAAGGCTGAGTTAGTTATTTTAAAAAGGGTGAGGATTTCTAGCTCCACATACTGAGCCAGAATTTAGAAATTAAGTTTATAGCATCTTCTGTTTTAAATTGATATCTGTTGCGACACACCAGAAGGGTTTGGATCCATTTGCAGTTTATTAAGAATAGTCAGACAATACAGGGTCAAATACCGGCAAGGCAGAACAGTAGGGACAAGGCAGCGGCAGAATCGTGAACCAGGCGAGAGATCAGGGCAGGCGGCTAGAGAACAGAGTCCGGGTGAAACAATCCAAGTCGGGGCAGGCAGATAACAATCAGAGAAACAGGAAACAGTCCAAGATCAAAGTACAGAAAACAAAACACAGGTATAACACTCGGAAATGACAGCCGGGGCAAATCAAGACTTCGCAGAGAGTCTGTTTCTGTGAGTGGCTTATATGTGTGTGTGTAAATGAGATGCAGGTGTGATTGTGTAATCAGGCCCAGGTAAGAGGGATGATGGGAAATGGAGTCCGAATGGAAGATCGCTAATACTCTGGGGACAGTTCCCTCTGGTGGTGCGGAGGAGGTGGTACGGGAGCCTCCTCCGTAACAGAGCCCCCCCCCCTGCGAGCGGCTCCTGACGCGAGGAAGCAGGCGACGCCGGGGTCTTCCACGAGGTCGAGGGGCCGGTTTCTCCGGATGCGTCCTGTGAAACTCCTCCGTGAGAGTGGGGTCCAGGATATCTCCAGCTCTGACCGAGCTCCCGAACCCCTCCCAATCGACCAGATACTGAAGGGTACCGCCCCGGCGTCTGGAGTCTAGCAACTCATGCACTCGATACACCTCCTCGCCGTCAACCAGGAAAGGCAGGGAGGTCTGCGGCCCGGCTCCCTCCTCCGTCTCTCCTCTCAGACCACCAGCGGGTTTAAGCAGTGAAACATGGAAGGTGGGAGAAATACGATAGTTAGAAGGTCTTTCTAAACGGAATGATACTGGAATTATTTGTCTAGAAATTTTGAAGGGACCAACATACCTGGGACTGAGCTTTTTACATGGTAGCCGGAGGCGGAGATCTTTAGTCGAGAGCAATACCCTGGACGGTGTGTACTCTGGACCGGGACCGTCAAAGCGGTTCGATGTGTGTAGCTTCTCGACCAATCTGACACACTAATTTTATTTGATTTAACAAATCAATTATTCATTAGATTAACAAATCGTCACAGTCCCCTAACCCAATAAACTGGATGCCAGGATGTATGCAACGACACCAGGCCCCCCCTGGTCCCCATGACAAAAAAATGCTGATATCACTGGTTTTATGGCTTAAAAGGAATGTAGGGGAGAAACTCCCTAATTTTACTCATGAGAAAGGCACACAATGCCCAGAGAAATGGACTGTTCTATAATTAATTCATAGGAAAACCTTTATTTGATTGAATACCCATATCCTTTGGTCTTTGTGTATACCATTACTGTCTTGTATAATGTCTGTTGTAGTGTATGCTGTTTGATTCATGGTATCATAGACCACTAATTAATATAACCTCACCTATTTCATGTCTAGTATCTATGAATTCGCCTTATTATGATCGAAACAAGTGTGTATATTATATGCTAATACCTATGCAACATATTGATGTCCTAAGAATCTAATTTGTGCATCAACACCCAAGCGAACTACATATGCGAAATACCACGCTTAGAGACAAAGAGTCATAAAACTCCCCAGTATTTCCAACCTCACGCTTGGGATTTCAGCCTTCCTCATTAGACGAACCCATCTTGAGAGGCGTGAATCTCTGCAGGCTTAAAAGGCCACACTCCATGTGACCCGCCCAAGTCGGTGGTTCAGTCAGAAGCAAAGATGAAGATGTGAGAAAAAACGCTTCAGGATACCAAAGCATATGTGCCAGGCCTTTCTTCGGCCTAGTCATTTTCATCAAGTGACTCTGACTCAAACTCGTTCTTTTCATCAACTAATTTCAGCAAGATCTTGGGCCTTAAGATTGTATCAGGAATCTTTTTCAGACATACGCTAGTATCAAACTTAGTCGATTTAATTGTTGCATTAAGTATCAGTTACACCTTTTACAAGGTTTGTTTGAACTAAGAATCTGACGTTTTTCCTCAGGTTTTAGATCTGCTGAATATGCAAAATGGTTCCAGAAATGTCATTCCTTATGTCTCTTTCTATACTGAGTTAAACTTTAACCCTTTCCAATACCAACTGTATGCATGTGTGTGTGTATGTGTATGTTATACCGGCTTCTTAATGTGTTTATGTAGTATGTTAGACTAGTTTAGTGTTTATGTAGTTAATAAAACCTTTCTTGTATCACACTTGACGTGTTCATTGTTTACTCATAACCGGAGTCAATAATCATGCAGATTTACGTTACAAACTTATAGAATTGTACAGTAAGAAAGTTATTTCCTTTAACCAGGAAATTAAAGTTCTTAGAATTGACAAGACGGTTGAACCTGAGTGGTCAGCAAATATCTACAGAGGATCTAAAATATTAATAATTAATCATAAATAGTTATGGTTAATTATTCATATTTCACATGAGCTGATTCGCTACAGATTTTGGTGAAGAGAATGCGGGCGTGATAAAACGAAAGTTATGAGTTTAAAACACTGGCAACTTAAAAGTGTGTGATTGATAGCCCAGGTTAAAATAGGACGCGACTTCAGATGCCCGGTGGTGTCCCTATTTGCTGGCTTGTTGAGATGCAGATAAAGTGGGGGTTTGAATTGGTACCGCTATTATAATTGTGAGAGTCTTTATGTATTTCATACTTAATGGTATCAGTGTAAGGTTAATATGATTTTAGCAAAGAAACCCTAATTTAAGTATTAAAGCATAAATCTGTCTTGAAAAAGCGTAAGTCTGAATCTCAGCTCAGAGGCAGGTCCAAACTGTACCATAATGTAATATGCTTTAGTGAAGACATCACAAAATTACAGTATTGTTTAAATAGTTTCTTTGAAGGAGAAATCTCAGTACAGTTATACCAAGGTAGATGTGAGCGCTGCTCCCCTTTCTACAGCATAAAGGCCTTATAGTTTATAATTAGATTGAAGCAATTCATCTACACTTTGACTGTATATATATAAGCCGAGCAACCTCGTGGTCATTACTTTGTTTCACTCGCTGAGTGAAATTAAAAGTGTAATACTGTACTTTAGTACTCATATGAGAGGCAAACATAACTACATATATGTTTCAACCGGTTTTAACTTACAGTAAACACGTTTGTAATTCTTTAAACAAGTGCAAGAAGTTTATTGTTGCAGTAGAGAAGCACTCACCGAAATGCTTAGGTAATGCAACAAGTCTTAAAGGCTGAAAGCACCACGTTCTAAAAACTGTGACTGTTTAACATAGACAGACATTAAACTGCGTTAATTACACTGGCATGCATTGGTTACCATGACAACAACTTGTCACAGGAAGCGCTAACTTCACATAGCACAACACGCCATGTTTGTAAACAAACCATTTGAAGCAGCTAAGCTAACACGACTTAGCATAGTTTCATTTTAGGCTAAGCTACCAAATAGCTTTAACAATTAGGGGTTAACACTCTTTAAATGAAGCTTTTAAATACAGCATGTGTGAATGCAATGTGAAGTAATTTGAATTTAACCTAACCCCTGGTTTCTGATTTTTCCACTTTCTTTTCCTTCTTTTTCTATGTTTCACAATCTTCAATTCGTCTCAGCGAATTTAACTATCTAGATGTATCCTTCCTGAATGCTATTGCTTAGTTACTAGTTAATTAAATCTAAATTTAATTAAATCTTAACTGTCTATCGAGGAAAGACTCATTAAGGTATTGGGTGCTTTTAGTAACACAGTGAATAACGCGCTACGGAGGGCGGGGCACACACATGGCATGGCCCAGCATGGGAGCTGAACACGCAGCACCTGTGACCAGACATGGTGTGTTGCCCAAAACAAATCAGTTAATCACGAGTGCTACTATTTTTTCCTAATACCAGATTGATTACCTTTACGTTTTAATAATAGCAGTCAGCTAATTTTAAATCCAATTACATGTTATGCCCCCTTGATGTTCTCTCTGAACCTCAAAAGGAACCAGAGACATTTCTATTTTTGATTTGTTTATTTTCAAAAATAATCAGCATAATCTGAATAGAAATGCTCTCCTTTTCCTTCTGCTTTTCCCTTTTCTCCTTCATACCTCAGAGATGAAGCTTGTTTGGGGAACCGTCAGCAAAGTCTGAGTGATAATTTGACAATAATTTAACAGTAGTCTTAAATCATCAATCAAAATACTGTTTACGTCCTTTTCAGCAAAACAAATGCTGACCCAAAACTATTTTAGCATTCACACTCTGTTTTGATCTTGTAGTAGTCTCTAGCCCTTACTCTCAACACCAGTGTGTCAAAACGTTGCAGAGGCTCAGACTAACTTCCCAGAATGCAGACCAAAGAGGACTGACCAGGCATTGTGAGGAACACCCCCTACCCAGGGCCGACGACCAACTACTGAGCCGAAAGCGGNCAGACGGTTGACCCTGAGTGGTCAGCTAAATATCTACAGTGGATCTAAAATATTAATAATTAATCATAATTAGTTATGGTAAATTATTCATATTTCCCATGAGCTGATTCGCTACAGGTTGTTCTTGTCATCTGACAGCATGAAGTAGGTGGGTGTGAGCTCGGTCCCAGACCTCCTCGCTGTGTTGCAGCCAGTCTGTGACCGAGGGTAGATCAGTGGGTTCGCCACACCAGGGAAACAATGGTGGTTGAAAACCCAGAATGCATCTGAATGGAGTCATCCCTGTGGCTGGTTTCACCAGTGAATTCTGTGCATATTCTGCCCAAAATAGATACCTGCTCCAGTCCGATTGTCGTTGCTGACAGTAGGATCTGAGGAATCGAATCACTTCCTGATTCAGACGTTCGGTTTGCCCATTGGATTGAGGATGGTACCCGGATGTAAGGCTGATGTTGACGTTGAGGTGTTTGAAGAAGGCGGACCATACTTTGAACGCGATCTGACACGATATCTTCGGGAGCAGTTCGGCGGTTTCGAAGGCTGTGGGGAGCTTGGGTAGAGGAATTAGGCGGCAGGCTTTGGAGAATCGGTCTATGATGGTGAGTATGGTGGTGTTACCTTGGGAATTGGGCAGGTCGGTGATGAAGTCGATGGCGATATGAGACCAAGGTCGTGTGGTGTAGGTAGTGGATTTAGCAAACCGGCTGGAAGCTGTAGGGGATTTGGATGTGTTGCATGTGATACAGTTCTGGATAAATTTGGTTCTGTCGGTCAGCATAGTGGGCCACCATCGATTCCTGAGCAGGTGTACTGTGACAGTGATTCCAGGATGGCCTGAGCTGGGTTTAACGTGTACCTGAGAGAGCAGTCGCTGTCATTGGGGTTCCGGCACATAAGTGAGGTTGGCAGGGCATTCGGGAGGCGGTGGATCTTGGAGATTCATATGTTCGATCTCAGTCATGATATCCCACTGTACAGGTGCCACGAGAAGGCTTCCAGGTAGGATAGTGTCGCTAGAGGTGGCTTGGACTCTTTCCTCGGTTTGGCGTGAGAGAGCGTCGGCCTTAGTGTTCTTGGAACCCGGTCTGTATGTGACGGTGAACCGAAATCTGGTGAAGAGCAACGCCCACCTGGCCTGTCTGGGGTTTAGACGTCTAGCCGAACGCAGGTACTCCAAGTTTTTATGATCGGTTAAGATGGTAAACGGGTGAGTGGCCCCCTCCAGCCAGTGCCGCCACTTCTCGAGCGCTAGTTTCGTGGCAAGAAGTTCACGGTTGCCCACGTCGTAGTTCTGTTCGGTGGCGCTCAGTTTGCGGGAGAAGAAAGCACATGGGTACATTTTAGCGAGGGAACCATGACGCTGAGATAGTATAGCGCCTACCCCGGTATTAGAAGCATCGACCTCCGCAATGAATGGGTGTTCTGGGTCTGGATGTCGGAGAATAGGGGTAGTAGTGAACCGAGTTTTTAATTCGTCGAAGGCCAGACGTGACTCTGGGGACCAATTCAGTCTGGATGTGTGACGTTTGGTCATGGTAGTCAGAGGGGCGGCGATCGAACTGAAACCCCTGATGAATCGCCTGTAGAAGTTTGCAAACCCCAGGAAACGTTGCAATTCCTTGACTGTCTGAGGTTGGGGCCACTCCAACACTGCCTTGACTCTCCTCTCGTCTATGGCTACCCCCTCCTGACTGATAATATACCCGAGGAACGAGATGCTAGTTCGGTGAAACTCGCACTTCTCAGCTTTGGCGTAGAGTTGATACTTCCTGAGGCGTTTCAGCACAGATCTGACCTGGTGGATGTGTTCCTCCAGAGTGTTTGAGTAAATCAGGATATCGTCGATGTATACGATTACCCATCTGTCGAGCATGTCCCGGAAGATGTCATTCATGAACGATTGGAAAACTGAAGGACTGTTTGCCAGGCCGAACGGCATAACCAAATATTCATAGTGCCCACTACTGGTGGAAAACGCTGTCTTCCATTCATCTCCTTCACGGATGCGAATTAAGTTGTAGGCGTTGCGCAGATCTAGTTTGGTGTAGTATTTGGCCTGGCGAAGCTGTTCTAATGCGGCTGGAACTAGGGGCAATGGGTATCAAAACTTAACGGTGATGTCATTGAGGCCGCGGTAATCAATGCATGGCCGTAACCCTCCGTCCTTCTTCTTTACAAAGAAGAACCCGGCTGAGGCAGGAGAAGTTGAGGGTCGAATGAATCCCTTAGATAGTTCCTCGTCAATGTAAAGTTTCATGGCCTCAGATTCGGGTTGAGATAACGGAAAGATTCTGCCTTTAGGAGGAGTGGTGCCGGGCATTAAGTCAATAGCACAATCAACAGAACGGTGAGTGGGAAGCTGAGACGCCTTCTTTTGACTGAAGGCGTCAGCGAGGTCTGAGTATTCTGAAGGCAGAGAAAGATTGTTTGGGACTGAAACAATCCAAGTCGGGGCAGGCAGATAACAATCAGAGAAACAGGAAACAGTCCAAGATCAAAGCACAGAAAACAAAACACGGGTATAACGCTCGGAAATGACAGCCGGGGCAAATCAAGACTTCGCAAGGAGTTCGTGAAATGGTGTGGCTTATATGTGTGTGTGTGTAAATGAGATGCAGGTGTGATTGTGTAATCAGGCCCAGGTAAGAGGGATGATGGGAAATGGAGTCCGAATGGAAGATTGCTAATATTCTGGGGACAGTTCCCTCTGGTGGTGCGGAGGAGGCGGTACGGGAGCCTCCTCTGTAACAATATCAGTCGTTTTTCATTGAATCTGTTCAATGTAAATACATTTTACAAGAAAATATGTCAGCTTTTCTACTTAAAAAGTTCGCATTAATTCAAATATTATTTGCTGGTTCTTTGTAATTGTTTGTGCAAATTACTAGCAATTTGAAAGAGTGGAAGTTGTTTCAGTGTATACAATTAAATTGCTTGTGTAGCATTTTATTACCTATATTTAACACATTGCACACATAATTTACCTGAATTAAGTCTTAGTTTAGTAGAGCCTTGCTTATAGACATAATATAAAGGATTCTTATGTCTAGGATAGCTTGGTTTGTGAAACTTTTCCACAGCAGCTCAGTCAGAAATTCACCACTGTAAAGTGATGTGACTAGCATTTGCACACAAACATGATTAATTGATAACCAAATCAGTTGTCACTCATTTTCATTATCGATTGTTATCAATTTTATTGATTTATTGATTGGTTATAGATGTTGCAGTCCTATTCCTAAGTCTTATAATGACTTAATTACAATATTTATTAAATAAAACTAAATTGGTGCATTGACACCAAAAAGGTATTGTAGCCAAATGTGATGCACGGTTTTTGTGTTCTGAATGTGAATGCATGCTAGACTCTATCAGTTCTTTTTTTATTTCATCAATTCATTTTTCATGGGAACTATTTATTTTAAAACAATGAATTAAGAAACATACCATTATGCTTGACACAATGAACAAGTTGAACTAATTTTATTTAAAAAAATCACCAAATAATAAGGAAAGAATGAGCGTAAGGAAATGGCAGTTGAGTTTCACTCTACTTCTTGGCTGCACTCTTAACAGGGTTATCGGTGAGAGGAACAAGAGAACCGTCTCTCTTCCTCTATTGCTTTATCACTAATTAATGCAAGCTCGTTCTTCCTGATGAGCTCTGTGTGAAGTGTATGGTTGGTCGCTGCATAATTAGTGGGGTTTTCAGATTTTGCCTTTGATTCTCACAGTCAGAGATGCTGATCCCACCTCACTTCCTCAGCGGGAGCGGCCAATTGTGCTGCTGCAGCAATTGGAGCCCCTCACAAGGGGTGGTGAAAAACTGTAAATTGCTCTTTGGGGCTTTTTGTTACCCAGTATGAAATTCACCTCACAAAACAGATAAATAAATCAAACTCCAGGTCAGAGACAGCTTTAGAAAAGCAGAGTCATCAAAAATGCTAATTTACAATTTACCATCCCATCAGTTCTGTCCTATTAAGAATATTAAATTATATATATATATTTTAAAATTACAAAATATATGTAATATAATAGAAATAAAAAATAAATACTAAGTTGTATTGTGCTTATACTGACATGCTTTTCATTATCATTTTATTTTTATTAGTATTAGTAGTATACAATACTGTTCTAAATTTTGGGCTTGGTATTTTATTTATGGATTTATTTTATTTATTCATTCATTTATTTATTTAAAATATTGATAATTTTGTGTTTTAAAAAGTAAAGAGTCAGTAATACAGATATTAGAAAACAAATATTTGTGTTTACAAAAGCATCCAGCTGTTACTACAGTTCAATTCCAGTAAAATCGATCGTTTTGCTGAGGATATCTTGGATTAAAAGGCATTCCCCTTGGCCTGTCAGTCAAACTATTGGATTAAAGGGTTGTGTATTTAGGAATCAATGAACTTGTCATTTCTGCATTAGTCAATCTGGTATTGGTATTTTCAATTTATGTGCAGAGGTGCTTGTGATTTGGATGCTGTGGAAACTCACTTTGTAAATCTGAATCAATAGTAGGAGAAATGGATTTATTTTGGTCAAGGGGCCACTGGGGTTTCCTGTCCACTTCCTTGAACCGCTGCATGTGGTGTTTAACAGCCTGCTGGAGAGTTTCTCAAATGCTAACAATATTGAACCTCCAACAAGTGGCTAATAGATGTGACATCACAATATCCTTATACTGCAAACCTGCTGTAGCCGTTCTCAACCTAGAAGATGACATTTTGATAAAGTTCTCCGGAGTTCTCCTTACAGATGAGTTGCAAGAAACTTTTGAAGAATTCTTCTTTGGCTCCTCGTTACCAGTGGCTGTGATGATATCACACAAGCCTACTAAAATGTTAAGGGCTAGATGTTCACTTTTCCTCTGTTTTAACCTCTAAGTTAATTACATCTTTCCTTCAGGGTAGCATCGTTAGAAGATATGAGACTCATTACAATAAAGCAATGATTTAATAACGTTAACAATTATATTGATGTGAACACTGAGCTTACTGCTGGGACAGAGCTGGTAAACGAAGATGTCCATGCCAATGCTGATTATATTTACTGGAATATTTTAACCTAAAACAACAAAACATAATTTGTGAAATCCATATGTGTTTGTATTATTAGAGTAAGCATATAGCAAACAAGCTATGCTCACCGGGGTGGAAATCTCACTGCCTTTGTTTTAACTTGTTGTCTTCTAAAAAAACACTAAAAGTGTGAAAAGGAAAAAAAACATGCTATTTTAGGCTGTACTTCTAACACATATGTTTGTGTGAGGTGGTTGTTTCTCTAAAGCTTAATGTCCAGCTGAGGCAGGTGTGTTGTGTATATGCGTTAATGGGAGTGGAAAAAAACAACTGAAAAGTATCTCAAGCTCTGGCCTAGAACTTACAGTTTCCTTAAGTGAAGTCTTAGCAAACCACTGTGTAAAAAGCATTATGGAATATATAATGTATATTGATATTTTATATTTATATTTAAATAATATGGGAGTGACCATGCATGCAAACACGCTGTAACCACATTCTTTACGCATGATTATATTTAATTCTGTGTAATTTTTCCAGAGCTTTACCATGTTCACTCGCAGGCCATTTGAATATATAATGTAACTATCAAGCCTTTTCTTGGTGAAGTAAACAAAATATATCCACAGGGCTCTTGCAAGGTGGCCATCATATTAGGTGGTCCACATCAAAAGGACCAAGATAGTCTGTGAGTGGAGATAGAGCACATCCTGACTTAAAATGACATTTGTTGCTTGATTGCACAGGAGTCCAGTTTGTTATCTAAAGCCTAAAACTGCCAGGGCAAAAGACCGGAAAATGCTGGAGAGCCCATGTAAGGGTATTAGACTTGGTTCTAGTCTGGTTGACAGAGCCAGGGAGGACCATTCACACACTTTAAGCCGATCACAGCCCGGTCGGGACAAAATACATGTCCCAGGTGTTTAAATGCTATCTTTCTCTCCCTATCTCTGTAACAGGCATGCATTCACATGTCAGCACATAGAAGAGTAAATGAAATGAATTTGCAGATTGAATGGCAAGCAAAATACATCATCACTTATTGAAGAGAGCGTGTCATTCATGAAAAGGTCAAGTTAGATATTTTATAGACTACATTTAGTTTACTATGCACTGATTATGTCAAGCTTTAAAGTCATGATATCAAAATTGGCCCTATTTATTTTCTTTATACATGTTATTATGAAGCAGTTGTGAGTGAGAGCTTATGAGCGATTCATTGTTGCACTTTTTTCCAAAGCCAAAAGAAAATGTGTGTCTTCGTAAAATTTCATCATAACGACTTTCAGTTTCAGCTGATGTCACCAATACTTTTTTTTTCAACCTCTGCTCTATAAACTCATGAACTTGTTGAAGTTAACACCTTAAACTAGTTTGTACAAATTGGTTTGGTTGACTCCTAGCTTGGTGGTCTGTTGGCTTGTTTTAGAGTGGTTTTGAGCACTTTTCAGTCTGGGAGAACAGGTAGACCAGCTGAAGACCCGCTTAGACAGGCTGGGAGATCATTTTAAGCTCGCTAAGACCAGCTTAGTTTTGTTTTTTCAGCAGAGATACCGAGAACTTTTCAGAGTCCAATCTAAACCCAATGGATTAATTCACACCAAATCCTACTTATTCATTTAAATAGCATTATATTTATAGCGTTACAAAATAAGATCCAAACCATTGTGTGGAATTCTGTAATTAGCCTATCCAAACCACCTGAGATTTGAAAATGTGTTAATATCATGAGGCATGAGTCATGAACAAATGTGTTGTATGGATTTGACAAAAGACCAATTGGTCCCATATATAACTCTCCCAGATAGTGGCGATCAATACGGTATTGAATAGCTAACAAAGACGCATCTAAATTCAGCTTGGGGGAAATAGCCAATAAGATCAGTGAAAGGTTAACCTAGGTACAAGTTGTTGATTAAATATGAAGTAGTGAAGTGTCTTTGGATGTGTAAATACGTGTTTGTATACACTAGTATGTCCGTTTCTGTGTGTATGTGCATGTTAGTGAAAGAAAGACTAATTTTGTCATCTAATAAGACTCCTGATACAAACACGGTGATGTCATGTTTGCGTTTCTTCACTGTGAGCACCTGCTCTCTTGGAGACGCGTGTCAACAAGCTTAATGCTTCAAATTGCTCATTGTGGGAATCTAAACATAGGCCTGCTCTATAAAGGGGGGAATGTGTTCTCGTCTTATCATACTAAGTCTCATTTATTCTGTTTCGTTTCAGGGCATAATTGGCAATGCTAATAAAGCCAGAAATAAACAGGACACCAAATTCATTTTTTGTGATGATTAGCATATATTTTGGTCAGGTAAAACAGACACTCTGTCTAAACATGGAACAGTTGTGTCTTTTTTTTTTTCCTTCTTGTTTCTGTTTTTGCTCTGTTTCACTGGTCATTCTCTGGGTAGAGGTAAAATTAGGGTGACCATACGTGCCATTTTCCCAGGACGGGTCCTGGCCAGGATTTCTATATTGCCTAAAATATCTAGGTTTTGGCTTCGTTTACGTGTGCAGACCGATTGGTGTATGACATCAAAGTACCATATGGACGGTTATGCTTTCGAAACGCTCTCGAGGTACTTTGATGTCAAACACTGATCGGTCTGAGCCGCACTGCTTTTAAGTCGAACACACCTAATATGTACGCGTAATTGCATCGCTTTGACCGTAGATCCCACCTTCTCACACGACATGATTGGTTCATTATGTACAATGCTTGCATGTTATTGGTCAAACTACTTTTCGATCATTACCTTCAACTAGCATGAAAACAGGAAAACAAAGCCAAAACAAATCCTGGCCAGGACGCGTCCTGGGAAAATGGCACGTATGGTCACCCTAGGTAAAATACTGTCAATATTTAGACCTACTTAGTAGACCTATTTAGTATACTTCTTCTGTCACCACCACCACTCCCACCCAATTAATCTGTTACGTGCAAGAGGAGACCGTATACATTTGCTACAAATGTGATTTACTTTCTGCAGATGTGTGGCATTTCACGTCATATAAAGAGATCATATACATGTTTTAAAACTCAACCAAGCTGTGTTTTGTGCCTGCGGGGTTTCTGCACCTCTTTTTCTCTCTTTAAATTTAGTGTAGCCCATGTCACACCAGATGAGCTGCTGTGTCTGTGCACTTTTCACAACCTGTTTCACAATCTGTCTGCTTCACCAACACACACCCACACACTTACACACTACTCGTTGTTGAGCTTTGCAGATACTCATTTTTGCATTTTCTACTTGAACATCACATTGTTTTATCTTTGCCAAATGCGTAGGAACAATCCAAAAATTATGTTTACGTCATTAAACTCTAGTTCATTATGCATTCCTGACACGTTCATTTGTACTGTTCACTGAAGACTGCAAAGTTGTTGTTTTTTTATGTTAATTTAGATGATATATTGACTTAATTTATTGTATTGTAATTTCCTTTGTAGAATTTACAGTGCACATGTTACAGATAACCAGGAAAAAAAATTATTTTTAATCTAGCTCTCATAAAATGTTCAAATTACATTATAGTTAATTTAAATATTGTCTACATTTACAAATGAACACACTTATAATAAATAGCACTCCTTTGATTGAATCTGTTATTACTTATGTCCTCATTTGGGTTTCTGAAATACCCTATTATGCAAACCTGCCCTCTAGAGGTCAAACATTGACATGCACATCCCACAATTCAAAGTAAGTTCATACCAGATGCAGTGCAAGTGCAAATGTTGCTATGACTTCAACACTATAATGCATCAATTACAAACAGCCATCTCAGGTTCAAATGTGACTGTGAAACTGCATATTTGCATAAACAATCAAACAAACACATGCACACTTAGTCACACTGCAGGACGTTTATGAAAGTGTCTCCACATGCATCATGTGAGAGTGCTTGTTTTTGCTGATGCACACAGGCAGACACCACTGTGACTTGACTGCAGTGAGATTTTTCACACGATGCTGAGTATACTGAGCCAAAAATAAATAAATAATCCTCAAACAAGAGAGAAGAGTAATCACGCTGCCAGGGCTTCTAAAGTCAACAGGAAATGTTGTTTGCATCCCATTTTACTAATTTAAATTACTAATTTTAAAATCCCATTTTTTACATATATTTCCAGTTTAAACAGGATATTCAATGAGAAATATTTGAGGGTGGGGCTTGATTTTGTCTATCAGGTGGTTGTCACAACAATAGAGACTGGTAGATTAAGAGGAGGGGTTTAAAAAGTACAAGATGTCAGCCAAAAAGTAAGGTTGTTTCAAAGAATTCTAGGAAGTTGTTTCATGAGCCGTAACACAAGTTATTATATTTTGAAGAGTATTAAGACCTTCGTTCCTCAGAAAGTAAAAGAGGTTGATTTTGATTTTCATGTTGACTTTAAAATCAAGGCCTTTATGAAGGTCTGAGAATAATATCTGACAAACGTTAGCAACAGGTAAGAGTGACAACAGAAAGAGTCCAACATAAAGGTCACAAGTTTAAAAGAAACAGTACAGGTGGTTCAAAAACAAGAAGTTGCACATTTTGTTGTCACCTGACTATTGTGTTTGGCCTCAAATGCAGTCAGCGTCTCTTTTAGAGGTGGGCTCACACACATAAACAGATTTTGAATTTGGATGAGTGTTGATGTCAGGACAAAAATGATATGATTCTATGATTTGTTTTGAGTCTTGCGCAGAGGTCGTATTAAGGTGAATGTCTAAAAAAGCAGTAAATGTGTTTTATTAACCTCTGAGGCCTCATTTACTCATCTTTTCCGCCTTTGTAATAATCTACATAATTGCGTCTGTAATGTCTGCACCAGTGAATTGTGCCCTCCAACTATTTATATTTATGATGCGCCAGAGTGCAGTTTGGAAATCTCTATAATCCTGGTTTGTCTTATGTCTGTATATATGTTTATGCTGTTCAAATGATTAATGTAGATGTATATTCTTTGAAAGTTCTAAGGGAGATTAGAAAAAATAAAGCCAAACTTTTTATATGTTCAAGGCTGAATCCGATAAGCAAATTGTTTTTCTGTTGACATAATGAACAAAAGCTTTCAAACACCAAAATAATTTATGCTGCTGTCCACTTTGAAACTAAGACCATATTATTTAAGTTGATTAAGTTAATTGTGTAAATTATGGTCTTTGTTCTCTAAGTAATACTCTATGAATGTTTATAATTAAATTAGCATTTAATTAATATGTCTTTAACAATTACTTTGAACATCTCTTTTAAATAGGTATAATGCTAGGTACTATTATTAATGAGCATAGATTTTGTGAAAAAGATTTCGATTTAAAAAGCAGCTTTAGGAAAACTGCAAAACCACACAGAAATGTATTGGCGAGAAAGTCCAAATCTTCAAAAGTACTGAACTGACTGAGAAAGAAAAACAGCAGGACACCCGTAGGGCTGTGAATTCATGTGCAAACAATAAAGAATCAATCCATGCACATACAAACCCACAAGCAAGAACTGAGGCAGTGTTCATCTGTATGTGCATGGCTACACTGATCAGCTAGTTTTTTTTATGTGCAATACAAACAAATTCATATGAAGTCCATTGAGTGGTGTGTCCTGCCGTTTTAGATGAATCCATGTTGTGCATATAATGTTACAAGACACTAACCAGTATTGATAAGTGGGATTAAGTTTTTTTTTTATTATTATTATTTTGCTAAAGATGCTACCTGTATATTACTTATGGCTTCTATGCAATGTTAGTTCATATACTAACTTTTTGTTTTTCTGTTTCTTTCAGAGCCATGACAGTATGGTGGACTGTTTGAGTCGAGTCATGCTGCACACAGCCGTGTCTTGCTGGCAGCCTTTGCTGGGGCTGGCCCTGGTGGCCGTGTTTGTGGGCTCCACTCTGGCCTGCCCCGCTCGCTGCGAGTGCTCCGCCCAGACCCGCTCTGTCATCTGCCACCGTAAGCGCTACAACGCCATCCCTGATGGAGTCCCAACTGAGACACGAATCCTTGATCTCAGCAAGAATCGCATTCCGGCCGTCAACCCTGATGACTTTGCTGTCTATCCACACATAGAAGAACTGGACCTGAGTGGGAACATCATTGCCTATGTTGAGCCTGGAGCCTTCAGCTCGCTTTACAGCCTCCACACACTGAGCTTAAAGAGTAACCGTATCAAGCTCCTCTCTCTAGGCGTCTTCTCCGGCCTCTCCAACCTGACGAACCTGGATATCAGTGACAACAAAGTTGTCATTCTGGTGGACTATATGTTCCAGGACCTGCGCATCCTCAGGTCATTAGAAGTTGGAGACAATGAGCTGGTTTACATCTCCCATCGGGCCTTTAGTGGACTACTGTCACTGGAGAGCCTGATGCTGGAGCGCTGTAACTTGACGGTGGTGCCCACAGATGCCCTGTCCCACCTGCACAACCTGGTGAGCCTACATATGCGCTACCTCAGTATCAGCTCTCTACACCCCTACTCCTTCAAGAAGCTCTTCCACCTCCGTCACCTAGAGATTGACAACTGGCCATCGTTAGATTTGGTCCCTGCTAATTCTCTGCATGGCCTCAACCTCACCACGCTTTCTATTACCAACACCAACCTGTCCACTTTCCCTTACCAGGCTCTTCGCCACCTGCCTTACCTCACACACCTTAACCTCTCCTACAGTCGTATCCGGACGGTGGAGGGTGGCCTGCTTCAGAACCTGGTGCGATTGCGTGAACTGAGGTTGGCTGGGTCTCAACTGGTGTCCATCGAACCCTACGCTTTCCAGGGCATCCGCTGGCTCCATTCACTAAATGTCTCCCACAACCACCTTGATACCCTGGAGAGGGGTGTATTCCATGCTCCTGAGGCCCTAGAGGTGCTGTTGATCAACAACAATCCTCTGGTGTGCGATTGCCGACTCATGTGGTTGCTGCAAAGACGCCATTCCATTTCTTTTGGAGACACCCAGCCCGAGTGCAGCACTCCGGAAGGAATTCACGGACGCCCCTTCAAGGAGTTCAAAGAGACCTTGCTATCCTACTACGTGACCTGCACCAAGCCGAAGATAAGAGAAAACCGGACTCAGATGGTGTCCGTGGAGGAGGGACAGTCAGCCCGTTTACACTGCAGCGCAGAGGGGACCCCACGGCCCACTATTTCCTGGGTCACCCCACGTCGGAGGCACCTGACCAACAGGAGCCATGGCAGGGTGATAGTCCACAACAACGGCTCATTGGATATCAAGGCGGCGGAGGTTCAGGATGACGGTGTGTATATGTGTGTGGCCTCTAACACGGCAGGCAATGACACTCTTATGGTATCACTGGCAGTGAAAAGTCTGGGCTCGCTGTATGCCAACAGGACCCAGCATTACACGGATTCAAGCAATGCCACTGCCAATGGTACCAACCTCCCCAATGTGACCTTTGGCCTGGACCTAAAGACTATCTTAGTTTCTACAGCCATGGGCTGTTTCACATTCCTAGGAGTGGTTCTCTTCTGCTTCCTGCTCCTGTTTGTATGGAGTAGAGGAAAAGGCAAACATAAAAACAACATTGATATTGAGTACGTGCCACGCTCAAAGTCCAATGGGACCTCTGCTGAGGAGGCGGACCAGGGTGCTGGACCACGTCGCTTTAACATGAAAATGATTTAAGACATTGAAAGTAATACCAGTGGGAATTTACCCTGATCTTTGTTTCACAAATGCTACCTGGAACAGGACTCCTTCAAACCAATGCCAGGAAACTCAACAGTCCCTAAGGTTCAGTCCAGGTTTTGGTTAAGCTTGGATTTCACTGGATGCGAAAGGGGAATAATATGTGTCAATAATGAACCACTTTCAATTTGTATGAAACCCTCTTGTTAAGAGGGGATGTTCACCAACACTCCAACACAAATTGTGTACAGAACCGATTTGTAAAATTCAAGTATTACTCTTATTTGCCGAGGCTCGCACATGCTTTCTCACTGCGACCAACAGATGATCGTAATCTGTTCTCTCCCTCATTATCCTGCGTATATGTACGTAATGCTCAGTTATGTATGTGTATGTTAACATGTATAAACACTTTCTTTTGTTGCATTGTTCACGAAATGCAATGACCGCCAAAATTTGAACAGGCCTTGATTCGAAGGAAATACTGTGTGACCAAGCCATCGTCTCGCTACTCAAACTGTTTGAGGATGGAGGACAAAGGGCTTTAGCGGGTGTGAAATGTTACTCCGGGGAACATGTGTGCCGTTTGTCTACCCCAAGTTATTCTCCTGATATGAAGAATATTATATTTGTTTATAATCTGGAAAAAAAGAAGAGAGATTATTTATTAGCAAAGGCCTTTTGTTCAAACTCAATAATACAAGGTGAAGATTTTCAAATGGTTTAAATTCATGATTTTGCTGCAAGTATACACACCATTTTTAGTTGTGTTCTTGTCCATTTCTGTGACTCTAACCCCTCATCTGGTACAAAATACAAAATGTCTCCATTTCCAGTCGATATACCATTATTCATTTTTTTTATATTTCTTTTTCTTTTTCTTTCCTTCCCTAGTAAGAAATTCTGACTTTGTTGTGGTAGTTTCTCATTTTGTTGTTGAATCATTTAGATTGTAAACAGTTCAAAGTAAAAGAAAAAAATACATGTATGTGGAATAAAGAATATTGATTTGTATTCTGATGTTGTATTTAGATTTATCTAATTGCATATATATAATATTTAAATTGATATAATTTCACACTGCTAAGTACAGTGTATCTTTGGATATGGTATATTTTATACACTTTGAAAGACAATTTAATTACATATAATTTAAGTGGTTTACATATAACTCTGCTGTCCAAACATTGTTAGGCAATCTGAGGTTGAAATAAAGAAACTGGATGAATCAGAGAAAATGTATGTGAGGATAAGATGAAACCGAATGCTGCTGAACTAAGATACTTTGCATCCATTGTCTCCACAGCAGGACGCACATGTTATCTAAAGAAATATCTCTAGAAAAGCTGTTAACCCTGTGACATGAGGGAAATGAGTAGGTAAGATACATCCATCATGCCACATCCATCATGCCGATGAACAATGTGTTGAGAAACACACTAGGCGTGAAAATCACAGTGGATGATAGCACTAATTATACAAATTGACAAGGGGGAGATGTTTTTATTGCTTCTTAATTGTTAGTTAGAACTTTTGTCCTCTTTTTTCCCCATAGTCTTTTTCTAAAGACAGTCAGAACACAAACATATGAAGTTACCTGAACAAGTGGTGTCTCTGCGTCTTAAAACCAGATCTATAAGGCTGTGCACTAACCATAAAGCCACCCATCAAAGCAGAATTCCCACTACTGCCAAGGGAGACCTAATTTGAGACCCTGGTCTGTTTTGTAACTATTGATTTCCCCAAAGACACTATGGGGTTACTGGCCAACATTAGGAATATTCTAATTTCTCTAATCTCAGTCAAACCCAAAGGACCACATGCGAAACTTTTTCATTGGCCCTTTTCACTCCTTTTGGTCTGTGTTATTGCTGTCCCTCTGGACAGAAAGAAGGACACTCATGCTATTGCCTGAGAAAAACTAAAATTAGGTTGACTACGGTTAATGGGTCAGATGCTGCCATTTTCAACTCAAGGGGATTAGAAAAACTACTTCACAAAAAAACACACTCACAACAGCACACATAGACGTCCCTAAATTAATCATCTTTGACCTAATAAGTCCCTACAAAGTCCTTTCTCAAACTACATGACTAACTCAAACTTTAAATTTGATGTGTTAAATATTATGGTCTTATGTTCGACATGGCAAAGCGTTCTGTCTATTTTATTCTTTGTACTTGCTGTCAGAGTATATCTGATCTTTTGTAATAATGTCAGTATACTTATTTCCTCAATATTCCTAATGCCAGTTTGCAGGTTGTTCCCTCAAACTGTCTTGCACCATCAAAGTGACTTTGACTTCCAGTCTAGATTTTCAGACGTTTTGAACCTTGAGAATGCATATTTTTAAAAGGGGTCATCGGATGCGACATGCACTTTTACAAGTTGTTTTGAACTGAAATGTGTGTTGGCAGTGTGTGTACACAACCACCCTATAATGATAAAAATTCACCCAGTGTTTTATTTTTATCTCGTTAAATTATTTTCCCTTTTCTCAAATCAAGCCGATCTCAGATGCCTGTCTGTGTGACGTCACAAAAACAGGCCCCGCCCACGATAGTTTGATTGACAGTAGCGTTTCAGCACAGACTGGACTGGTGTCTTACCTTAGATCCGTCCTGAGTGAGCTGTCATCAGTCCACCATTGTTTCACCGCCAGAGCAGATGTAGACAAGAATGACTCCTAAGCGACTGAGGTGTTCTGTTGTTGGATGTAATAATGAACAAGCAGTTGTCATTTACTCCCGACATCTGAGCCGTTGAAGATGCAGTGGATTAGCTTTGTTTTTGAAGGGAATGTGCCCCCGATCTACCTAAATGCGTCTATGCTCACGCGAATCATTTGTGATCTAGCTTCCAAACAGGTTTTTTAATGAATCTTTGCAAATCGCCTTTCCTAATAATGTGCTAATTAGCAAGTTTCACGTTTAATGCGGCTAAAGTAAACAGTCTCTCAGCTTGGAAGAGAGGGGCGTGGTCAGCAGAGCTCATTTGCATTTAAAGGAACATGCAATAAAACGGCTTGCTGTAGACAGAGCTGTTTTTGTCATTGTAAAAATTTTTTTTTTTTTACACTACCATCGAAAAATTTTAACCAACTATGTTAGACTTTTCATTAAGACCCTAAAGATTCATATCAACTTGTGGAAAATGGGCATCTGATGACCCCTTTAACCACAGCTTTCATCTGGTCTTCACCAAATTTTGTACAGACCATCTTAAGGCTAGACTTGTCAAAAGATTTTGAAAGCTTTTTGATGTACTAAACTGTTCACAAGTTACACATCAACCAAACATGAAGCAAATTCTCCCTTTTTATAATCCATGAAGCTATTTACAGTTCAAAGAGCAGTGGACACTGTTGTGGTAAACTAGTTATGATGTCTGGCATCACATGGAGTACTGTATTCTCCGGGAATCCCAGGACCAGGGCATGAATAATTTATACGTTTGCATGGTTTCATTGTTTGCCTGGTTTATTTACACTGTTTTGATGTAGTCTGGAGTTCATTCTCTACTCAAAATGATCTGTTGGGGCTCAAAATTTGTTGTTGATTGTTACTGTTATTGTGTTTTGTTAGTTAGACAACATACTTTCAGCCATATACATGGCTTTTTGACATACTGTATGCCTTTAAAGTCCACTATATGCAATATCTATGTAGCGAATCAGCTCATGGGGAAATATGAATAATTAATCATAACTAGTTATAATTAATTACAAATATTTAGATCCACTGAAGATATTTACTTGATCTCTCAGGGTCAACTGTCTGTCAATTCTAAGAACGTTAATTTCCTGGTTAAAGGAAATAACTTTCTTACTGTACAACTCTACACAGAGCTTGTAGCATAAATCTGCATGATTAGGGACTCCAGTTATGAGCAAACAATGAACAACGTCAAGTGTGATACAAGTAAGACTTTATTAACTACATAAACACTTAAACTAGTCTAACATACTACATCAACTCTTAAACTGATCTAACATACACATATATATACACACACGCATACAGTTTGTATAGGAAAGGGTTAAAGCTTAACGCAGTAAAGAGAAGAGAAATAAGAGTATGAAACTATGGTACCATTTGATATTCAGCAGATTTACAGCCTGAAGGGAACATCAGATTCTTAGTTCAAACACACCTTTGTAAAAAGGTGCAAATGATACCTAATGTATCAATTAATAAAACTAAGTTTGATACTTGCACGTCTTGTCTGTCTGACAGAGATTCTTGATGCAATCTGAAGGCTCAAGTTAATCTTTGCTGAGGTTTGTTGATGAAAAAGAGCCAGTTTGAGTCAGAGAACCTTGGTGAAATAGAAAGGTCGAGGCCGAAGCCTGGCACAAACTTAGGGGGGTTGCAGAAGCGTTCTAGCTCACATCCTCATCTCAGAATCTAACAGAACCGCACCGACTCCTGGCGGGTCACATGGGGTGATGCTATAAGGTCGGAGAAGATCCCCGCCTCTCAAGATGGGCTTGTCCAATGAGAAAGGCCGGTATCCCAAGTGGTTTTGAGATACTGGGGAGTTTTATGACTCTTTGTGTGGAAGCGTGGTAATTTGCATATGGAACTTGAATCGAAATTACTAATGATTCTCAGGGCCCTAATATATATTGCCTATGTACTAACATATAATATACATGCTCGTTTAGATCATCAGAAGGCGAATTCATAGATACTAAACATGGTAGGATTACATATAGGCAAGATGACAGGAATGAGTGGTTCCATCATAAGCATGCATAAAATAGTCTAAAAATATCAAAGACAACATACACCATGACCTGAAGAATACACTGTTCATTCAAAGAAAGGTTTCCCTATTAATTAATTAGAGAAGAGTCCATTTCTACCGTGCATTGTGTCTCTTCCTATGGAAAAGGCAGTGATTTTCCCTGCTTCGCATTCCATTAGGTCGTAAATGTATCTGGTGTCCGGGTTGCCATGGTAACCAGGGGCCTGGGGTCGTTCGCAGACATCCTGGCACCCGGTATGTTTATTGGGTGAGGGGTCTGTGAATGTTTGTTAATCTAATGAATAATTGATTTGTTAAATCAAATGAAAAATGGTGTGTCTGATTGGTCCAGGCGCTACAAACTATATACATTATAGTGCCAAAAGTATTGGCCTCTTCTAATTAACAGGTTTGACTACTTTAGTAATTTCCATGAGTACAAATCTTAATGTTTAAGCATATAATGATATTCTAGGGAATTGTATGCTTCTAATTTTATAGCAACCGTTTGGACAGAACCCTTTTCTATTCTAGCATGACAGTGTCTCTGTGTATAAGGCAAGTTAAAAAAAAAAAAGATTTGATTCAGTCAGTGTGAAGGAACTTGACTGGTCTGCAGAAAGCCAAGTCCTAATCCCAGCTGAACACCTCTGGTGTGACTTTAAATGCAGACCTTGAGCCAAAAACTCATCACCAAACACCAATGACTTTTACATATGGGTAAAGTCATTTTAGACACTTCCAAAACTGTTGCAACAGAGATGGAAATACAATTTTTAAATACATTAATTATGTTTCCGTCTTTGTTGCTACAGTTCTGTGAGTTCCTTTTTCTGTTCTAAAGATGGGGGTGTCAATTAAACAGCATTTGTTATATTAAGTACCATCACATCAGATTGTTAAGTACAAGTTCTGTCATGACTTCTCTCTGAAAGTATGCATGGAAATGTTAATGTGTTCGGTCTTGGTGGAATAGATCTGCAACAGAGCAAGTACTGAGACTTGCTATACTGCCAATACATCCACAGACATGCTGCTGCACATATAACATATATGAAATAACCTCGCATATATAGCATACATTAAATTACCCCATAGAAGATCTATACAGGTGGAGCTGGGGAAGGTGGAGGGTTTCTGAAGCATGCTGCAAACTGCTACAGCAAGCACTGGCCAAGTATTTGAATGTTGAGCAGCAAGCTCATTGGCTGTTGATGCAACTAGAACCAGTCGGCTGCACCATGTGAATAATGATGTGATTATATCAGATTGAGATAGAACCTGTCGACCTGCGGTATCTAGAGTTTCATGACAGAACTTTTTATTTGCTGTACTCTATCAAATGGTTTGAGTTAGATTTATTCACTGCCTCAAAAAGTTGATTTTATTTAATATTGTACCATTTAAATGTACTCACATATCTTTCTTATCTTCTTTGAAATTTAATTAAGTGTAAAATAATGTTTATGAATCATATTTGAGAAAAGATTTTATACCTAATTCTGACAGAAAATGTCTATTTTATATCTTCTGTCATTTTAAACAATTTGGCTCTGTGTTAAAAAAAAGCACGCACATCAGCTTGTTCATTTGAGAGCAAATTTAATTAGAGAAACCCTGTAGGGCTGTGACTGAGGTACTCTTACAGGATGTCATACAGAAAAAGATTTTGCATGACTGAGTTTTATTTATGATGTCTATAACTGTGTTCCAAAAGACCTCTGAGGCACCACTGACAATCTGACGATGACTGAATTATGATTTGTTTACACATAATGTGTAGTCTACAGTGTAGTGCAGATTCTGCGTGAATCAGGCAAATTTCAGGTAAAGTATCATGTTATTCCTATCTGACTTTCATGGAATACAGAAGCTGCTGAAAGAGAATGTGTTTCAGGTACATAGTGTACAGTTCACGAAACAAATGTTGCAGAAAGTGGTTGTGAGTCATTGTTTTGAGTAGTAGAGTTAGAAAATGTGAAAACATTTTCTATTGTTTACTGTTTGATAGTCAATAGCGCGAGACAATGAACAAATTACACTTATAAGCTAGTTAATCAAAAATACACAGTACAGCTATGTTAGTCCAACTCCAGAACGAATGACCATCTGTATTTGTTTTTTGTTTTGTTTTTAGAAAATCAAACATGTAAAGCACAACCAGTCCTATTCCTGAATGAATGATTCTCATGAACAGGTTCTTTTTAGTTCATCAAAAACATGCAGCACATCCATAGTAGTCTAAATCCAGAATGACTTACTATGGCAGGTTCTTTTTTTTTTTTATATAAATCAAAAACATAAAGAGCGCACATTGTAGTTTATTTATACACTGAATGACCCCTAAGAGCCAGTTCTTTCTAGTGATTCTTTTCAAAGACATAGCACAATCAGTGTAGGCTGATTCCTGAATAAATGGCTCTTTTTAATGAATCAAACACATCTAAATAACCTGTATTAATATTTGCGTTTATTGCAATGTGTAAAGTTTTCTGTCAGTAGCACTTCATAAATATATAAAAAAGATAATAATAAATAAATAATTTATTTGTTTGGTATGTTGCTTGTTATAAATTAATTTAGCAATAAGGAACCTAAATAGTTACATTCTTCCCAATTCCCATCCCTTATCATCTTTCTGGATATATTTACTATATATTTGAGAACATGTCTGTCCTTGGCTCTTAGTCAGACTGAAAGTCCTTCACCTCTGCCCGGAAAGATCAATGTTCCATATGAGAGTTTTATTAAGTCTAGTCACTTGCCCTATAATTGGGCAGAAGCCTGTTTACCTCAGGTTTCCTGTTAGAGTTTCCTCAAAATCCATTCTTGTGAAGACCTACTTAGGGGACTCCCAACACTGCCGCCAGTTTTTCTACTAAACAAAACCTAGGATAATAAAAAATGTTTAACTTTATAAAAGTTACAGCAAAAGTTCTAACCTGCTGTATTCTGGTGTGAGGAAAGTGGGACACTCTTGCTTCAGTGAAAGAGAAGTGTCAACAGTGACTGTTATCCAATCTTCAATCTGCAAGTTATCAACAAAAGCAGAATACCCACATCAATCATTCTACTGCCAGACATTCCTCTCCAATTACGTTCTCTTCAAGGGCATTGTCTTTTTTAAGCCCAATTCTGAGAGATCTGATTGCATTCTTATCAAATGATCTGACAATTGATTTAGATGCTCAGATATTGTGAGAGTGGTGTTAAAAGGAATGATATTGACTGGAGATTCACGGCTGTGGATGGAAAAACAACAAAAAGCAAGATGTCAACGGATGTAATGAGGCAAAAGAGGAAGGGCGGCAGGGGCTGATGTGTGTGACAAGAAAAGGAGGACGGTCACACATCAAACTCCACGCCAATTTGGTCAGGGCCACAATTCTGCATTTCAATCTGTGTGAAACACTTTCGTCCAGCTGTAATATAAAATGGCAATTTGTCAATTGTGCCACTCAAATGTCAGATCTGAAAAGCAATTTTACAGCACTTCATGCTAAAGGGGCCATTCTGAAAAGATACTACTTGTTGGTTTTATTAAAGCCAACACAACTTTCCAAAGGAGTTAAGTTCTGAATGCATGCACGCATATATGTTTTACAGGCACAGTCATGCTGCTGATATCTGATTGGATTGCTCAGGTCATGTGATGTGGTTCCAACATGTTTGTTCAATCTGTCTTTATTTGGACCTGTCAGAAGGAGTAATCGCACCACTGAGAACTCAAACCAAGCAACACAAATTGCTCTACAACTTGTTACACACGCCTGCCTGTCAGCCTTCAAGGTCTCCAAAGACAATTCAATTCGACCAGACATGCAAATTTGCTGTTATTTAAATAAAAGCGAAACCGAGAATGTGTTTTACAGCAGCATGTATTTCCACAATCCCAGTTTCTGTAATTCACTTGATTTGTTTCCCCTTGTCACACTGAGAAGTGTGCTTTAGTCACATTAAGATTCAAACAACAACCTCATTCCAGTTTTATAGTAAAAGCATCTTTTTCCACTCTGTCACAATGGTTAAGTGCAGACTTGCGGGCCTGGGAAATCTGATGTGCCTTGATAACTTGTAGCTGCACATTCCTGCAACCAATAGGCTCTAATCTAATACAAGGCAGAAAGGCAGGGATGTACCTCCCTGGCTCATAGGTTTACTGCACTGATTATGTTAGGAGTTAGGCTACCAGTGCATAATTGTATTTAGCTTCACATAAATCCTCATTCAAATAATGAACAGCAAATGCATAACGCAATATGGTGTCTTATCGAACAGTGAAGTATTGTATAGAGAAGCATATGTCTTTTTAAAGAAGACAAATACTTGTGCTATAATAAAGTAAGTAGAAGGTGTTACGGTAATTTCTTAAGTGCAGTGCTGTTATGAACTAAATGTACAGCAAAGTACTTGAAATGAAACGTATGGGTTATGCTGCTAAAACTGCTTTGATTTTTTATGAACTTTTTATTTTTATAGAACTTTAGCAAAAAAATTATTAACTGCTAAGTTGCGACCTAAAATATGGTCAAAGAGATAGCTAAATATAAACAAAATGATGCAACAAACCATATAATTGTGGTGTGTAGTTAGAAAATCTAAATAAATTGGCTTAAAAGGCAGAATAAAAAGCTTCTCATATCCTCTTTCCCATTCAGCCTGTCATATTAATAATTTTGCATATATTCTTCGGTTCATGCAGTTTACTAATAATAATAACTTATGAAAGTAAATTTGAATAATAAGAAGAATTTCAAAGTTGTATACTGTTTTTGTTCATGTTTGTGCCATAAAAAATCCTAGGTCGCACCTTGATGTCCAATATAAAATCTGAACCCTGAAGCAAAACTGCTGCTTTAACACAAAATCAAATCGGTTAAAATGACTCAGCTTTTCAGCGTAAATCAAATGTACTGTGCTGAGACATTTCTGTTCAGCCCAAAATTATTATTCTGAAATCATTGACGACATTAAATATTTGCATGCTTTAATTCTCACACCTGTTCCATGACCTACAGCAAGAAGAGTGCTTACTGCTCTTTACATAAAGAAAATCAATTTCAAAGGCAGCTTCTGTGACAAGAAGACTGATATTTCAATGTGTGAAGTAACATAGCTGAGGAGGAGGGCAACGCCACTGAGAATACAATCCCGATAACATCAAAAAGAATATATGAGAAATGCCTTAGTATTCTGGGTTAGAAGGGTATGAAATAAACATCTTAGACATGATTAAAGAGAAGTTTAGACAGCTAAAAGACAAATAATTCAGTTGTATGTTATTACTGAGATAAAAATATTTGAAGAGAAAATATAACCTTTACAAATCTGCCATAAAGCCAATCTGCCAAATGTGTTTGTAGAAATTGAACATTTCATTTTAAGTCAGTAAGTCGTTATATTTATTCATATTAAGAGAGTCTTTAAATGGGAAAAGCTTTTTAAATCAGTGTCTAGGTGCATTCAGTCAGTTTAATAAGCAGGCAAGGAAAGCACTCATTCATAGAGTTCGTAGAGTCCAAAATATGATGCATGATGCTTTCAGCTGAGATTTTTTTTAATGAGAATAAATACACAACTCATGGCAATCTAGCACATCTATTGACTTAAACACTTGACCATGAGAAAAAATTAAAGCCTGCAACATCTATTGACAAACAGGACCACAGTATGGGCAGAGTACAAAAAATAGAGCCAAAAAAATAAGATGTGTAAAAATAAACAAATGAATAAATAAAGTTTGGTGAATCAGCAGCTCTTTGTTCTCCCATTTGTTTCCATCTCTCACTTCTATTTCATTTTCATTGCTGGCTATAGATGGAAAAAGAAAGTCTGCAGGGCACATATTAGTAATTCATAAACACTGGAACTAAATTTGACACTCAGTATTCCAGTAAAAGGAGGACAAGGGCTGCTTATATAACTGGGTTAAATGAGGCCCAGCATGTGGAAGTGGTTGAGTTCGTATACAGGGACAACTTTGGATGTCTAGCATCTTGAGTACATACATCGACACCAATTTGTTCATTTTTGAAATAAAAATGTTGCTTATTAAAAACAATACATTATATATTAATATTAATAAAATGATACATTAATATCATTTCAGAACAAAAAAAAAGATAGAATTTTAGGATGCTCTGTGTCATCCATTGTGGTGTGCAGCACCCTTTATTAATCTAAACTGGAATATTTTATTGAACGAGTTAATGACTCATAAGCTTGGTTCATTCCTGAATTAATCAGTGTTTTTGAACAAATCAGTTAAATTAATGGTTTAACTGCAGAAAGAGTCACAAAAAAAATCTCCACCACTTGTGGACAGACATAATTCTATACACATCAGTTTGTGTTTGGATTGAAGTACTGTATATGTGGGAGAAAGGATGGACCATTTTTTGTAAATGCGCTTCACCAGCATGCAGCAGCAAACTGTAGTGCAGTAGTGCACTATAGTACTGTTGTATTGTAGTGCAGTAGTCACAAAATCAAAGACCTTATACTTGTCAATACTACCAATGGTCACAAAAGACGCATTTGCGATGCACGTGTCTAAACAACAATCTGTCTCACCCGACCAGTCGTGATCACCCAAGACAGATGTTAACATCAGGTGTAAACATGGCCTGCAGGTGATGGAAAGTGACGCTGACAGCTCTAAAATATGTATGTGTGCAAATCTCAGCAGATCCCACAGGTACCATTAACACAGCACAAGCCATTAGTTTTACAAAGTCATGTGAAACTACATTTTGGTGGTGCTAATTCAACACTAATAACACAGAGAAAGATAGAAATTTGTCTTTGCAAATGTTACATTCGAAATCCATTTACAGATAAAATCATTTGTTTTACATAAGGGTACAAAATGTTGTCTGTTTGCATGTTGTTCATTAATATTTTATGGTAAAGATTCAGTAATAAGAATCTTTAATCTTTTTACTGAATCTTATTCAGTAATAAGAAAAAAAATATTTTAGTGGTTGATATAAGGCAAATAAAAACTAATATTTGTTTTTTAAAACCATGAAATAGATTAATTAAATCAATGCAATGTTGCACGTTGTTTTGACATTCCGTTTTTTTCTATGACACTGCATCTGGGTAAGCTTCCATGAAATTAAATGCAATTGCTTTTGAATGCACACATAACAATGAGGCATTCAGCCATCAAAAATGATGTTTTGCATTTGTTAATTCAGTGTCTATGTGTTTCAATTACGTGCTTGGCAACGATATTGGTCAAAACACCAGTGAACAAGGCAAAATGTAATGCATGCAAGCCCAGATTCTTTTTAAATCAACCAAGTTTTTGTAAGACAATTTAAAGCTTAATGCATAGCATGTCCCTATGTCAAGTAGAACTGATATGTATCCTGTGATTGAACAATTGAAGACAGGAAGAAAGGGTCTGGTGCAAGAAAAGAATAAAAAAACGACCTTGGTGTTCCACTTGCAGGTCAGCAATGGGAGCAGTTAAGCACCATGCAGTTCAAATTGTGGGGCCTTGCATCACTTATGAAGACTCAGCCCAAAGGGTCAAGTGCCCCAGAGGTAAGAAGAAATGAGGAGGAAAGTATAGGCATATGCATAAGTAATAAGAAAGCTAAAGCGGTCAGTTAATGTGGAGACTCAGGCAGCCCTGTAGGGGACCTCTGGCTGGTCTAGCTCAAGAAATAATAAACAGGCAGGAAGATCTCATACGGAGATGTCTTCTGAGTAGCCATATAAGCATGTACACACTGGAGAGTATGTGGTTCAATTGTTGCAGTTTGTGGAAATTTCTTCTTACTGTTGACATAAACAAACAGACAGTTAGGAGAGGGAGGACAATGTTTTTATTTAATACCTTTCAAAAAAAAAAAATTTTCTTTGTAGTCTTTCGTCCAGGAGTCCTATGATTAAGTTATGATTAAGATTTCGTAACTATACCATTCTGGTGGCTAGATAGGAGTGCTAATAGATTTTTCCTTGTATAGACCTGTTTATACCTGTTTCCTGTGCACCCCAAACCCATTCACCAATCAGAGCACCAAATTACTGCAATTACCGCCAGCTGAATTGGTGTTCAGACAAGATTTTTAAAAGCCTTTTAAACATTCAAGGAGTGGAAATGTAATATGAATGTTGGCGAACTTTTCATTTTGCACAATCATTGATGTTCCTCTTCAGTTTCGTTTTATTTTTCATTTGTATTTGTTTTTTAAGTTATGTAACTCTTTAACTTTGACAAAAGCATAAGTTAAAGCTTATTTTCTTTTTTCTTTTTTGTTTGATGTGTGGGCATGGATTGTAGCTGGGTTAAAGATTCAATCAAAGCTTGCCACCTGTTTGTGAATTTATGAATTCAATGAAGTGATATTAGTTTGATTCCTTTGAAGTAATTTAAAAGAAGTTTGTTTAAAATTGATTTTTTTTTCTGAGGCAGACATTGCATGAGGTTTTAAACCTAAAGTAATGTTTGGTTTGATTTGATTTAATTCTGCATGAGGCAGACAAGTACAATGCAAAGAATATCTGATTTGAAGTTATTTTCTTCCATGTGATGTGTGTTAAATGAATGGGATGAGATGGATGGTGCTTTACGTGACCATTTGAGTTACATGAAGTGGTTTTATTGCAGAGGGGAGTAAAACTTCAGGTCTGTACTTAAAGCTAAGGTCACAGGTTTTATGAGTTGAAGTGAACTTCAGACTGAAGACATCAATTAAATGGATCTTTAAAGACTCTCATTCTGCCAAGGTCACCGAAATGGCGCTCTTGATAGATCTGACAAAATGTTCCCTTTTGTGTAACCCTCATAAATGGCTATTAGTTTGATTCCCCACTGTGTTTTTGAAGGTCTGCATGTTCAACAGTATTGTAAGGGCATATTGGAAATGTTTAAGTTTAGCATTTATTTGCAACCCACAGAAATACATTTTTGTCTGATATGATTTAATTCTGTTTTGCATTATAAAATATTAAATTTGAAAGCTTCTTAACGCTATATATTCTGATATATGCTAATTAGTTGCTAGCTGCTGATATAAGGGCAATCAACTCCTTAAGAAGGACAAATAACCTTTTCATTACGTTTTAAGTTCAACTAAGTCAATCTGCTAATGTATTACTGAAAGTCTAACTTGCTACCAAAGCTGAGAACCCTGACACACAAGTTAGTAAAGGATATCTGCAAGTTGCCATGGAAACCAAGGTCCTTTGAATCAAAGCGATGTTCGTGGGAACGGTTAAGGCATCCCATACTCCAAACCTAAACCTCAGATGATGCAGCATCGATAGAGCCAACGATAGAAGCAAGAGTAATGGGTCCAAGAGAGGCCGCGTGAGGTAAACACTCTTTTATATCTTCCAGATTTTACTGCTGTGGACAGTGTTGTTGTTACGTGTACAGTAATAGCCAATCATGATAGTTCTGCAAAGATATTCATCTATGATAGCAAATGCAAATGTTTTTCAGGTCCCACTTTATATTAAGTGGCCTTAATGTACTTACATCAAAAAATAAGTGCAATGTACTTATTGTGTTCATATTGTATTGCAAAACATTTTTGCTGCTATTGAGGTGGGATACGGGTGAGGTTAGGGACAGGTTTGGTGGTATGGGTAGGTTTAAGGGTGGGTAGGTTTAAGGGTGGGTTAACAGTGTAATTATAAATGTAATTACAGAAATTAATTACAGATGTAATTACATGCAGGTATTTTTAAAATATAAGTACAATGCAAAAACATGTATGTACACAATAAGTGCATTGTACCAAATGATTAATTTAAATGTAAGTACATAGTTGTTAAGGCTACTTAATATAAAGTGGGTCCATTTTTCAGTCTGGAGAAAGCTCAAAGAGCATGCCACAACAATTATATGCACTCCCTCCTACATAACGCAAGCTGTCTGTCTTCTCTTCATGGGAATACTGAACAGCATGTCGTGGTTCATAAATGTCTTGTTGTTAAAGAAAGAGATGGCGCACAGTCAGATCGGCAGGAAGTCAAAGTGGATTACTCTTTCAGCATGCATTTACACTTGTATAAGCACTTAGAAGTGGAGTGTGGCTGTCTTTCAGTAAAAACACAATGCTCAGAGAAAGAATGTTCAGTGGAAAGTAATTACTATCGTCCGGAACAACCAGTGCACCTGTTCTTCATCTGTGCAAATTGTTTTATTTTTTAAATCATTAGCATATTTATTACTCTCATTCATGTCGTTCCAAACCCCTAAGACCTTTGTTCATCTTCGGAACACAAATTAAGATATTTTTAATGAAATCCGAGAGCTTTCTGACCCGCCTATAGACAGCAACGCAACTGGCATGTTCAAGGCCCAGAAAGGTATTAAGGACATTGTTAAAATAGTCGTTCTGTGGAATCCATGGTTAAATCGAATTTTTGAGAGCTCGAGAATACCTTTTTGGGCACCAAAGAACCAAAAATAAGCGACTTATTATAAAAGTGCTCTCGTTCGCGTCACCGTCCGCTGCCATTCACGAGAGTACTACGGCACATGTGTGTGCAGTTCAGTTATATTGCTGTTTATGCAGGGTCAGAAAGCTATTGGATTTCATCCAAAATATCTTAATTTCCTTTCCAAACGAAGGTCGTACGGGTTTGGAACGACATGAGGCTGAGTAATTAATAATAGAATTTTAATTTTCATTGGTTGGGTGACGGAGGTAGTGAAGTAGTGAAGGGTGTGTTTTTGTTCACAGATTGTGTGATTTAAATACAAACGAAACGGATTTTGAAAAGTGGGCATTGCACACAAAAAAATTGTGAAAGATGTAATGGGGGTTTTTTTTTTTTTAAAATAAGTGATGGGACAAGTCTGACATTTTTCACTGAAAGATCAAGTTGTGTTATTTTGAACATTACAAGGTCAGTATAACAAAATAGCAGAAGGAACTGGATGATACATTAAAGAAAGTTATCAGTCCACAACATGGGTTGGTTCATCTGGCTCCCCGACTAAGCCTGGTTTCTCCCTAGGTTTTTTCTCTATTTCTGTCACTGAGGGACACTTCATACTTGGCAATGTTATTGATTTGACCTGCCAAAGGACAATACATTGGATGAGAACTGAACTCAGCCAGATGATGACATCACAGTTTTCTCCAGAGCTCCTTTATAGATTAATTAAACTCATTCCATAATTGATGGACTTTTCACAGTTACTGAAGTGAACTGAATCAACAATGAACTGATTTCAACTGAATAATGCATACTTAAATAAAGACAGCAGAGAATCGAACAGAATAGACATAGAACAGCAGAAAAGACAGCACAACAGCAGAATAAAGACAATGAGAATTAATATAAATCATGCTTTGACAATCTGTATTGTATAAAGGGCTATATAAATAAAGGTGACTTGACTTATGTGAATTTTCATCTCAGGCTTACTTTAATTAAATGCATTTATGTCTATACAAACACAACAAGACTTCGATGTTCAGAATTGTGTTATGTTTTCCGAGTGTTATGTTTTATTTTAACTGTAGTTGCTGTTGTTGTCTAAAGTGATTCTTCAGTAATGTTTGGTTTCTAAGAATACTTTGAAGGTGACTGAATTATGCATTGAGCTAGTTAAGCCTACGAATAAATTGCAAAACAAATGAAAGAGTTATTGCATTTTGCTGTCAGCACAACACAGTTAAGAGTTATTCAGTTAAAGTAGTTGGAGCAAAATTGTTGTTCTTCATGCTGTTTTATGTAATTTTACCAACAAACAAAAAGCACTCATGTAAAATCGATGCCCTTCTATCTGAAACTCTTCTCTCTCTCTCTCTCTCCATCAAGAAGCATCAAGGAGCTTTTTGTTGTCCAGTACAGCTCAGATAGAGGATAGAATGACAATGAATGAATGGCTGGCCTGTTTTATTTATATATATATATATATATAGTGGGGCAAAAAAGTATTTAGTCAGACACCAATTGTGCAAGTTCTGCCACTTAAAAAGATGAGAGAGGCCTGTAATTTTCATCATAGGGTATACCTCAACTATGAGAGACAAAATGAGAAAAAAAAAATCCAGAAAATCACCTTGTAGGATTTTTAAAGAATTAATTGGTAAATTCCTCTGTAAAATAAGTATTTGGTCACCTACAAACAAGCAAGATTTCTGGCTCTCACAGACCTGTAACTTCTTCTTTAAGAGCCTCCTCTGTCCTCCACTGGTTACATGTATTAATGGCATCTGTTTGAACTCAATATCAATATAAAAGACACCTGTCCACAACCTCAAAAAGTCACACTCCAAACTCCACCATGGCAAAGACCAAAGAGCTGTCAAAGGACACAACAAAATTGTAGACCTGCACCAGGCAGGGAAGACTGAATCTGCAATAGGTAAGCAGCTTGGTGTGAAGAAATCAACTGTGGAGGCAATTATTAGAAAATGGAAGACATAAAAAACCACTGATAATCTCCCTCGATCTGAGGCTCCACACAACATCTCACCCCGTGGGGTCAAAATGATAACAAGAACTGTGAGCAAAAATCCCAGAACCACACTGGGGGACATAGTGAATGACCTGCAGAGAGCTGGGACCAAAAGTAACAAAGGCTACCATCAGTAAACACACTGCGTAACGTTTATTAGTATTTATTAGCTCTAAAAAGGGGAATATTTATGACGAATCATAAATGGTTATGATTCATAATAAATATTTAGTTTATATCTTCGAATTAACTGTAGCCGAATCAATATTACAATTATTTGATCTATCCGTCCACCGAGCAGACAAAATAATAATTTATCAATACAAGGACCTTTATTCTCTGGACACGGAACAAAAAATGTCCTTATTTGTGCAGTGATAGCAGAATTGCTGAGCCAAATGTAGCAAAGTTCAAACAATCATTGACGTCGAAACTGTGAAAAAGTAAACAGAGAAATTCCGTTGTGAATATAAGGGATTATAAAATGAAAACTATATTAACATGATAACTGACTAAAACACTCTATATAACGGAATGAACAAAGTAAGGAAAAGATAGAGCATGGAAAAAGGAATGCGTTTCACTCAATAACCACAACCCCTGGAAAAATCATTCCAAAGAATCCAATATCGCCCTTTAAAAGGGACTGAGATTTAAACAGATCTGAATAATTTCAGCAGGTTACTTGCATTGGTTTTGTATCGAACGTCTCTGAAGAGGAGTCTGAGGCGGTAGTAAACGGAGGTCTTTTGATGAGTGCGTAAGGAGGTCAGCTGGAAGTTTTTCCTTTGGTTCCTTGAAGGAAGAGTCCACAGCGACTAACGGTACTGAAAGTAAAATCATGACGGGAAAATTAACACTCAAAGGAGGAAGGTCCTTGACGCAGTCCTTAAAAGGTGTTGTCTGCAAACGAAGAAGAAGTGTTCTGAGCGCAAGTTATTTTTGGTAATCGTTTGGAGAGTTCCTATTCTGTGTGTTCGGACCAATGAGAGACATGGATTTTGGCGGGGAAGAGGTGAGAATGTATTGTCTCTTGTTTAGGGTTGCGATTTGAATGCTTTATGGAGGTCTGGAAAATCAGTTGTTTGACCCAAAATACGTGAGAAAGTCTATTATGATGCGTTTCACACTCACTACTGAAGTCAGGTCCAGAGAAAGAAACGCAAGGTTGGACATGATACCAAGAAACTAATTAATATGGAATAGAGTTAAAACAAAGATACAAACATACACATGACATATAAGGGTTTTAGGCTTTAACTAATACAATAAGAGATGGTAACGTCATCAGTCAAGCCACACAAGAGGAAGTATAACACCACACATGATATACCAGATAAAATTATACTGATTAAGGAGAGTCTAAAAATAAAGAAATGTGTTTTTGTGTGTGTGTGTGTTAGTTTGGGGGTGTGTGTGTGTGTTCGTTTGGCCATCCACAGCTCTCTGTGGAATGTTTTTGAACTCAGATTCCAGGATCCTCGTGGGGGCTGGTTCTAATCTTTTTTGACGGCGAAGAACCATTTGGCAATTTACAAACCCTATACAAGTAAAATCTCTGCCCAGAACTGTAATTTATATGCAAATGTCAAAAGGCTAAAAGGGTCTATTAAGCCATAAAACCCAAAGATCGTGCATGATTCTACGCAGACGCTACAGTCCCCTTTTTGGCTGACGAAGTTCACCTGTACACGTCGTCAGACAACAGTTTTCATGATGGACGGACAGCAGGTGGATCATGATGATCGGGTAGCAGGTGGATCATAATAGCTAGAGGGCAGGTGGATCAGGATTGACAGATGGCAAGTGGATCAGGATTGTCAGATGGCAGGTAGATCAAGATTGTCAGATGGCAGGTGGATCCTAACTTTCCTCAGCCTTCGGATCCTCAGCGCGGGTGTTAACCTTGGTTAGGTTCAGCATTGTCTCCGCCTGGGTCCCTCTCTTCCGGTGGCTCTGTTTGAAGGTTCGAGGAAGGGCAGCTGTGCACCTGTTCATGGACCTTTGCACCCCGTTGACTCTGTTAAACAGGACAAAAGCAAGACCGAGTGTTAGAGTGTACCCGATTGCTGTGGCAAGGCAAAATGCCGTGTCGGCAGAAGTCCAGGATCAAGCGACGGGAAAGGTGTTCTGGACAGACATCCGGGACAGTGCTTGGAGGGCTGAGTCGATTGGGGTGATGTCAATCATCTGGGACACCCCCTTTCTCAATGCTCAGTTCCAACTCAGGTTCCAGGGTGAGATTGTGGTCCCTGAAGAAGGCTGGCATTTCTACCTCGGATTGGTACTCTTCACTTGGAAGGTGGTACAACGCCAGGTCACCGAGGTGGAGGATGGCACCTTTGGGCACTTGAATCCACATACTCTGGTTGGGCAGGCTGACACGGGTGGCGGTGTCGTGCTGGTCATAGGTCAGTGTGGCGGTACGGGTGGGCATGTTGACGAGCCACCGATTTGCCACAATCTCTGCTTTTGTTTCTGTGACTTGTGAGCGAGACTTGGCAGAGTGTCTCTCTTTGCATGGGTTGAAACCCGCAGATTCCTTCAGTGTTGTCTCGAAGGAAAGGCTTGCT